>VYXB01008746.1:58590-159455 GCA_013397135.1 Pachyramphus minor
AAAAAAAAAAAGAAACCCTGAGCTAAACTACTGACACTGGCTGGGAGCTTAGAACTGCCGCATCAAACAGAGCCCTTGAATCTCCTGAACATAATTGTGCTGCCCTCTAACCTCAACCTTCAATCAGTGCAGTGTAACTATCTCATTTTAGCCTACAGGACACACCCCTCTGCTAACTAGCAGCCATATTCTTCTCATTAGGAGACTGCTCTGGATGGGAGCGCAGAGGCAAAGCCGGCATCTCTCCTTTTCTTTCCCTCTCTCGGCTGTTTTATGTGTACTTTTGGAGGGGGGTAGCACGAGCAGGGGGCTTTGTGGGTGCTGGAGATGACCCAGCTGCCAAGCCCTGAGACTCCTGGACATGCACCTGGAAACACTCAGGCAAGGAGAGAAAGGGGCAGGCGCCCCTTCATTAATCCTTAGGGGTGGAGTGGCTGAATGGGAGAAGGGACCCGGGCTCCATAGGCTCACTTTGTCCACAGAGCCTCCAGGGAAAGGGTTGTGAGGTGGCAATGCCAGGGCACAGGTCCCCTGTCTGCTGGGGCCAGGCTGAGAGGTGGCAGCAGGCAGGAAGATGCATGACCTGGGAAGCAAAGGCAACCAGCAGCACCAGTGCCATGCCTGCTGCTGAGGGTGGGCAGGAGACCAGGGGCAATGCAGGGCTGGTACATGCAGGAGGGTCTGTGCAGAGGCAGCTCCTCCGGATGGGTGGCCGCTATCCCAGCACATCACAGGCTGCATGTAATTAAGAGTGAGGCTAATTACAGCAGGAAAAGTGACCCAGGGCTGCTGGGCACTCTTCATCACTGGGGGGTTTGCATTGCATCACTGGATAGGGGTTTTTCATGGTTAAAGATCAGCTCTGCCACGGGGGGATGAGGCAGGATAGCTCTGCAGCCCACCTGGCACAGCCCAGCCAGCTGATCCTGCTGTCCCAAACGACCACCACCTGGCTAAAAACTGATAGGAGCTCCTGAGTCCCTGCTTCATGCCATCTCTTGAGAGACCTCTGGGCACATAGGGCAGACGTGTCAGACCACAGCACTGGCCATGGAACCTTGGTTCCAAAAGTGTGGGATCAGTGTACCCACTCTTAGTAGTGACCATGAGCTCCTGCCTCCTCTGCAGGTCCTGCACACTGGCAGCACCCAGTCTGGAGACCAGGCTGGGAAAAGCTGCTTGGGCTCTTGCTGGGTTTGAAGAATGTACCTTCCAAGCTGGAGCAGAACTGCTCAGGATTCTCAGGAACTGATGGAAACACTGCCATTCCAGCACAGCTGGCTGTGGGTCTCTGCTACAGGACCAGGAACAAGCCAGACCTTTGTGGTTAATGGCACAGCTGGGAGATGCTGTGGAGGATAAAGAGGAGAGTAGATCCCCTCTGATTCCACTGCAGACCCATGAAAAGATCAAGGCTGTGCTGGGAAAGGGCAACAGTTTGGCTGGTGCAGCCCTTCCCACCTGCCAGTGCCCTTTGCCCTGCGATTTTAACATGTCAGCAACTTGGGAGCAGAGGAATTACACTGATTTGTGTCAGGACAGGGAAGTACACAGCACTGGACAGAATCTTGATGCCTTAGTGCCCATCTTCCCCACCCAGCAGCATCTTCCCTATCTAGGCCTCATCGGTAGATCCTCTGCTGAGCTATACCAGTTATTAACACACTCTGAGTTTGTTATCTTAAAACAGGCCACTCAGGACATGGGGCCACGATCCTGAAACCAATTAATGTGATCCTTTGATTTCTGGGGACTGTCAGGACCGCGGCGAGGCAGGAGTTATGGGTCAGAGCCTACCAGCACAGAGGTGCCCCTGAGCTCTTCACAAGAGGTGGGGGTGGCAGGCAGCTGCCAGACCAGGCTTCTGTTAGAGCCCTTCTCTGCATCCTCAGCCCTGGCCCAGTGCTACTTCACAGACTCCAGGGAGAGGAAAGGAAAAGCAGCACCAAGGAGCTTAACGGGGGCTCAGTTGCCAAAAAAACCCACTGCTGTCCTGTGCCTGGGTCAGGGCTGCCAAGAGGAAAGCAGTGATGGTACCACATCTCAGCACTCATTCCAGCCACTGCAGGAACAGCCATGGTGCTGGAAGTGCTCAGGCCCAAGGCTCTGGGCACCCCAGGGTGCCAGGGGCAGTATCACCCTGCAGCCCAAAACTTTCCCCTTTCTTTCTTTCTTTGCTTGGCCGTTTTTTAAAGCAGAAGTTACCCTGGTGAAGTCTTTTGGGGGAGGTGGAGAGAGAGTAGGAAGTCAAAGAGAATTGTCTTGCTAGTCAAAGCCTTTAACAACTATTTTTAATATCAGGCAGAGGAGCAGGATTTTGAAATGAAACAGACGGTGCCTCTTTGATGGGTGAGCTACAGATCTTGAAACAAGGTCCATTCCCTCCTCCTTCACTAACTAACAGCCATATTTCTCTCATTAAAGACAATCTGGCCGTATTTTCAAACTTCTTAACAAGGCGATCATCGTAATTTGAGATTTCTATTATCCATGCTCCTATTACAACAGTCTTTTAAGCAGCCAGCTTTTTTTTTTGTGCTTTCTTTCCTCTGACTTTGTCTCTCCCCTCAAACTGCCATTAGTGGTAATGACGTGCAGGAAACAAGAGCGCCAAGAACCACCTTTTTCCCCCCCGTCTTTTTGGTAGTGGGTTGTGTGGGGGTAGCAATAAGGAATAAAACAAAGAGGGAAATGAAGTTTGGTTATCTCTTATCTGGAGTTTGGTTTTTAATCCGCCCAGGAGCGCAAAGGAAGCCAATGCAGTACCTTATCTCCCCTGTCGATCACAGACCCCTGCCCAAAGACCCCCATCTCTCTCTCCCCTTCCCAAAGGCGCCTGATCCCGGCCCCCTCCCTGCCCCATTAGTCCTTTACTGGGCTCTGCCAGATGGATGCAATTTGCATAATATCACCAGCAGAGGCTGGCAGATCAACTGGGGTCAGGCTCTGACATCTCCAGCACAGTCTATCTCCAAGTGCTAATTTGGACTGCATTGATCTCTCTTTCTGATTTCTTTGTCATTTACGTCTGCCATGGTTTGACAGGAGATACAGAGACAGACAAGGGGGAAAGGAAGGAGGAGGGGGGGGAAGAAGAGAGGAGAAACAAAGATTGTAGTTACAGATGTCTTTAAGGGAAAAAACAGATTAATCCAAGGACTCCTCTGAGGGTCGCAGCTTTGAAACATCCTAATTATCCTATTCTTATGAATTCCTGTACAGACTTAGAGGGGGGTCTTATCAGGGAACTCAGGGGAATGAAAACTTGTTAAATTGCAGTGGAGTCTCTCTGGCTGACTGGTACCCCCTGCCCTCCTGCACCTTGCAATCAGTTCTCATTAAGTGAAGCGGGGCAGCTTTAAACCTGGCATCTCTTGCTGACACAGCCTTCCCTCCACACCTCCGCCACCACTCTCCTTAAAGACAGATCCTCAGTAAAACTTAGGCAGGAGTCTCTCTTCTTTGCAGAGGGGGCCCATGATGCTCACAGCCACCAGCCCCATGCATTCCAGGGAGTACAGAGATGGGAACACATGGATTCCCAAACCCCGGAAACAAGGGATAACCTGAGAGGGACACCAGCATCCCTGTGATCCCCCAGGATGCAGGCATGTAAGGGCAGATTTGGGGACACACTGCTGTTGTAGGACAGCATGACATTAAAAGACACCTTCCAGTGGCGTCCAGCACAGAGCAGGGCAGGCAATAAATGCCCTTAATTGAGATGTTTATGTTCATTAACACAATATTTATCTTCATTAACATTCTTCCCCTCCTCACATGTAAGCGAAGACACACTATCATTTAGCCTTGTCTGGGACATATGTCAGAGAGACACCAAGGCACCAAAAGAATCTACGGGAAATCAAAATGTCACTCAGTGTTTTACATTGCTACTTTCTACAGAAAAAGCTCTGCAGAAAGTTAATGATCTTCCAAGGCTTCTCACCTAACACACATCTCAGTGCTTGGGAAGTGCTGCTCTTCCAGGAGCAGGAGAACAAGTGCTAGTGAAGATGTTCTACCTGCTCAGCACAACTGGGACAGGGCTCACTCACTGCAATATTTGTTCCAGTATTGTGTAGGGGAAATATTTTGCAAGGCTCAGGACTGGACAAAGAGCTTACAGTGCTGTGGGTCCAATGCAGTTCTCGGGTCTCTATAGCACAGGCTATAGTCCCACTGGTTTTGGGACTGGCTGATCCCTAAGACAGAGCACACATAATACAAACCATCTGCCTCTCCCTGTGATCCCAGTTTAGGGTGGTATCAAAACACGTATAAGAGGTTTCTCATCTGTCATTGGGGGCAAAAACTGCACCAGGTGTTGGGCTGAGGAGGGAGGGTGTGAAGGACAGCAGACCTCACCAGTGGAGACAGTCCCCACTGCTGGTCCTAAAACCACAAGCCAGAAGAAGAGGCTTCCAGAGCAGCCCCTGTGCCAAAGAGCAGTTCCAGGATGATGGCAATGCTGTCCTGCTGGAGATCAGCCAGATCTGAGGCTTGAGACAGACTTGCCCCAAGCTGCAGCTGGGCTTCCCAGGAATTGTGGCACAGCAAACAATCCAGAAATCCCTCTTAAATCTTCAGTCTAACACCGGTGCTGCAAACATAACTGCTTCCAGCCAGAAGAGAGGGGCTCACACATGCCTTCCACATATCCCCAGGGAGCAGGCACTGCTGCTGCCTGCCTGGGGGCTGGGAGGAGCACATGGCAGCACCCTGCCTTTTCTCAGGCAGCTGAAGTCCCTGCAGCCGTCACACTCCCTCCAAAGGTTGCTCTCCAGGGATGGTGAGCCCTCAGCCAAGGGCAAGGTGTGACGAATCCATCACACCCCCGGCAGGCAGTGGGGTTGGATGGGCGCTCGACCAACTTTTGGCAGGGTAGGACGGAGGGGTGAGTGCAGTCAACACAAACACTCAATCATCCTTCCTTTCTTTCTTCTGTGTCTCCTTTGTTAACTGCAGGAAACAGCTGAAAGACCTTGAGTTTCCCATTGTAGCATGTATGGGAACAGAGCTGCAGTGATCAGAACATACCCCCTGCTGCTCCAGGGGAAAAAGGGAGAGCAGAATCCTTTCTAAAAAGGGTTTACGATTAGAAGAGTGTTCTGTCACTCTGGCGCGCAGTAATCCACTGCGCCACCAAGTCCCTTCAGAGAGATGTCGAAAACTTAAATGACTGAAAGCAAAAGAGCCCCGGCTCAGGTTCCCAGGCAGCCAGACATCCTAATTATCTTTAGATCCACTCCCACATGGAGGGGAGAGAGCATACAAGAGTAAAAAAAAAAAAAGAAAAAAAGAAAAAAAAAGGGAAAGAAAAGAAAAAGAAAGAGGGGGGGAAAAAAAAGACTGTCACATTGCTTTTTTCTTTTTTTAAAAGCTTGTCTCTGCTCACTGCTTTTCCAGCTGTGACACCTCTCACAGTAGTTAATTAGAATCATGTCACCGCGTTAATGTGCTCTGACTGGACTCTGACAGTTGCTCATCCCCTAACTGGCCACCCTGGCTGGCCCTCCCTCCCCACCCCTCCTCATGGGTGCAGGACCCCCTGCCACCTGCCCACCAACCTGCCGCTGTGCCCGTGGTGCAGCAGATGCCCCAGAGCGGCTGTGCCAGACCCTGCACCCCTCCTGGATGCCGGGATATGCAGCCTGGCCATGACACCCGGCACACAGCCGCTCCACCTGTTCTGGATCCGCCTGACCTTTACGAGCACTAATTCAAAATGACACTGCTCATTTGGTGACATTTCTGTTGATTTTTACTTAAGTCTCTTTTAATTATTTAATTCGGGGTCCTTCCCCTTCTGCCTTGGGCTGGGGCTGCTGTGTGCGGGGCAGTGCCCCAAGGCAGCCCTGTGTCCCACTCTGCAAGAGTGAGTCCCGTGCTCAACTCTCCCTCTTGGTATTCCTTGGCAAAAAGATGGTGTGGTGTAAATGGCACTGCCCCCCAGGCTTGGCACCAGCTGTGTGCCACCTCTGCTGAGAAATGAAGAGCTGAAAAAGAACAGGATATGCCTGCTCCAGGGGGAGTATAGCACTCTCCGAGGCTTCTCCCATACCCTGGGAGGGACAGGGAGCATGGGACTGGCTCTGCCTGGCTCTTTCCATCCAGTAGAAAGCGGCCAAAAACATGAAGATGAGTTTCATAAAATGCTGTCCACCTCCTTGTTCCCCCTGCCCTGATGCAGAGGAGGCAGGTGGGCACCAAGGCTGACCGAGGATCCCACAGACGCTGCACCCCTGGGAGAGGCAGGAAAATCAGAGGGGAAAGGAAAACAGGGAAAAGTGAGAGGCGGCTGAAATAAAGCCAGCAAGCTGCCAGGACCACACACTCCCAGCACCTCCCAGGGTGAGGCAAAGCCTCATCAGCCCCCCACCCCGAGGTCTGCAGGGGAGAGCCGGCGCTGACAGCCAGAGTCCCCATTAGGGCGGGTGGCCCATCAGCTGCCACGGCACTCAGCGAGCGCGGAGCTCGCCTCCCTCTCCTTCAGTGTCAGAGCGGAGCAGCCCAGCGCCGCCGGGCACAGCGGCGGGGAGAGGGATGGCTCCGCTGGGCAGGAGGCACCCCGGCAGGCGCTGGCCCGGCTCCCCGCGGCGGTGGCAGCTCGAGGTAGTTAATTAGAATCGTGTCACTAAGTAAATGTGCTCTGACTGGACTCTGACAGACGCTCACCTATGACACCGGGGGCCAGGAGACAATCCACATCAAACTACTGCAGTGTGACCCTTTTAACACAAAGAGTAAACTCACTGCACATCGAGTTGAAGCTCATTAAAACTGTCTACTCTGCGAGCATCCCATTAACCTCACTGTTAAAAACACGCAATTCCTCTTCTTCTTTCCGAGGCCTAATTAATGCTCTGGATCAAGAACAATATCACATCCTAACCTTCTGAGATTTCCAATCAGTAAATGAAAAGAGAGAGATGGAGCCAGGAAGGCATGGTGGCTTGCTGGGTCGCCCACTGCATGGGCTGCTGACCTGCCCAGGCAGGTGGGGCTTTTCCATTTGGCACGGCAGAGATCCCCATGGATGGGGCACGGCACAGCCCCTGCCAGGGGAACCATGGGCACAGGGAACATGGTGAGTCCTGCACAGAGGGTCACAGCTCACAGGATTCTGCCAGCTGGTGTAAAACAGCCCAGTGAGGGCACCTCATCAAGACAGGTGCTACTGTGGGACAAGATCTCCTGGTCACCTGGGATGGGTACTGCAGGTTCATTAGCAAGAGACAGCAGCCTGGTTACCCTCTTTCCCCTAAAGAGTAAAAAAACCTCCAAACAAACCAGACATTTACAACTAAATCTAAAATCACAATAATATGTGTGCTAAGTCCTAAACTTTAAAGATTCAATTAAATTCAATTAGATTAAAAAAAGATTAATAGCAAGAGGTAGCGTCACATTTTGAAGACGGTCAATGCAGTGGATGTGGAAGCAGAGCTGACAGATGAAAAACAAACTTTCCCAGCAGGAGCAGCTACTTCTGCAGATGTGGAAACTTCTTCCTGTTTCTGGTATATTTGCAGTTCAAAAACTGGTTTATTCAGAGCTGAGAAACAACAAATTCCATAATCAGGGAAACAAACAAACCAACCAACTAAGGTGGGAGAGGATGAGATGTACTCATTCTAATGTCTTGAAAGGGTAGTTTCTGGAAATACTTCTTCAACTCACTGATCACTTCTTGCTTTGGTTTCATGCACCAGGTGTTTTAACCTAAAAAATATTCTGAGATTTACTTCTCATTCTGTATTGTGTATTTGCAAGGGAAAGAGGATTTTACTGATAAAATCAATTCAAACCACTGCTGGGGTACTTTAGCATGGCATTACAGTTTTCATCCAAAAGAGCAATCATGAGTAATAATTTAATCACCACCTCTTCAAGAGCAAATAAGTGATTCACCACTTTTCTAATGTAAAAAATATCTAAAAACTAAGACTAAAGGCATATTATGTTACATAATCAATCAAAATAAATGTAGCAAAAATAGAGTACTTGATGAGTAAAAGAATAACCAGATTTAACAACTGGGCAGTGGTAAGGAAAGCTATACTTGATTTCATAGGTGCTGTTCAGTAAAACTTGACCTTTTTTCAGCGAAACAAGTTAAAAAGAAAGGCAAACCAGAAGAAAATCAATTTCTGAATGCAAGTGATCTGCTGTCCCTAAAGCCTGGGATTTTGACCCTTCTGATCTATATCAGTCTGACTATCAGCAGAGAGACCCTAACACAAGTGCCCAGCTCCACTGGTGTGAAGCCTGTGAATGCTGGTCTTGGTATGTGAGTGCCAAGACCCCCATTACAAACTGCAGCTCGTTTTTGGCAACCATCACCTACCTCAAGCACATGTTTTAAGAGTAGCCATGTCCACACATCTGTGAGATTGAGTAACTTCTTGGCAAGACTCTACTTTGTTTTGTTGAGGGTCAAGAAAATAGACAAAACCAAGTTCCTCACCCCAAGATTCTACAGGCCCACGCTGCAGCTGACACACAACTAATCTGTGCTAGAGATTGAGATGGAAGTTGCAGAAAAATGTCCTCTCTGGTACTTGGGACCACATTCAGCCCAGAAGGAAACCTTTGAGCTGAATATCAACCTAAGAAAAGGTATGAAAGAACAGGCTTCATGCCCCTTTTGCTCCTTTCTGATCTCCCAGGTAGTTCCTGCATCCTCACTCTCAGGAAGAGGACTTTTCTGACTTTTCTATCTCCTTATTCTGCCCAGCACTTCTCAGGAAGCTGAAATATTGACCTTTCCCCCCTTCCTTTACCTTTTCCCTCCCAAGAACACAACGGCACCAGACATGCACCCATCCTGACCCAAGGCAGCATTATTTGCAGGGTATGCAGATAGACTTTAGTGTATTTGGGGACACAAATCACTCTTCTAACCCCTCGACAAGATCTGCAGCTCACTTGCTCATGAGCAGCTCTATATCCCAGGGGATGTGGGGACACTCCACTGTGCTCCAGCACAAAACCCTCCTGCCCATATGCACCAGATGCTAAAGGTAGTTCCCATCCAGGGTGTCGGGTGCTGTGAACTCCCCAGATTTTGAACATGATGGAGGAGAGAAGATGAAGCATGGAGTGGGACTGGTCCCAGAGCATGCCAAGTGCAGGGATTTGGAGCCAATATCTGCTGAGACAGTGAATCAGAGTGGTTTGAAAACAAAGCAATACACAACCGACCAGGCAAGACAGCAAAATTCCTTGCAAATGGTTTGTGAAAACAAGTGGCCATCCACTGCAATTTTCCTGTCAGATTTGAAGAGAAATATCCATGTTGCACATTCCTGCATAAGCAAGCTAAGGCTTCACAGGAATGTCTGCATCCCCCTGGACTGCTCCCCAGGCTGGAGAGGTTCCCCATGCTCCTGGGAAAGGAGCTGCACAGACACTCTCTTAGATGGCATAGTATTTGTGAAACTGGTGAGACTGGCTCACAAATCTCCTTGCTGCTTCCTTCTCAGCCCTCTTTAGTTTGCAGATTTCTGGACACCAGTGACCCATGAGGACTCTGAAAATCAGAGGCTGACCCTGGTTATACCCACCTTAGACACCCTTGGGAATCCTCCTTTAAGCTCCCCAGTGTCACTCAACCCTGCTGCAACCCAGGACTGAGGACAAAGAGAAAGGAGGCTCTAGACCCCATGGGAACCATCCCCAGAACCACAGGCAGCTCCTGTCTCACTGTGGGCACTGAGAGGCTGACAGGTAGCACGCTTTGCCATTCTCCACTCTCTTCTTGTGCAGCAATCCTTGATTAGGGGTCATTTATTCTCCTGAGAAGCAGGGCTGTGTTGGGAACAAGGCTCCTTACAGTCAGGGAGGGTAGCCCTGGGCAGTGAAAGGGATGGATGACTCCTCCCAGCCCTGAAGCAAGAGCAGCTGAGAGCATGGAGAGAGGTGGGGACTGCTCAGGGCACAGGACACCATCAGCAATTGGGATGACTGTGCCCAGTGGCCCAGTCCTAGTGGCCAACATGAAAGGACTTGGCTGTGGAGGACTGACACGTGCTCCAGGACAAGGCAGCAGAGCTGGACCCAAGGAACCCGGGCTGCCTCTCCAGTGAGCAGCCCCTCCTTGGCCCTTGGCTTGGGATGTCTCAGGCTCTCACTAGGGCCAACACCTGATCCATGCCTAGGGCCTGAAAACCCATCAAACTGGGAAACAAAGTGGCCAGAAAGCCAGGAAGCTTGTTCCTTGAAAAAATGCCTGGCAAGGCATGTCTCCAGACATCAGCATCACCCCTCGCCAGGGGGACACTGGGCTATAACCAAGCCCCAAAGCCAACAGCCATGACACCACAGGCAGCAGCTGTGCTTGGGGCTCCCAAGCTGGCCAGGAGGAGGAGTTCTTCTCCCCAGCTGCCTCCATCTCATTCCTGAGGGCTCAGCCTGCAGTAAAGCCACTTGGTAGAGGGTGCCAGTGGCTGCCCACTCTGCAGGCAGTCAGAGGATTGTAGACATCCCAGACAGATCTGCTCTGGAGCCAGCTCAAATGGAGCAACCAGTGGGCTGTAACACACAGGGCATATGTGCACCATTGGCAGTACCAGGGAGATGGAGACTGTCACAAGCCTGGCATCCTTCACAGCACCCACGTAAACCCTTTCCAGTGTGGGAAAGGGAGGTTTGCCACCGGGATAAAGTGCTGCAAGAATGGAGCTTGGTTGCTGGGCCTTGCTTCTCCACGGGCAATTCACCCACAGCTCACCCTGTACCAAGGAGAGCTGGGAGTGCATCCCCACAGAGGGAGTTTGGCAGAAATGAAGAAGCAAAACCCTCCTAAAGCACTGGAATGGGGAGGGACATGAACAATATCTCTCTGAACTCTGTCAGGCAGAGGAATCACACCTGTGCAAGACAACAGCAGTGAGATAAACATGGGCAGAAACCAATGGCAGACAGATGATACTCTAGAGATGTGGATGTTTTGTTGGAGTAAGGGATGACAGCAACAGAGAGCTCATGACATAAATAAAATGAGGAACAATGAAGCAGAAACCAACTCTGCATCCCCCAGGAGACCCCATAAAAAGCCTAAGTCCCCAGAGCAGGATATGCACACACAACTCCTGCAGTCCCTGCTCCCTCCCCGTGATCCCCCAACATGGCACACAAGCAAGGCAAATCTGCTCCCAGGCAAGGAGGCAAATTTTAATGCTACCTCTGTCAATAATGCAACCAGATCCATAGTTCAAAAGGAGCTTGCTAATTAAAAGCTGGTGAGCTTTAAATAATTCATCTCCTTAACTTGGATTGATTAGAGAGTTTAATGGTTAGAGTCTTGAAACAATATTAAACAGCCTCTTTAAGGCCCAGGTAGCTGGTGACTTCTCCAAGTAAATCTTACCTCCTTGCAAACTTTAATGCTCAAATGTCACTGAGGATGAAGGGCTGGGAGGCAGAGGGAACACCTGACCACTGGTCTCCAAGAGGTGATCCACTGCCCCGCAGAGAAACAAGACAGGCAAGAGTGATGCAGCCCTGAGTCACAGCCCTGTCTACAGCCCAGTAAATCTGAGCTCCTGACTGTACCACAGCCTGCTGCTGTCCCAGCTCTGCACCCCCAGGGCTAAGCAGCAGGCAGATCTATGGCCTCAGTGTCCTGGGCCAGGTCTCCCTCACGTCACTTTGATCCCTGGTGCAGAGGAGTTGGGGCACACACAGAACTCTGCCACTGTTCATCTTGAAGCACTGTTTATCAGTTGTTTATCTTGGAGCAGGCTGTGGGACCACAAAACTCCTCACACACATGAGCAAATGGGACGATGATTCAGTTCTCCAGCTGGAACCACGCATCTTCACTCTGCAGTGTGTTTCCAGCCAGCTCCCAAGGCTGTGCTGCCTGGCAGAGCCTCCTTCCCAAGGACAAACACAGCATCCAGAGCAACTCGAGGACTGGTCCAACAGGAAGAGCATCCAGCCTAGCCTGGGGACCCTTGCCCTGTGCTCCAGGCTCCCGGTGCTGCCCCACATCCAACCCCAACCCAAGCACTGCTAGAGCAGCCAAGGAGGGAAGCAGCTCCCCAGCCAGAGGGACCTGCAGGTATGTTTGGCACATTGGGATATGCCAGGGACAGGGAGGTCATCCATGTGCCCATCCTGCCCTGACACATCTGCATCCCTTTCACCAGCTGCAGACCCTGCAGCCCTTTAGCTGGCTCTTAGCACCCCAGACTGGACAAGGTCTTGGAGCTGACGCACGTCCCGCGCACCTGGAGCAGCAGCCATGGGGATGGGAACGGCACAGGGAAGCAACACTCACCTATCCCGCTGTGAGGCCTCCCTATGTGCTGTAGGTTCAGTCCTTTGTTCATGTCTAAGAGCCCGTTCTTTGGCCAACTCCCCATGGCAAAGCTGTACGCCTGGAAGAGAGAAGCAGAGTGTCAGACAGCACAGCCCATGTGTAGGCATGATTTGTACTTGCCCGAGTCTGGCTGCTCCCAGGGTTAGCGTGGGTCTGTGTTCACCATGTTCAGTGCAGACCCACACACCACCCCCACAGCAGCTCTCCTGGAGTTGCCCACACAAAGCACCCTCACCCTGCCCTGTCCCACGTGGTGCTCCTCAGAGAAGTGTCCAGAACCTCTGGTGATGTCCTGTACAGGTGACAACCCTCACGAGGGAGGGATCTGCATCACTCAAGGTTACCTTTGCTGTGCTGGGGCAAGCCAGGGGCTGTGAGCTCATCACTCATGTCCTTTGGTTGCTCCAGCAACATCCCCCCATTCCTGCCTTACTGAAGATGGGGTCATCAGCAGGAGTCAGGGGGATTTGGAAAGGGGCGCCCACGCCGAGGCTGGCCAGGCCAGTAGGCCCCTTCCCCTCCCTCCAGAAAGCACAGCCCTCCAGGCTCCCTCTCCTTTCCACCCCCAGACCCCAGTTGCTTCAGGGCTCTCCAGGACTGGGTGAACTCCCACTGGGAGACAGCACTGCTCTCCCCACTGAACAGAGCCTGCAGCCCGGCCAGAGGGAATCTGCTCCATCCCCACTGGTAGGGTTTCCAGCAGGAGCAAGGCAGCTGGGAGCCTGAGCAGCACAAAAACCCACTGGACAATGCAAACATAAAAGCAGTCAGGCCTCTGTGTGACACGCATGGCTGTAATTACAGCCTGACAGCCACATATCTTCTTCATCTTGAGGAATTAAGCTCAGCAACGCATTGTGAGCGGTAAGAAGTGTGCGTGGGCTTAGCGTCGCTCACGCTGGCACTATCTCTGCTGCCGTGAGGGCCATTGTCCCCAGATGAGATCAGGTCAATCCAGCAGCCCCTATCTCCCTCCTGCAGGGGGGATCATCGCTAACTGCAGCCACAGCGTGGTGGGGCATTGCTGACACCCTCTGCAGGCTGCAAATGCCATGGAGATACTCTCTGCAGCAGGAATGGAGCCAAACTGGTCGAGCAGAGCTGAGCGGTGCCCCCCACCAGCCACCTGCCTGCCACTGGGACCTCCTGCCAGCCCCTCTTCCGTGCTACCTGCTGCTCTGCCCAGCACAGGGAGGTCCAGCCCCTGAACAGCCCCCGCTGCTGGCAGCCCCCCCGAGAGCCACAGGGCTTGGGGGAGTTAATTTATTAGTGGCCCACGTAACCATTCATGCTGCTTTGTTCCTCCTGCCTTAGCAAAACAGAGGGCTCCGTAGATAATTAATAGACAGCATTGCTAATCCTGTTGGGAGATGATTAGCAATTAAAACTCCTAATTAAGTCTATGCATAATTCACTGAAATTACACTTTGTGTACACAACGGGGAGGTTTCTTTTGCCTTCGACAAATACACTCTGGCATGTTCACTGCCACGGTTGGGATGCAGGCTGGCCAGCCACAGTCGGGGGGAGCTGGAGGTTGGGGTGCAGGATGGGAACCTGCCACCCATTCTGGGTGGAATTTTTGGAATTCTGGCCCTGGATGATGGCGGAAGTGGTTCCACATGTGGCTCCCTCTCCTGGGCTCCATCCCACACAGCAAACCCAGGCATAGCACAGAGAGGTTCTCGTGCTCAGCACCAGTGGGATGACAGCAGTGCGGGCCATTCCTGGGGAAGGAATGTCCCCGGATGTGAAAAGACTAGGGATTTCCCTGCACAGGGAACTACCATATTGCAGGCTGCCTTCCCAGCCCAGACGAATCCCTTGGAGCCTGGCCAGGAGCAACTGAGGGAGCACAGCAGGAGGCTGGCAGGATCTCTGGAAAGCTCCTGGCAGCTGGGTGTTGGTGCCAATCCTGGTCTGCCTTCCCTGGCTCTGCAGCAGCATCAGCAGGGAGCTGGCAGCACGTGCCCCAGCCCCTGGATCAGCACTGGGCCCATCTCTGCACAGCGCTTTGCTTTCCTGATCAAGGTCATTCAGAACAGCCACAATACCTGAGCAAACTAGCTAAGCAGCCAGGGTGGAAGTTGGCCTGACCACTGAAGGTCAAGTGTGCACTTATGCATATTCAAAGCTGCCTGCAGGATCGATCGGGTTTTAATTGTTTTTCCTGGGGTTTTGGAAGGAAGTGCCAGGGGCATTGATCAGTCCCAGACAAGGCCGCTCACACTCCGGGCCTGGCAGGGACCGTCACTGCTGCAGGCAGAGGGAAGTGCAGGTAGTGATGATGAAGGGATGAAGGCCAGGCAGGGGAGAAGTCAGCCAGCACCGGCTGGGAGGAGGAGCCATTGCCAGGCTGCGCTGGAAAATAAAGTTTTTTAATTAAAAGTGGCAATTCTGAGCCGCCTGCCGGCAGCAGCCACACAATCAAGAGCGAGGAGCTTTGCTGTTTAATATTTAAAGACAACGTTTAATCTTTAAACAGGAAAGTTCTTCTTCTGACTGTTAAAGCGAGGCAGAAAGCACCAGTGGCTCCCTGATGCCGGGGTCCCCAGCCCACGGGGGTGGCCATGGCCACGGGCTCACTGCAGCCACCAGGACACCGCTGCTGCTCCAGCCCCACACAGCTGCTGGCACTGGCACAGACCCCTGTCCCTTCAGCATTTGTCCCTATGGCAAGCTGTGAAAATGCCTGAGACACCCCTGGTTCGCTCACAAGCCAAAGGCTTTAAAAAAATGCCATGAAACCCTTTCTGAGGGGAAACTGCACTGTTTTATCCCTCCCCCCAGTTCAGTCCTGGTGTTGCAGGGACTGGGTTGCTCCCTTTTAGGTCAGATGCTGAAGCAAGGCCAGGACCCTGGGGCTTTTTATTTTTATCTACATTTTAACTGACAGAAAACGCAGACATCTTTTAAGAAAGCTATTCTTTAAATGTTTTTGGCCAGAATCCTGATTTAGAGAGAAACTCAATGTTTCTGATCTTCCAAAAGCCACCCAAACAACATTAGTAGAATAATTTCCAAGCAGCTTGGATACAATTACTTCATTCATACAAGCTCCTAGAAAGGTTTTCCTTTTTCTCTTGATTTTGTTTGTAATTCTATGAAGGTTACATTTACCTCCCTGCCAATGCTGCTCTGAAGTCAGATGATTATTAATTATATTTATTTACTTATACAATCCCATAGGCATACGCAGCAGTTCACAGACAAATACAGCCCCGAGTCCCTGATGGAGGGATCTCGAATCAAAGGTAAGCAGATACTCCTGTGATAAATGTGAGCTAACAGCAGCAGGAGATTAGTAACATACTGTGTTTCCATGCATAGAGCCAGCACCACAGATAATCCACACCTTGTTAGAAGTGCTGGTATGGGAGGTAGGTCCTTAGGTAACCTGTACCTCCCATATCCTGCAGAAAATCCAAAAACCATGGATAAAACATGGGGTACACCATGGAGAGGACGTGTGTGCAGAATCATAGCATCTGAGGCTGTATTTATAATAGAGCAAAAAGGGTCTGAGACCATCCTCTTCCACTGCACCAGGTCACAAACCTTCCTGGTGGCTGTTAACGCATCTGCCTCAGTTTGCAAAGGGCCTGAAACAAGAGCTCTGTGGCTTATTTCTGGCAGAGCTGGGGTCCCCTCTGTGCTGGGGCAGGTGTGCATGAAGGACGTGCCAGTGGGGTTGGGCAGTCCCATGGAGCACAGGATTTGTGCAGTCTGGCACTGAGTTTGGCCTGCCTGCCCTTGCTGCAATCCCAGTGCACATCAGCACCCATCCCCAGGAATGCCAGGGCCGGCAAGGTGGTAGCACCAACACAATTGAGTCCTGATGTGCTGCTCCCTGGAGTTTGTTTGAGTTGCACACCATGGATTAGAAGCAGCACAGCTGCAGAGAAGATGTTCCAGGGCGTCAGAAAATTCCAGGAACTGGAACTTGTCAAGCTGATGTATTGATCTAAGTGGACTGAATAATGCTCCATCATCATTTATTTATGGGGAAGTGCCCGGCACACTTCACAAAAACTGGTGTTCGGCAGTCACATTAAGGCAAAATTTAACATCCTACACCATGCAAACAGGTCACCTGTGCAGAGGTCAGGATGCTCACTTACACGGGGAGCCCCACAAATCCTTCTTGCACGCACAGGAAGAGACAGGGCTGGTCCTCATGGAGCTGCTGGAGCTCTGGTAGATCAACGTGCCAGCCCTGTCCTTTCTGCACGTGTCCATGCTGTGACCTGCTGGCCAGCCCCTGGCCCCTCTGCCTTCCACTAGAGCTGCAGGCATTGCATCGCCCTGGGTGCTTTAACTGGAGGACAGGAGGGAAGCGGGGTTTTGTGCTTTGCAATGGCATGAGCATGTTCACAAACCACGGCAGCAAGAACTGCCAGGACCAGCACAGTCTCTCCTCCTACCCTGACCAGCTGGGCAACTCATTTTATTTTACAGGTCCTATCAAGAGGTTTTATATGTTTTCTCCGCTAATTGTAATTTTAATATTAATACAGACACTTTCAGGCAGGGAGAAAATATTTGCTTTGGAAAAAATTCTCCCAGGAGCAAAGGGGCTCAGCAGTTTGAGAAGATGCTAAAGGGTGGGTAGTAAGGAATAAGGGGTATTTTTTGCTCAAAGTTTCTATTCAGAATTTCAAAAAGACACCGAAGAAAAACATGGGTTTAAACAGACAGAAAGAGGCTGTGACATATTCCAGCTGCCTTTGGCCTGGGCAAGCAGCAGGTGCCAGCTGTGCTCCCCCAGTATCAGGCTGGGCACAGCTGCCTGCTGATCAAAGCTGAACCCCCTGACATTTTCACAATGGAGAAAATGTCTTTGGAACAGCAAAAGCATCTTCCTCCTCTTGTCATGTCAACTGTGCGCTGTGTTCACCCAAAATAAGCATTTGCCTTTAACTCCCCTCATCCCGCTGATGCCACAATGAGGTGTCAAAGTTTTATATTTCCTCCTATGGTGGGAAGGAAAAAAAGAGGTCATGTCTATGACTAAGGGAACTTTTAAACACAGCTTGAAATGTTTTTAGTGAACGTAAGGTTTTGGGGCTGGGAGTATCTTGGAGGCCATCCCTGAATAGCACCCAGGACACTGGAAGCTCCACGACGTTTCCCTGACATCCCATTTTAATTGCATGCCACTCCAGGGATGGGAAGTGGACATTTCTTGTTGGGATTTCTTGCCATGCAAATTTACCAGCAGGACATGAGACCAATGTAACACCACTGAGAGGCTGCCCCCACCACCAAGTCATGTAGTGGCAAGACTCCTGGACAGGGCTGAATGCAATTAAAGAAGAGGCAGGTAATGAATAAGCAGCTTGCCAAGCCCCAGCTGACAACAGCAGAACTCCTCTGTGGCAGGGAAGGCACGGTGGAAAGCTCATCCAGCAGGATGGAGACATGGAGCCTGGGATGGCTTCGGCAGTGCTGGAGCCTGCTACCCTGGCTGGCTGTCAGAAGGCAGGAGATAAACCCAGGTGTAACGTGTCCCTTTTAAGCAGTTTAGTCAGAAGTGCTGCCACATTCACAGCTTTTCAAGTATTTTTAAATCACTTACAAAAGCAGGATTAAATGATCAGGAATTCCATTTAATAGGACAAATAAAGAAATAACAATCTACTCCATCAGCCCTGTGAAAGGCAGGTTTGATTTAAGAAAAAAATAAATAAAAAATAAGTATAAAAGAGGGAGAGAAAAAAGGAAAGGGAGGTGGAAAAAAAAGGATAATGTGTGTTTACTCAAGCAAAGAAAAAAATATTTAAGTGATGTAGGGGAGAAGATTGCGGTAACTAGTGAAGAATAACATCGTCTGCTTTGCTGTCAAATCACACAAGAATTTCAGTAATAGATTCTCATTCTGACACTCAATTCAATTCGAAGGTGATCCTGCTTTATCCCAACACATCAAATATTAAACACTCGTATTAGCCAGGGTGCCGTCGCCTTTCCCGGCTTAGACGCGGCAGGAAGCTTTTCCCCCTACTTTCTCTCACTCGCTATAATATTCTCAATGTTATCTAAACATGCCTTCATACACTGGGGTTCCTTATCAATCCCATTTGGGGAGGGAGGGGGGGGTGTACTTAAAACGGTATTAGTTTGGGGGGCTTTTATTATTATTATTTCCAAAGCTTTTCAATTTTGTGTGGAAAAAGCTTAGAAAAAAAAGGCGGAGGGAGGGGAGGTGGCGAGAGAGGGAGAGGGAGCACGGGAGCGAGAGAAAGTATACCAAAGGGAAAAGCAGCCAGCAGCTCTTGTTTGACTGATGCCTTTCAACAAGGGCAGTCTAGCTTGTCAAAGCCTGGGCTCGAGATGAATTGGCATATCTATTCAGCCTGCCTCTGGATGTCATGCAATACAGTTTCATATTCCCAGATAAGGCATGATAAGCAATTGCTGCCCTGACACCAACTCCATCCATCCCTGCCTTTCTGTCCATGCCTATTACAGATCTCTGTTGCACTGCTAATAAGAGGCATTTAATTTTTACAAACGCGGTGGTAAGAGGGGCCTCCAGAATGACCAGGTACCACATTAACACCACTCAGGTTTAATTAGTTTTTCTCAGTACACTGAGCTCCCCAAACACTCAGGAGTGGTATTGGGTGCACAAAAACAACTTTTGCCCAGCATGGCACCTGTGAAGCCTTGGATTAAACATCTGTGCTTATCATTAACAGGTGGGGGTGCCAAAATATATCTGCAGTGCCACACCAGGAGGTGGTTTGGCTGGGGTTTGGACATGAGAGGACCATGGGGAAGAAGTGTCCAGTGCCCTTTCCCAGGAAACAGTCCCTCTCCAGAGCACAAACCCTCTGAGAGCTGTGGGAGGAAACTGAGCAGCTCACACACTGAACAAGGGGACACCACACATGGCTTTGGCCCCACTTGGGTGGAAGTAGGGAAAAACTGGAAATTCCTTCCACTGGGAAGACGAGATCTGGACAAAATCCTCCCATGTTGCTGAAAAGGTGCTAGGGCCTTGCCTGGTGCTCTGCCCTCCTCAAACAATGGCACTTGAAAGCTTTTCAGAGAACAGTGACACACAGCCAGCTTCTCCCACGTCCTGGATGCAGGGAGCCTTTGGCAAACCCAGTTGGTGTCCACTTCAGTCCATTTGCAAAGCTGCTTGTTAGAATAGCAACATCTTTATGCTTCACATCAGGGAGTAAATTAAACAAATAAAAAGATGAATGGTCTATTTCAGGAAAAGTGAGCACTGGGCACAGAGGAGCTGCCTGGCTCTGCCCACCTTTGGGAAGTGCTTTACAGAAGTAAGGTGCCCCTAGACAATGGGAGGAGGGCAGGTCAAGCTTAAGGGAACACATTAAGATGTCAAATAAGATGCAGAGGATGCGGTATAACTGTACATGCTTTCTCCTTATTAAAACAAGCAGCCCATGCCATCAGAGCTCCCTTCATTGGACCTCTGCAAAAGGGAAACTGAGGCACACAGTGATCTCATGCCTGGGCCATTCCCATGCAGACACACGCCTGAGCAGCCTTAGTCTGCCCAGGATGTTCAGCAGTACCTCAACACTGCCACAGCTACACAGATTCACTGCCAAAGCTCCTCTGAACTTCAGCAGGGAAAGGACAGACCCTGCAGCCACCAGCATCCCCTCTCCACGGTGCATTTGGATGGTGTGGCCCCGTCACTGCATGGGATTACCATGTGCCCTGCCTTAGGCTGCAAGGGACACACACCAGTGTGCCTGACTCCAGGGTGTCCAAGAGCCAAGCGGTTTAGGCTTCACATTTTCCTGTGTTTGAACAAGAATAGACTCTGCTTTGCTCCCAGGCTACGGATTATCCTGGATAAAATGTTCTTGACTGCTGTGTGCTCTGCAGCTGGCTACACACTAGGTTAATGCTGTGGAGACCTGGGTCAAAGCCCTGGGTTTGGTCACAAGTGAAACAAAGCTACAGGTCTGGGTCCCTGAAGGGCTGGAAAACAGATGGAGCATGTACAGGTCAGTGGGGGCTGCTTGCAGGACCAGGAGGTCTGGGTTTGGGAGCAGAGCACTGCAGCAGGAATGCAGGGGCTGCTGCAGATACAAGGGTCTGGAAGACACATGCCCAGTGCCTTTCCCAGTCTGGGACAAGTGGGCAGGTTTCCTTCTCATGGTGTCTCGGCATGCCTGGCTGCACTGCAGGGGGACAGACCCAAGCTGAGTTATGCTGATGTATGCAATCAGCTCCCACTGTATCTTGGCTCCCCATGCTAAGATACACAAGCAGCTCCCGATTAGTGGCTGGAAGGCAGAGACACATGACAACAGGGCAGACAGCTTCCAGGGAGTACCTACACATGGCTGATTTACCCTCTCAGCCCTGGAAGGATGGGCTCATGTTCTGCAGTGCTGTCCCCCGACCACACCAACCAATTCAAGCAGGAAAGCAGTGCTAAGCCTTTCTCCACTACAGCTTTGTGGCCATCAGAGCAGGAAGCTGGGTATGATACGAAGGAAAACCCACAAACACACTTCATGGGTGATTCATCACAGCCTCTCCATACAGACAGGAACCGGATCAGTCCGAGTCTGGCTGCTCCTGGAGAAACTGGGGGTTCAGGGGCAAGGAGAAGATGCCTTCAATAGTTCTGGGAAACAGGCAATTGTTGGCACTGCCCTGTAATCAAACACACCATCAGCCCCTGTATACATGAGGACAAAAATCAGCATGACAGGGTTCCAGCAGATGTGCCTCGCTGTCATCCAATCCTCGCTTGGATTTAGCCGGAGATGAACAACCACCAAAGACAGCTGCAGTTTTGCCATATTACAAGAGGGTGGATAACAGTACCTTTCCACCACCCTCCTCTTTCCAGAGCCACAAATGATGGCTGTGATGCTCAGACATGCCCCACAGTTCCTCAAACACACACCCCTTTACTCTAACCCCAAACCTTTCCCAAGCAAAGCCAGCACCAGGCTCCCTGTCAAAACCATCAAGCCCTTCCAAAGGGGGTATTTCCTCCCCCCCCACCAGTTTCTATCTTTACACACACACACACACACACACACACACACGCTCGGCTCTCCCTCGCTCGCTGTTTAATTTCCGTGTGAGAGGGAAGCAGGTGCCCGTGCTCCCGTGAGCTCTCCCTTCTCTAGGTTTTTTTTCCCTCCTTGGATCCTGCCCCATTAGTTTAGTGCCCAGCCATCTGCGACGTCTCCTGTAATGCTGTCCCCCTTGTGTACCAGGGAGCTTTTCCATTAGCGCCTTTAATATTCTGACACCTTAGCACAGGCTGCTATTACATTCAAACACTGATCGCCCTGTGAAATTACATCGCAGGGCTTGCTAAAATGGAATTGTGTATAATCAGGCTCCTCCATGCACTGTCAGTCCCATCACAAATACAACGTAAAGCAGGCTTATGGATGGGCTTAGCAGCTGCTACAAGTGTATTTTTTTTTAATAGATGAAGTATCCCTTATTTAAAGCATTTCCTTAAGAAAAAAAAAAACAACAAACCAACAGTGAAAGACAAATCAACAGCTGCTGCATTATGTTAACCATACCACCGGTCTCTTAAAACATGTTATTTAATAAGGTAGCTATCTGTTTATCTATAACTATATCAAACAGAGAAGGAGGGCGAGATAAAGATAGTTAAACAGACAGCCAAGGAGATATCTGCCACTGGGAAATAATAGCTAAATAAAAAGTACCATTATTTACTCCAGAGAGGGGAGGAGGGAGAGCCAGCAATTTCCTCCCAGTGCTGCACAGCCTCTGGTTTGTCAGGGCAGCCTGTGCCAGCCTGCACATGCCCCAGCTCACCTGGCTCCAGCCTGCTCATCTCCCCATGACCAGGGCAGATAAATCTGGGGGAAAAAATGCAACATATGAGGGCTGCAATGCAGGGAAAGGTGAGAAAGGAAGGGAGCTGTTCTGCTGCCAGGAGCTGGCTTAGTGGGGCAGCCCCCCACCTCCACAAAGGCTGAGAGTGGCTGAAATTAAAGCAAAAGTGGTCAATTAAAGCAAAAGTGACCCTGCAGAGGGTCAGGGTGCATTCCTGCAGCAGAGACTGGTTTTTGTGTGGCCGGCATGTGAGCAACCAACTCCCCAGCTTTTTTTTTTTGTTAAATTCCAGCTAAGGAAGTGATGGATTAGGACAAAGGTATTTCAGGGGGATGCAGGAACTGGCAGGGACACAGATGATGTGTCAGAGAAATGAGCTCCCGAGCTCCCCAGCTCAGAGTTCAAAACGCTGCCTCTTACCATGCCCTAAAGGTTATTCTGTCTGTCTGCTGTGAAATGCGACAGCACATCACCTGAAGGGAGATTTCCAGAGGCGCTGTGACCCTTCTGCTATCTCCTCTGAGAAGCCTCCGCAGGAATGATGAGATTGTAGCTCATTTCCACACACCTTGAAAGAGCCGGGCTGGATCAAACGTGCTGAAAGCAGAAGCAGCACATCCCTGGGACTCATCCTTGCCTCCTGGCAGGGAGTGTGCTCTTCCTGTAGCAGGCTGGGAAAAGGCATCCACCCCACTGAAAGACCAATCCTCTGACATTGCCTTTCACCCTAAACCAGGATGGAAAAGCCAAAATATTGTCTTGTTTCACTTTGTGGGAACAGTTCTGCTTCGGAACCACAAAGTAAAACCCAGTGACAGAACTGGCTGCCCTTTGGAAAGGAACAATCTATTTCTGTGCAAAACACTGCTGTGACATTTTGACTCCAGTTTCTCCCGTGCAAAACAAAGCCATTTGTCCAGAGCAGACACACTGCTCCTTTGCACCATGCACAGCATGTTTCAGCATATGGTGCTCTGGACATTTTTGGCAGGGACACCTCTGGTGATGGTTCAGCTGCTATGCACAAACATGCCAGACAAGGAGGATGGGACCATGGAGAGTAGAGGCCCATGGACAGGTTACCAAGAGGAAAGAACAGGGGAGGTGATGTACAACTGCACATCCATTCATGCTGCAGGTGCCACACAAGGCAATTCAACCTTCTGGTCTTCACTACCTATCATTGCCAAGGTTGCTTGCAGGGTTGCAGCAAGGGAAGGGTGCTGGGTGACCAGCAGGTTCAAATCTCAGTTTCATAATCTGTTCCTAAAACCCAGGCCCTGGGGGGTGGAAAAGAAATCAGAGGGTCATCCTGCAGGACCTTCCTACCACTTCTATGCACCTACCTGCATGTCTTATCACACACATACTTCCCTCAGTTCACATCCTACAACCCCTTCCATTCTCATGGGAGAATGGCCTTCTTGGGACAGATACATGACCTTCCCTAAAACTCATCTCTGGCACACTGCAGAGAAGCTGGCCCATATACAACAGACCAGAGGGGCAAGGAGATATAGGCTCTGCTTCTTCTTACCTCCTCCTCCTCCCAGACATCAGACTCTCAGGAGCAAAACCCAACCTTTTGTATTTGGCACAACATCAATCTAACAGAGCTGTCGGGGCCTCTGAGTGCTACTGCAAGAATCGAATAAAACAGAGTTTCTCTGCACTCCCACAAGATGCAAAGCCACTCAGAGGAGAGGCAGCTGGAAGAGCAATAGAAAAGAAAGAGAATACAATGCACAAAGCATCAGGGAAAAGATCAATAAAGATTATGAGGGCAGCAGCCACGTCCCCTGCCCGTGTTGGAGGCTCTCATGGCTGCACTGAGGGAACACCAAGGAAAGCTAACAAGGTGCTACTGCGCCAGTGCCTAGGGATGATACCTGTCTAATCAAAGGTAGAGTTTATACTGGATCATCTAAGCAGCAGCTCTTCCCCATGACTGTTGACTCAGGTCAGGGTTAAGACTAAGGAGGTTAAAGCTGAGGCACCTCTAAGAGCTGTGATGGATGCAAACACCAGGCAGGCAGGCAATGCATGCAGCCCAGAGAGCAGAGCCTGTCGGGGCAGCAGCAGCAAAATTAAGGCTCCCCAATTTCAGTAGAAGAACAAACAGAAGGAGATGGTCTGAGGGGTTGGACAGCACACCATGAGAGAATCAATTTGGAGAGAGGTCAGGAAAGCAGAGAATAAAGGGACCTGAGAGGAGGACATGGCAAGGTCCTGAGGAGAGGTTATTAAAGGAGGCATGAGGTGGGGGGATAAACCACAGCAGCTACGGCCAGGCAGGAGTTGCGTCCAGGACTGGCTACCTGGCCTGGAAAGGGGGCACCAGCACTGTGTTACAGCACTGAGAACGTGACAGAGGAGATCATGACACAGTTGACAGAAATGGGCCCCCAAGGCCTCAACTCCCATCTCCCAAGGGAGCAAAAGGCACCTCCAAGGCTCTTTAGTGCTGCCAGGCTCACCAACCACCAGCCAGGCTGGGTTCCTGCAAGGACACAGGGAATGACCACCTCCTGGTTATGGCTTTTAATCAAGACTGCAATTCTGCCTGTAGTAAGGTGCTGGGAAGGGCTGTGACACCCAGACACATGGATGCTCCTGGGCCCTGCTCCCTGTGGAAGGAGCCATCATTGTTTGCCACCGCCAAGGCCCAGATTCTGTGGCTTGGCTGGCTCTTCCCTGCCAGTGCACCTGGGAAACACTATTAGGATTTGTCTAGTGCTGCCTGCTGATGGTACCAGACCTAAGGAACAGGTCAGGAGTGTATGCCAAAAAGAGTAATTACTGAGCCTGGGCAGCAGAGGAATGGTCCCCATGCAGCCACAGTGCAAGGACAGAGCTGTGGGGTTATGGAACACTCATTGCACCTCCTCAGCATCCTTCAGCTGCCCTCTGAACCCAGCCCTAATCTATGTGTGCTGCCTTGGCTCTGCCTGCAGCTGGTGGAAACACAAAGTGAGAACAAATGCCCACAGAGAAGAGTTGGTCTGCAGCTGAGGGCTGGAGGACTGAGATGTGATGAGGAAGTCCATGGGCTGTCCAGAAAGCACTTGGCTGTGGATCACCTGGCTTTCCCAGATGTGGAGCCATGCCAGGCAGTCTGCCCACTGCTTCCTGCCAGTGTGCCAGCAAAGAGTGAGCTGCTGGTATGGAACAAGGTGTCCCAATTAGCTCTCCACTAATCTAATTAGATCTCTGTGGGGAGGACCAGAGCTGGAGAAATGACATAGCTGCCTCCTTGACCAGACACTCAGCCTTTCCCACCCGCAGCATTTCATTTTTCAGATTTTTAACTTGCAGTAGTTTTTTTTGCCTGGGTCAGCAGAACCTGCCCTGCCTTAGGTCCCGTTGCTCCTCACCAGAAAAGTGCAATTACGTGTGTGTACAAACAGGCATTCAGTGATCATGCACAGCATCCAAGCTCTCTGCTCCTGTGCCAGGGTTGCAAATCAGAGGCGTAAGGAGAGAGACAAGGGGCACCAGAAGGCAGAGCTGATCAGGAGGACATGGCAGAGCGCACCAAGTCCCTCTTACTCCCTCCCTGAGTGACAGCAAGCCATGCAAGCACGCCTGCCCTCCCCGCTGCTGCCCTGCACCACCCCAGAGAGCTGGCAAACAAGCTTCAAACCAGCCCGCTCCTTGTAATCGGAGTCAGTCAGTGTGTGTGTTACGCTTGAGTTGATGGCTGGTGTTAAATTCAATGCCTTGAGTATTGATTTCCTTGCACATCCCGGACTTTGTTAAAGGGTTAGCCGTGAACTGAGATCAAAGGGAGGTTAACTCGTTTCTCATAAGTGGTAAAGCAGACCTGCAGCAGAACCAGGCGCTGGGCCTCCTCCGCAGAGGATGCTCCGTGCATGTTGTTAGCTACCTGGTCGCCTCAAAAGTCAGATAGAGCCACAAGGCCACCTCAGAGCAGGGAGAAAAAATGAACTCAGCAATGCCCCACGGACCCCCAAGCTATCAGGAGTGCACACTGGGGACAGGCAGTGTGGGGCAGCACGCTCCTTCTCCACAACCTGTCCCCCACCACAGGGAGATGGTCCCCTCGTTTGGCCACAGGAAAAAGGGGGGAAGCAAGCCTTTGACAGCTGCACCCCAAAGAGGCTGCCCCTGAGGGACTCAAGAGGCGGGGAGAGCCCTCCTCACAATGACTGGGGTGTCCTAGAGCTATGGGTGGTAAAAAGGGAAGACACAGAGCTGCTCCCCAAAGGGCCACCTGGCAGGGACATGGCACCCTCCCTGCCATGGCCAGGTGGAGAGGACAACTTGAGCTAACACTGCCATCAGCACCACCTCAACCTGTGCTGCACATGCCTGCTCCATTTTACATTACTCTCTTCTTGGCTTTCCCTGTCCCACGTGAAGTACTTTTGGCACTGATAGCACCAAAATCAGCAGGTTTTAGTGAGGCAGTAGGAGTTAAGTGCACAAATAACATGACACTAACAAGCACTACCTTTGTAATTTTTAAGGGATGGAGGCAGGGAAAGAGGTGTAGAAGACAATCTGAAATTGTTATCTCTAGTATTAATGAATGCCCAGAGGCACTGAGCAAGAAGCATCCATTTCAGATGAACATCTGTCAACAGTAAGTGGTAAAATTTCAAAAGCTAAGGTACTTCAGAGCCTGGATTGCAGCAGCTTCCCAGGAGGCTTAAGCACCCAAATAATTTCTAACAGCAGGACCTTTGGCCCCCTAAGTCATCTGGGCACCAATGCTATTTCCCAGCTCCTTTCCTCTGCCGTTAGAACTACTGGCACCACAGTAAAACTTTCCAGCAGCCATCTTTTTCTTCAAACAGAATCACAGAATATGCCAAGTTGGAAGAGACCCACAAGGATCATCGAGTCCAACTCCTGGCCCTGCACAGATTCACTGGGTTTCACTGGTACTGTATCTTCCGCTCCAGGGTGGCATCATGCCCAGTCCCCACCTCTACCAGGAGCCAGGCAGCTTCAGCTGCAGAAATTACAGCACATTCTGCCCCTACACCAGAACTCAAAGCAACCCAGAAATGCTGCTGGTGTAGTTCCCCGGGTCCTGCAGCATTGGTAGGGAAGAGGGATCCATCACAGCCCATCTTGGCAGTGAAATCCTCAGTGGGAGCTTTATTTCTCAGCATCTATAGTCACATTTAACTATGAGGTCCTCCTTATGGTGCTAAACAAGTACTCCCTCACCCCACCTCCCCTCTCCCAAACTCTTGCCACCCAGCACTGCCCCAGCAGCTGATTTGTTTTTAAGTGAAAGGTTTATACCAAAGTGCTTACAGAATATCTGCTCAGTGCCCAGCATACCAAGTGCTGAAGATTTAACCTAAACTCTAAGCATCTGTGTATCTCAACTAAATTAAGCTATTTGCTATAAAAGAGCACAATGACAGTAATGGAATAATAACAGCATTAATAAAACACAACAATCCTCAAATGAGAAGTGGATGCATCAGCTAGCTTCAACCAAGAGAAGAGGGCTATTTTAAAATCACACACAAAAACCATCTGGGGGTGGAGAAAACTAACAAAAGCTCCGAAACTCAGAGGTCAGACTGAAATGATGTTTTTAACCTCAAAAGAAAGATGCTTGCCAGAGCCTTCCCAGCCAGAGAGCTCCCACACCGGTTGGCAAATAATTTCCACAGCTCCCAGCAAAACAAGGGCTTATAATGGGTGTGCTGGCTCCACAAAAGAGGAGTGGGAGCACTGTTTGGGGGGAGAACATAGAATTGAAAGCCCAAAACAGAAATGATCCCTGAAGCATCAGGAAGGTTTGTTTTTGGGGACAGACGCGCTGGAGCAGGGGGTGAGGCTGTGCTGAACGTGTGAGCACTGAGCTGGCGACGCAGGGCCAGATGCTGGTGCATCATTATGCAAACATCCAGATGTCTCAAGCTCACTGCACTGCCAGTCTCCACTTGGTTGGAAAAGTCGCCTTCTCTCCATTCACAAATTCTTCCTCCGTCCTTTGTTTTGGATGAGGATGAGATTAAACAAAGCGCCTTCATTTTCAAAGTCACCTACACACTGTCTCACAAAGATCAAATAAGACCTGCAGTAGGGTTGGGGACAGGTGTACCTGAGTCCTAATCACAGCTCTGCAAGGCCACATCCCCTTGGCTGGCCCCCTTTAGGGAGGAGATTCAGCATATGGTGATGATCAGAGCAATTAATGTGCATTAAGATGTCGTGCTGTATCTCTGAGGTCTCGCCACAGCCCCATCCTGTCCAGGGCAACACCCCCAACTACTCTTTGCCTTGTGGGGGATTAGGAGGGTGGATGACAGTTGTTTCCTGGGAAGGGGAGGAGATGGAGGAAAAGGAGACCTCTGTGTTTACCACCAAATTCATATCCCACACCATGCTGAGAAGGACCAGTAGCAGGTTTGTGCCAGCAGCACGTGAGGACTTTGTTTTTCTCTTGCAAGGTACGTTTCTCTAGTCCAGGACTTGCCAGAGCCTGCTAGGCAGTGAGAGCTGAGACCCTTCCCTGCCCAGGTTCTGGTTTAGCTGTCTGCCTCTGCAGAGGGTACATGATAACTGCTCCTCTCCTCATCCCAGCTGACAAAGCCCCTGTGAAGATTCTCCCAAGGATAATGTGGCAGATGTCACCTCTCCTCACTGACATGGAAGGAAACACAACCCAGGTTAGTTTTGCAGGTGAGCTCAGCACTGCCTACCTTTCCTGTGTGGCACAGCATGAGCCACACAGAGGCAACTGAGTCCAAAAAACACAGCATTAGGCAGAAGGTGGGGGGCAGCTGGTTGACTTTCCCACAGCACAGTGGATACCATCTTTGGGTCCACTTGCCTTTTAAAAAGGAGCCAAGAGGGAGCAGCAGGTCCATGGTATAGTGTCCATAGCACCAGGATCATGTGCTGCAAGATGGTTGGAAGCCTTCTGGGCTCAGGTCCATAACACATGTCCTCCTGCTCGTCTCCTGAGCAAAACAGGTTCAACTCAACTCACCTATCTCCTCCAGGCAATCCACAAGACAGCACTCCAAACTTCAACCTTTCTAAATTCCTATGGAGAAAATTCCAAAGCAGCAGCTGCCCCAGACTTGAACAGGCTGCAAGTTTCTTTGTTTTCATTACAAATTCCAATCCTGATGCCTTTTTATTTTTTTTTCTAGCCATTTCTGCTCTGCCCCCCGGAGGTGCTGCTGTGATTGAATGAAACACGACCCCAGGCTCCAATAAGTGTATTTCAATTACATCTGTCACCATGTAACAATGTAATGATATATCATGTGATATTAAATCCATGGTAATCATATCAGCGATTTTTTTAATAGTGCACTAATCACATTATTACATCTCAATAATTAACAACAGAAGGCCTAAAAATCCTGGATACAAAGCAGGAAGCTCAGAGGGTCCCCATATAGTGCCTGGGAGAGGCCCAGCGGAGAGCAGGATGGCAAGGTGCTGCCAGGTGGGCATGCCATGACAAGGAGCAAGGGCACAGGAGTTTGGCACTGGCATCATCATGCAGAGCAGCCTGGTAAGACCAGATTCTCTCCCAGTCCCAGACTAAAGGAGAAGAGAGTATTTTGGAGGTGGGAAGAGACATCTGTACATCTCATCTTGCCCAGCACTGCTCTCTCCTCTTCTGCTGCTCCTGCACTGCCACACTTCCTCCAGCACTCCAGCTCCTCTGCTCTGGTAAGCGCTGTGTGAAGGTGTTGTCCTGAGCAGACAAGCACTGCTGGTGCCCCACTGCACAGGGAAGGATGGTGTCTTGAAAAGGAAGGATGATCCTACCAACACATCCTTACTGCTGGAAGGGCTGCTGGAAGAATGACATCATTTCCCTTATCTCCTTGCACCAGCTTGAGATGTGCTTTAGAGCACCCCACCTTCACAGAGACACTGCAAGGCTTGAAGTCACTCTGATTTTTGCAGCAAAACAATCTGTCATCTTAACACTGAAAACTGGTCAGAGTCCTTTGGAGGGACAGTAGTCCTCTGGTTCACCACCTCCACCCAAGCTCTCACCCGCATGCCTTGAGCAAACTGGGGCTGGTCTCCAAAGCACTGACTGACACACACATCTCCTTGTGTGGCAGGGAGTCACCCAGTTTTGTGCAAGCAGGCTGCTCCCCCCAGCTCCAAGCTGTATTTTACTCCTTGCAGGATGAGGGTGAAGCTGGCTGCAGGCAGCAGGGAGCTGTGGTGGCAGCAGGCTGGCACAGAGTGCTGGGGCATGGGGAGTCCCGTGCTGCACCGTCCCCAGCTGTGACAGAGCGTTCTTCCAGTTGCAGCCTGGTCAATCTAGCAATTTCCACATCACAAGCTGATCTGAAGAGAGCCTCATTACCTGCCTTAAATTTCCAGCCAAGCACTTAGCTCTTAAAGACAGGATTTAAGAAATATTTGACTGATCATTTTTCTCCTCATTTAGTTTGGCTGCTCTGAACCAATTCAACCTGTGAAGTTGAAACAGTGAGAACAGGAGGAAAAGTATGTGAAGGCAGTCACACCACACATAATGTCCCAGCTCTGTGCCAGCTCTTCCCAAACGGTCCCATCCTGTCTCAGCCTGATCCACACAGCCTCTCCTGTGCCAAGAGTGGCCATGGGGCATTTCCCAACACCAAAGGGGAGATATTTCTTTGTCCCCATGCACAGTGGGACAGGCATTTGGGGGACCATTAATGCCCTGGCATCCAGCCAGTACCTTTATGTATGCTTGGAAGTGCCAAACGCGTCATCCTGGACCTGGTGGAAAAGGATGGAGAGAGGGAGGAGCCAGCCAGGATTGACAGCACCACCACTCCCACATCTTCAAATGACCCAGGACAGGACATTCGTGTGTCCTTCATCTCCCTGTATGCCTCCCTCCTATTCCACTTTCCAGCACTGCTGTCCCCACGGCCGTGCCACACAGCAGCTGGGCTGCCTGTCCTCCTGCTGCCTGCCCTGGGTGTCACACACCCAGCAATGCCCTGCTCCCTCACCCTGGGGACCAGGCCCTTTGGAAGGGTTGGGTGGAGGTCACAGGGAGGTGAAGGGGCTCCCAGGGCCAAATGGGAGTTGCAGCATCAAGCAAAGAGGCCCTGTGAGTCCTTTAGGGGTCATCCTGCCAAGGGCAGGCAGGACAGATGGGCGGATGCCTTGCTGGCCAAGGTACTGCAGTTGGACTTTCTCTCCTTCCCCCATATCTCTTTTTTTTTTTTTCCCTTTTAATTTTGTCTTGGAAGCCACGATCCTTTAAAGATGTGCACGTCTCATTAGCTCTTCCTTGACAATCATTACTGTTCCTGCCAAGGCAGGAGCAGAGCTCAGCCCAGGCGCGGGGGAGTCCATTACCTTGTAGTTAAAGGGACATTGACAACGCTGGGCTACCCGCTGGTCTGACTTCCCCTTTGAAGCAGGGTCCTTCCCACACACCACTGTTCCCCCTCCTCTACTGAGCAACAATCCCCCACTTAACCCAGGCAAGATGCAAACCTTGCAGTGGTGGGTGGTCCTGCACCCACCACCAGGCGCTCACTGCTCCCCTGGATGGGCTGTAGGGCCAAGTCCATGCTCACAGCTTCTAGGGTGAGGGGTATTGAAGGACCCAAACCTTCTCAACACACTGCACATTGGCCTTCACACAACCACGTTTCACTTCAGCAGATGCATGCTCTCTGGCTGCACCACAAGACCCAAACCTAGCCATAACCAAGCAAGAAACACAAAATGTCCACAGCAGAGGCCATAGCAGAGGCTGGGGTAAGGACTCCCATAAAGGACCCTAGGACAAGGACACAGTGCCCATATGAATGACTGGTGGCATAACTTCAGGGCAGTGAGCTCTGTCCTTGCTTCAAAGTGCAATGTAATGTACGCCTATGAGTCTGTCCCTAGCTTTTCCATCCGTGCAGGGCGCAACATGGGGCACCACATACCCCAGGGTGGGGATGAGGAAGGGTTCAAGCGTGTGAGCATGCAGTGGGGTGATGCCAGGACAGAAGAAGCCAGGTCCACAGAGTCTTGCTTTACCCCATAGCTGGGGGCAATTACTCTGCCTGGCTGTTCCAGAGCTTGCTTTGCCCCACACCAAGGTTGATAACAGGGAACTCAACTCATGTTATGCGAGGGCAGGATCTCTCATTCAGAAGATTTCGGGGCAAAGACCCCAAAGCAATCTCTGATGAAATACCCCCTTGCCTTCTCCCAGCCACACAGGGCTTTGAAGCCTGGTGCAATCCTCAGGAGGCAAACACAGCAGGGTGCAGCCCTAAGGAGATGATCCTGGTTCTTTGTGCCTTGCAGGATGGGAGCTCTGCTGCAGCCACGCCAACTCCTCACTGCTCTCCGCAAAGCCACGGCGGGAGACAATAACGCACGGCTGCAGCCACACTCCAAGGAAGGATCCTACCTCCACACAAGGCTGTCCAAGAACTTGACAGGACTCCGTTTGAAAAAGATGTTGAAAGAAATGATCTCTTTAAGTGCAATGGGAGATATTTGTCTCTGATTTACCCTTGGCTTTTTGCTCTGGTTCAGGTAGGAGCGGTGTGGGATGGCTGGCAGATCTGAGAGCATGGCACGCCCCAGCGGGCAAAGCGAGCAGTGCGGAGGAAGGCGCGAGTCAGTTTGGAGTGCTCCCCATTTATCAAACTCACGCAGCCCGCCAGCAGAGCGAGTCTTTCCATCATTACAGCTCTCAAAATCCGATTCATACCACTAATCCTGCCTTCATTCTCCCAGATTAATAACATCTCTTTCAACCTTCACAGTGTGATAAATAGACAAAGAGAGAACAAAAGGAGAAACAGAAGTGAGAGAAAGAGCCAGAGCAACTCCACATAATAAAGAGAACCAAGAAAGGGGAAACGAAAAAAAAGGGAAAAGAAAAGGGAAAGAAAGGAGCCGGCACACTTGACTCTGCCATTTACTTTAGCAGATTCTCCCCAAGAGCTCCCTGCGATCCTTAAAGAATGTAAAACATTGCTCAAAGGAAAGGCTCGTTAGCAACCCTGACCAGCCCAGGTTTGCTGGAAATCTTTTCACTTCCAGCCTCCACTCAGGTCAGCACTGAAAATGAGTTTGTTGGTTTCTCGTCCTGCTCCTCCCCAGACTCCCACAGAGGCAAAGCCTCCAGCACACACTTGCTCTCTCCTTTACTTAAGGCACCAGCTTCTCAGAGGGAACAGGATGTCTCAGCCAGTGTCTGCTCCAGGGGTGTCCAGGCAGCTCAGCAAGCCCAAGATGGGCTGGCAGGGCAGTAGCAGAGGAAAGGTGAAGCCTATATGGACACAACAGAACTGCAGTGGGGGTATCACATGCCCCAGCTCCCCGGGCTACACCTCTCTGTTCCCTGCCTAGGAGAGTAGGGAGCTCCTTTCCCTGTCATGTTGTACAGCCCAAACCCACATCTGGGCCATCAGAGTCCTGCTGATGATTGTGGACCTGCAGCCCCCCTGTATGCTCATAGAGCTACACATGCCTGCACCAGGCAAGGGGGTGGCACTCACAGGCACCCCCTCCCCAGCACTCCTCTAATCACTTGTTCAGAAATAACTGAGCCCCAGGAAAAGCTGATCCTACAGCCCAGGACCCCAGAAAGCCAATCCCTCTGGCTCCAAGGTGCATGGACAGAGACATTTGGCCATTTCCCACACACAGCCCTCACCAGAGCTGTGCTGTTGGGCTTCTTCACTCTGCCACGCCGTACTGAACACTCCCTGTGCTCTCTTAAGTTATTTTAATAATTACATGTTTATTGGCACATTTTTCCCATACTACTTCCAGACATGCCTGATTTTCTTTCCAGTGAGTGACTTCCCTTGGCTCAGTCCTTCCACAGGATGCACACCTGCAAAACGTTTCCTCTGCTCCCCCCACAAGGAGCACCCAGCCCCCTTGCAGCCCATCCCCATGGACCCCTGGCAGGTGCTGTGCACACTGGAACACCACCATGCCAAGCCCACATGGACAGGTCGGGAAGAGCGCTGGATTTCTGGCCAGGATGGTGCTCTATTATGGCACTCTCAGCCCCCATGCAGAGACTGGGCTAGGTTGGTTTTTTTTCTCTCTTCTTTTACACTGTTCCATATTACCCCAGGCTTTGAAGTACAGAGAAAAGCAACACTCAATGTGACTTTTTTTTTCCCCCCTCCTTAAAGCTACCTTTATCATAGCAAATCTTTCCCTTCTCTGCTGTGTCGCTGGAGATAGATATCAAGCAAAAAGAAAGTCTCCCCTTCTAACAATGGATTTCCCTTCCCTTCTGAACTTCAAATAGAAAACTCTTATCTACAGCCACAGTTGACCAGAAGAAGAAAAGAAATGAAAACAGACATATGAACTGAACCCGGGCTCTCTTTCTATTCACTCGGAAAGGCTGTGCTGGGTTCTTCACAGAGAGATGCTCTGAACATGTTTATAGCATGTATTTACTTCACTAGCTATCCACCCACTATGCAAACCCACCTTTCCTCTAGAACAACTCCTTTGCAATCTTTTCTTTGCCTAGCAAGCTCTGTGCACCTGGGCCAACCAGCACAACACCACCTGCACCTAAAGCTGGGGTTAACAGGTGCTCTTCAAACTCAGCTAAGAGTAACTGCAGCAACGCCCCCTGGCACACAGAAAGCATCACTTCCGTACAGTGCAAGTTCTTTAAATGACAGGATGGATTACAGGTCAGACCTGGCTGGATGTTCTTGCACAAGATTCCTTGCACAGGCTGAGACCAGCCCGCTTCAGCCATGATCTACTCACACACCCCCTCTGTGCAGCACCCATGTGCCAGTGCTGGGACCAGCCAGGTCCTCCGTGTGTTTTAAGATCTCGCTTTGAACCATCTTCTTGCCTTTGATGGAGAAACATACAGGACCATGAAACTTCTTTTTCTTCCCTTCTTCAGACTCTGGCTGCAAACCTCTCCTGTCCCAGCTTTCCTCCCTTCCAGCTGCTTGATCTCTGGAGAGGCACTGCCAGGTCCCAAGCTGGGCTGAACACCCACATAACTGGGGCTCACTGAGGTCCTGCTGCTGTCAAACCACTCTTGCTCATTGCCCACATGAGCACTGTGGTTGACAGGTAGTGTTTCTCTCAGAGTGCCAGGACCAATACACACAGCATGAAACACAAGGAGGCAGGCACTGCTGCCTTCCTCACCTCCCATTGAGTCCTGCTGAGCTACACGTGCTTCTCAAATTGGTCTTGCTTTCAGCCTTGACAGACCTCGTCACACAAGCCTTGGGGAACTGGCCTTACAGACCTGGAGCAGCTCCTGGCTACAGCCATTGAGCTCCTCTTTCTTCTTACCCTCCCAAACCCATCCTGAGTTCAGTCACAAATTTATTCACAGGTGGCTGCTGGACAGATGAACTGTCCTCCTCACCACACAAGGCACTGAGGGTTATGCCACCATAGATGGACACAGCTACTGCCACATTGTCCCCCAGCCTGTCAGGGGGATCAAAGAGATCCATGGCTGGAACTGGAGCCAAACTCCCAAATCAATTGGGGCAGAGAGGGCTGGAAACTTTCCAGATAATTTTCCATTAGAAATAAGAAGCTTCCTTCATCAAAAGCCAGATCTCATTCTCATTAGGAGAATCTGGAGCTCCCAGCCAAAGGGAGGATGGACTCCCACCTGAGATATGGCCAGGAATCCTCTGCAGTCACACTTGGGGACAGCATGCAAGTCCAAGCTCTGACTCACTTGTACTAGAGGCAGTTTTGGTAACTCTACCTGGGTCAAAGCAGCCCTCAGCCAGGAGAGCCCATCCTGCAACCCCAGCTATGATACCCCACAGAGCTATCCAGGCAGCAGCATCATTCCCTTCATGTTAAACTCCACAAAAGTCCCCAGTGCTCTTCCCATGGGGCAGTCCCAGTGTTGCAAAAGGCTCCTCCCTGTGGAGCTACAATGGGAAGATCCATCAGACAAAGCACCTTCTCTTCAAGCTGCCTGATGACAGATGTTCAGCCAACGGAGCAGTGGGATTGGCGGAGCACCACAGAAGCGCTTTATAATTCCTGCTCCTCTCCTCCTTCCTCAGTGTCTCCTGGGAGAGACACGATGATGGACGGTGACATAACTGACTGTTTCCAATCAAGGTAATGTAAGTAATGACAGCTGACGTGATTCCTGGAACGTGCAGGCGAGGCTGGCCCACGTGCCTTGCCTACCACAGGCAGCACTGCCAGAGCTTACGGAGAGAGGAGACTGGAGCATGGAAGTCTGGCTGGGGGATAGGGCAGGGAGAGTCCCAAGACACAGAGGCTGTCTCCAAACCAGCTACAAATAACTCATTACATCAGCCTGCAAACAGAGCAGGAGCCAAGGAGAGGCAGACAGCACCTATGTCATGGATCAACCCCCTCCTGGGCTGTATACAACACCTGCCCCACACCTGGACACCCCTCTATCCTTCTCTAGTGACAACTGAGATTGTAGCACTCCTAGTCCTTAGGAGGTGGTTTGTGGGGGTCTTGTCTGGTCCCTCAAGGTTCAGCAAGGCTTTTATTGCTCTGGTCCTACCCCTGCTCTCCCCACCAGCAGTGACTATCTGGAAATGGGAACATTAAGTCAATAACCTGGACCTCACCTCCCATGCAGCTGGTGTGCAGGCACCACTACAACACCTGAACCCAAAGCAAGGGGGTGCAACAGCCCCAGACTGCAGACATGGGTGTTCAGAGACTCACAGAGGGAAAGAAAATGCTGTGCAAACTCATACCCGCCGTCCTCTTCCAGAGCCTCGAAATTAGCAGGCAAATTTAACATGCAGAGAAGCGACCGATTAATAACCCAGCATTGACTTAAGAAGACCTTGAATAATACATAGTGCTTGTACATGGAAGGGGAAAAAGTCAAGTCCTTCTGCTTGTCAAGTGTCTCTGCCTCCCAAGCACCAACACTTGCTGAGAAACCTCCCTGCCAGCCAGACACAGTTTTAAGCAGCTCTTCAGAAACGCCTTTTGCGACGATGAACGGCAAAACTTTGCGCCAAGTTAGACTGGCACTTGGACAGGTCCAAGTGTGGTGTTATTTTAAATGTAATTATCACTGCTTGTTAATTAAGTCCCTTTAAACCTGCCAAGCAGAGGACAATGCTGAGCATTTGGAGCCCACAGTGCAGATGCCCTGTGTGGGCTCCTATGCTGATAGGTGAGAGAAAGGATCTTAACCATGAGGCTGCCCCAACCTCTCCTCCACCCTGTCTGCACTGCAATCCTCCCAGCAGCTGAGCCATGCCAAGGAAAAGTCAGACCCAAACAGACAAAAGACTGGCAGAAGCCCAGCAGCAGGTGCTGGGCTCCACTGCATGATGACAGCAGATGAAGCCATGAATGAACTATTCCCTTCTACAACTTGATTCCAGCTTCTGTTGTTTAATGCTGGTTTTAGTGTGAGACACCGAGCAGTGGTATCAGCATCCCTATGTGATGCTGTCTACTTTCCCAAATGATGATAGCTGAAGAAAAATTTGGTCTCTTTCGGGAATATTCCAAACCAGAACTACCAGAAAAATGGTGTTTACCTTGCCAACAGCCATTTGTGTATGGGGGCTACATACACAATGCCCACTGTCAGAGGAGTGGAGAGTTGCAGAGCACCAGGGATTTGTGTAGCATCAGTGAAATACTGTGAATCAAATACTTCAATTTTTGAGCTGGGGAGAAAAACTGAACAGCAGCTCAGGCAGAAGCTCCCAACAACCGGTCATTCTGACTCTTGGAGCTGAGTGACCCTCCTGTGCAGCCAGCCCATGAGGATGCTGCATGGATTTAATGCCTGCAAAGCAATTTGAAAGTGAAAAGCCTCACAAACAAGCCTTGTGGCTGAAGTCCAGAGGTAGAAGAGATGAGACCTAATTTCTGTTTCAATCTCTGATATGGATCCACAGGAAAACCATCCAACCCCCCATGCCTCAGTATCCCCACAGTAACACCTATGGAGTGTTATGAGCCTAAATTCATTCATGTCTTTAAAGAGCTTTAGCATCTACTGCCTGAAGACCAAAGGACCATCACTACGCAAAGCATGAGCTGCGTACAACACAAGGTCAGAAGGCATTTAAAAAAGCAGCCACCCAGTGCAAAACACAAGGGAAAAAAACGGAGCAGGAAACAAGATTTGCCTTCTTCAGATGTAAATGAGTGCCAGCTAGCAGCAGACCTCCAAAGACACACATTTTAGCATTGAAGAGTCTTTCAACAAAGGAAACCAAGAAAAAAATGTCATAAACAGGCTCAATTCTTAAAGTTTGATTTCCAGAGCAATAATCACAGAAACTGAGCCCAAAGAAAAGATCTGTATTAGAAACCAAATCCAATCATTCCAATAATAAAGAAAAGACATCTGGACTGGTGCAGAACTATTTCCAGAGAGAAGTTTGTCTCCCCATCCCTTTCACATCCTGCAGTGGCTCAATGGAAAAATACTTAAGAAGTTGCAAGTTTGGTCATAATGTGTAAAAAGCCCCTGAAATGCGACATCATTTACTCTTCTGTGGTATTGCTCAGCAGAGCTAATAAATCTTGCATGAGCAGAGCTGATTCTAATTTTCTAATATGAAAAGGCATTTGGATTGAGAGAGAGGGGAAGATAAAAGTGATTGAATCTCCAATAGCCCAGCGTCAGTGACAAGAAACATCCTGCTACGGACCCCAAGGAAGAATGGCTCCCCCTCCTCCCCGAACCACAGGCACACTCACCGCGCGCACATCCAATTCTCTCTGCTTTCTGCTCGCCACGTCTCAGTCTCCCCTATTGACAGGACGTGGTTTTAAACACAGTTACACAAGTTATCATTTCTGCCTTTTGATCAATCTGAATTTTCAGGACAATTACCCTCTTAATCAATGATTGCTATCAGCAGCCCCTTGGATTCTTCACCAAGGCAATCGTGCCGCCGGGGCAGACGGCGTGTGCATATGCAATGAAGCTGCGGGGAGGCACAAGTCCATCTTCCCCTGACGTAGTCGTCGGCTGAAAGGGTGGAGAGCTGTGAAGGCCACTTCAAGGAACACCTGACGTAAAAAATAAGCGGAGGGAATGAAAAGGGACGTTGTGCAAGGTATCTGTGGCGCAGCCGGGCTGGGGGGGCCCAGGGACCTGCTGAAAATATCATCGAGTTGAAAAATAAACCAACTAATCCAACAGATTTACCATCCACCAAAACCATATATTTAAGAGCTATCTATAGCCAGCACTAACCACTCCTAATGAGGCTAATAAAGTCAGTTTCCAATTAGAGACTGAAACGACTAGAAGAAGGAAAGGCAGAGAGGCAGCTTTTACGAAAAAATAAAGATGTGGGATTTCGATATGTGGGTTTCTGTATTTTTTCCATCAGAAATTACTTAATATCACCAAAATGCCCCTAGGATTTACACACACAAAGCAAGCCCCCCGCTGCTCTTTCCTGGCAGAGTATGTGTTTCAGTAATTGATGTTTGCACAGAACCTCAGCTCTTGGAGGATGTGGCTCCTTCGAGGCATCTCTCAGCACCACGGAAACATGGCCTTAGGTATTTAGACGCCACAAGAAACCCCAAAGCAGCCAAAACCCAACTGCAGAGGCCGTGGGCTGGCTGGGGGCTGAGGCTTAGCATCCCTGCTCTTGCAAGAGCACCACCAGGCCCTTTGGCAGGTTCATGCCATCTTGCTTGTGTTTTCAGTACTCCAGACAAGGCAGGGTGAAAGAGCACATGGCTCCCACCCGCACATTGCTCTGTGCTGCTCCCTTGACAGCCTTCAGTGCTTCCCCTGGGCATGGGACTCCTTAACACATCATTCTGCCCAAAAAATACCTCGGCCAGACCCAGGCAGCATTGTGTCTTCCTGAAAAGCTCAGCAGAGAGAGAGGTTGCATCTTTTCCCAGGCTTGGAAACACTGCTGGAAAGCAGTCGAGCTCCCACAGAGGAGGGCATTGAGATGGCTTCACCATCTTGACCACCAGATCGGGCTGGCAGTAAGCAGCAGAGGCAGAGCCAGGTGAGGCTGGTGGGCCAGCTGCCTTTGCAGGCTGCTGGCTGGAGGAGCTCTCCGAAAAGCACAGTATTTCACTAGCTATTTTGCATGGAGAATTGCCGATCAAAGATATCCCCACTGTGTACTCCAGAGCAATAAAAATAAAAAAAACCCACAAGAAGAATTCTTTAGGCGGGTAATGGGCATTTTATTCCTTTTTATGACACTAAACATAGGCAGCTGGCATAATTACACCACAATAAAGGCATAATGTGCACCTAGCAGAACAAACTCATACTTTTGATAATTAGGCAGAGCAAACACAGTCTGGTATTCAGTCACATGGCTTCACTGTCTCCTGGATCTGTCGGAGCCCCTGTCTCCACAGCACGTCAGCCCCATTCCTGCAGCAGGATTTAGCTGGGCCCCATGGGGAAGGCTGAGCAAGGAATGTATCACCAGGGCTCTCCGGCACTGAAAGGAATGGCCATGCAGCTCCACTGCTTAGAGCAGAGTGAGAGAAAGGTGCAAGGCAAGGAGATGCAGGATGGGTCCATGTGCAGCTCCTGGCAGGCAGCTGGAAACTGCCTGTGGCAGAGCACCAGTGGAGGATGTCAGTCACCTCTTGATTGGCACTGACCATCCCCACAGGCAAGAAACGGTGCAGCCGAACCAACTCCGTGTGGCCAAATCATACATGGTACAATGGCAAAGGGAGACCCAGAACACAGGAGAGACACAGAGCTGGTTTTGGTTTGGCAATTCCACCAAGGCCAGTCCCAGTAACCGGAAGGGCTGAGCAGAGGTCTGGGGACCCCCCTCCACAACAAGGTCCTTGGCCAAATACAGTCCGTGCCAAAAGGCAAGAACAGAAGAGAATGTCCCAGACCCTCAACTACAGAAAGAAAGGCCCAGCCAGGACCTGCTGGAGGCTGGCAATTAGCTCTTTGAGGATTTTGTGCTACCATTAGTCCTGGTGGTCTGGCTAACCTGCAAACCTGACTCCACCAAAACACGCTGGCAGGCAGCAAGCACACTCCTCTGGCAGCTGCAGGCATCCACACAGGGCAGCTCTTCCCTGAGTGAGGAGCACAGCCAAGGCAGAGATCCTAAATGATCTCTAAAATATTAATAGCATCAATCGGAGCCAGGCTGACAGAGGTTACCACACTGGGAGAGCACAGAGAACAGGCTTTCCTGAAGTTGGCACAAAACCATATACTAAATAACTACAGTTTGTTTAAAAATGCATCTGCAGGATGCATGCAGGAGCAGTGCTGGTAGAACAGCATGCTCAGGTTCCATCTCCACACCACTTAAACCCACTGAGGGTGTCAATCACTGCTCACAGGAGAGACAACAGCACAGCTACACTCCACCCTGCATGGCTTAATGGAAGTCAGTGGCTTTAAGGCATTCTGAGTGCAGTGCAGGAATGCCAGAGTATCCTGGCTCAGAGAAAGGCAAGGGGTGTGGAGCTGATCCATCAGCCGTGATTGAGAGCTGTACATTCATCTGTGGATAGGATGTCCAAGAAAACATGAAACAACATCACTATGAGCTTCTGTAACACGAGATTGAAGACAAGATGCACGCTGTCAGTAAATAAAAGCATCCTGCCTCCCACTACCTACTGACACCCAGAAGGGCACTGCTGAGAACCTGATGGGTACGGAGCAAGTGTGGGAAGGCTGCAGAGCAGCAAATCAGACCATCACTTCAGGATGGCCATTTGCTCAGGGGCTTTGATGCCCTATAAAGATGGGAGCAACATTCATGTCAGAGCAATCAAGGAGAAGACAGTTATGGTCTGTAGGAGACAATGCCCAGGCAACTGGGAAAACCAGCCACTGTGAGATAGACCCTGGCTGGGCACATGCTTTGGAGTGATGAGAAATGCCCTCCCCAGCAGCCACAAAATAGGAGAAGTTTATGCCCAGGTGAATGCAAAAGACAGGTTGTTTTCTAAATAAAAGCAGACCATATCTGTAGACTTTCCAGGCAGTTCTTATAAAGCCACTCTGATAGATCCAATCCTCAGGCTGCAGGCAAAGAGTTCAAGCAAGGAAACCTGCAAGTGGAGAGAGCAAAAGCCAGGATGGAGGCAGAAGTGCTGTGACAGCACGGGGAAAGGGTGACAGGAGACTTTTAATCCTAACTCTGAAATCAACTTGCTTAGTAGCCCTGGGGTTCTGAGGGATTTAATTAATTAATTTAATGAGTGTGAAGTACTGTAAGTTATTAATATACAAATTCCACTACTGTATCTCCCATTTCCCTGCTTATCGTCTCTTGCCACTTTATATCGAGCCCATGAGAAGAAAAAGCCAAGCCCCAGTATGTCTCTGTGCAATGGGGCAGAGGCTGCACACTCACACCTTCCCAGCCAAAACAGCAGTAGCGAAGTCCCAACCCTCTGAGCAAAACAGTGCATCACACTCAGCACAGGGCACCAGGAACACCTCATACGAAAAAAAAAAGGAAAGTTCTTTCCACTTATAAGCAAGCCAATGGCTACCATAAAACTGGCTGCTGTTGCTGGTGGAGATGGCAAGCTGTCACTCTCCCTTCTGTAGCCATGCTGCCTTGTTAGGACAATGAGGACTAAATCAGTTGATGTCATAATCCCCAAGGCTAGAAAATCTGATCAACCCCTCATGCCTTCCTGGAGAAGTGGACAGGTCCGTTTTCATGCTCCTACATGGAACTCCTGTCTTTTAAATGCAGAGAAAAGATGACACAGCTCCTTTCCCAGGCACCAGGCAGCTATGTGGGTACCCAAGTAAAGCTCCAGCTGAAGGGCTGGGATGCAGGGATGCTTTTTGCCCCTTGCCTGTCCCATGGGACTCTAAGAAAGGCCATCTTTCACACACTCAAATCCTTCAACTCCCAGCTCCTCCTGGCCTGGAATGCAGCACACGTTGCAGGATTATTGTAAAACATGCCCTGCCTCTAATCCCTTCTCCTCTTGCCTTGCTCTGGTATTGACTGCAGGGAGCTGTGTCAGGCCCGGGGTCAGCTTCCCTCTCACAATACCAGGGCCCACAGAAGGCTCCAGCCCCTCCAGCTGACCTCAGTAGTTGAGACACAGGGAAATGCAGGCTATCCCAGACTTTTTCATATGAACAGGCAGGGGAGACTGAAGGCCTCCAGCTTCTGCCAACAGATCCAGTGCCCCACAGGTGGCCCTGCATGCAGGTGAAATGCCAGACCTGTGCCAGACTGACGTCCAGCTCACTGGGAGATTGAAGGCCTGATTTTGACCATCTCTGTGGCTCCCCTGGCTTGCTCCTATGCTGCCATGCTAAGGGCATATTAAAGGGCAAGTCTGGATATAAGCTCTTTATAAAACTCTGTCTTTGGCACCTACACCACCCTCCCCCATAAACAGGCAGGACCAGAACTGCCAGTGTGGTTCCTTCCTCAACCTGCAAGCAGCAACCAGACTCGTGAAGCAAAGGTCTAAGCAGTATGTTTAACCTCAGCAGCAGTGCACACACAGCCAGATGGGAACCAGGAGGCTCCTTGGTGCAGGGGACAGATGTTCCAAGTCCCCCAGCATGGGCACAGCGAGGTGCAGCTGAGCAATATGGCACTCAGCAGGAAGAGGAGCACGCAAGGTCTGAGCAGCTGCTTCTGTGCCTTTTGCCTGCAGCAACAGCGATGTGCACAAGGAAGAACCACAAATGCCAACCTGCCCCCAACCACTTGCACAGACAAGGATGCTTTTGGTAAATCAACCATTGCAGTGCACTCAGCAAACTGCTGCTCAGAATTTCATCTAGAAGGCAAAGCTTTTGCCCTGGTTAAAAAAAGCCCAAATTCTTCTCTCTGCTTTGTCCAGTAGCTTCAGGCTGCATGGGGACAAGGAAGATAATTGTGCTCCTCGGTTTTTCTTGAATCAACACCTTCCAGCCTTATTCAAGGGCCCTCTCTATCACATGTGGCACCAAGAGTCCCTGGTCCTTGCTGGAGCCCAAAGGCCCTGCCAAATAATAAAGTTTATCTTGGGACTTGCCCAGTACAAACATCTGGGATCTGGACAGACAGCATCAGGAGAGGAGTGGAGACTGTATGTGGCACTCAAAGCAACCATCCCTTCTTTCCTTGCTCATGTACTGAGTTTCAGTACTCAGTTTCTGAGTTTCAGAAAAGCACAAAGCCTGACTATAAGTACAGGGGCAAAGGAAGTCACACCATATAGGGCAGGCTGGAAGGGAGAAGTGCTTCAAGGCAGGACCAGCTCTACTCAAAACATCCTCACAAGACTATTTTAAATTCCCAAGAGCTGAGGTTCCACATCCCATTCACAGAGAGTGTTTACTGATCTCCATGCAGCAGATAAGGACATGACCAAGAACCATCCCACCACAACCAGCCAGAATAAACTTTTCCTTTCCTCTGAACATTTTCATTCCTCAAAAATGATTTCTGCTTAGTCTTCCCTAGGTTGAATATCCCAGATACATCAACCTTCTTCTGGAGGTTAAATCTTCCTATTCTCTGACCCTCCTTCTGTTCCCTCATGGGTTTTTCCACCTGTGCCAGATCCTCCCTGAATGAAGTAGTCAAAACTGGTTTGCTCCAAAGGCTAAAACCAGGCTGGAAAACAGTCTGCCTAGGAAAGGAAGTGAGATTTTAACATGCATCTAGCACATTTAGTATGTATTAGCAAAAGAGAGCCTAGGAGAACCCCTGATGGTAAAGAAGCTGACCTGTCTGTGAGATCCATGAGATGAACATGTGCAGAACATCTATGGGAAGGACAGAAGGATGGAAGGAAGTTACAGGAAAAGCTTGCTGTTAATAGGACCATGTCCCCTTTGTCCTGGAGTAGCTCTAAATGGCTTCCATGTAACAGGACCTTGTCAGAGGCTGTCTTTACCCACACAGCAGAGCCTAAATGCCAGTGAGCAAGGAACAGGGTGCATGTGCACAGCCCACAGCCTTCTGCTTGGCAAGAGCTTGGCAGAAAGAAGGATGCTTTTTCACACAGCTGTGGGTTTTATGACCAAAGGAATCACTAAACTATTTTGCAAGCCAGGAAACTTAGCTACTCTCTGGTGAACCAAAGCCAAAAACTTACATTAACCCTCCGGGGATCACATCGTTCTGTCTGCTCTGAACAATTCGTACAGACACATGTTCTACAGAAAATTGCTCCTGTGGTTTTAGGATACTATTGAAAAAAAAAATCAACAAAAATCAAAGGAAAGGAAAACACACAAAACCATTTGATCTGGGTGAGAAGGGACACTGCTTATTTCTGCCCTTCTGGGATGGACATGTATGTTATCACTCAAGTCATCCAAAACCAGTGAAGCCTCCAGGCTTCATCTAGAGCCCCTCTCAGCTGTAGCACAACCAGCTCCCGAGACTGCAAGAAAAGGAAATGAAATGCAAGGCTGGGATCATTACTTTGAAACTATAAGCTTGTGCCACTGAGCCAAAGCCTGTTATATCGACATGGGTTTGTGTCACCCCAGCAGCAGAGATCATTCTCCATCTCCACTTGCTCAGTTCCCCTCCTCCCAGGACAGCTGGCAGCACGGCCATCCGCAATGCTCCGTGAAGTTTAGCTACAGAAAATTCCCAATGCTTTGCCCAGCAGGCTAAAGTTATAGCACTGAGCTACTGCAGAGTGCAAACCATCCTGCTGACTGCTCCATCACACTTGGAAGGTGCCGTCAAAGCACAAAGTGCTGCTTGCAGAGGAGTAAATAGCAAAAATCCCAAGTTTCCTTCCCCAGAACAGAAAGTCCAGACGGAAGTGGTGCTTCTTATATTTAAAAGGCACTGAATCTGTACCTCAGCAGTCACACAAGATACTCCTGTTCTGGATCTTCAGTCACCAGCCTGGGCAGCAGCTCTGAGGGAGGCAGACAGCCCTGCTAGTGAGTCCCAGCCTGAGAAGGTCAGGGGCAGAGCCCGAGAAAACAACTACTGTCCATGCAGCTGACATGCTGTGCCTCTGCTTCGTTTTATGTGAAAGTGGATGTCAAAACCAACCCTGATGGTTACTCTGCATTATATGAGCACTCTACCTTGCAAACCCACCACATCCACAACCCCTTGGTCCATCTGGTTACAAGCTCTAGGGCAAATGAGGCATCAACCTCTCCTGTACCCTGTTCTAATGAGTCCAGGAGGAGAAAAGGGAAAAGACTGCCAAGAACTTCCAGACTTTCCTGCCTACTGGTTTTCCTTGGAAATGTGTTTTTACTCATCACTCCTTGTTAAACAAGAAAGGAAGGACAGGTTCCTCTGCAGAAGGACAGAGAGGGCTGCTCCTTTAAGGCCTCTCCTGGATGCCCTTTCCCTTTGAGATGACTATCCTCGACTCCCTCCTCATCTCCCTCCCTTTGATTTAAGAGTTCCTCTCCTGGCCCTGACAGTAAGGTATTTCTGTCCCACAGATTATAACTCACTCTGGGCTATTATTCAACTCCCAAGCCCTGGCCCTGCTGCATTTAGTCCAAACATAATATCCTTCATGCATATATTATCTGTCTCCCTATTATCTGGAATCATTTCGGAATTAAATTTCAGTCCTGCAATATTGGCTTGAAGAGCGGCTCGCTTTATGGGCTAGTCAAAGGTTAGAATACCAATCAAAATAACACTGCCGATGCAGAGAGACATTTTAATATTCCAAAACCTGGTAATTGTAAAAGGACATAATATTTTTTCCCTGATTACCCCAAAGGCAACACATGTTAACAAGGCGAGGGAGAGAGTGAAAGAAATTTCAGAGTTCAGACAGCTGCACGACAGATTTAAAGGAGAAGTCGTGGATGGCTGCCGTGCTCCAGCCCCGGAGCAGGAGGGCTCCCCTGCCCGTTCCAGAGGTGCTGTGTTCCACAGGATGCCATCCCCTCTATCCTCAGCCTCGTGGTGTTCGTGCTGCCTGTGCTCCCCCAGGTCAGGAGCCCTCGGGAGCGCTCTCACCGCAAGGGAACAGAGTGGCCAGAGCTGTGCTGAGACGGACAGTCAAAGATCGTCACGGCAGAAGAACCCGCCGCGGTCGGCCGGCCTGACCGAGGCCATGAGACTGCCCCAAACTCCTGTCTGAACCAGAGCTTATGTTTTCAGGAAAAAGCCTTCCCTCCCAACCTGGAGAATCCACCACAGCTCTTGGTAAGTTGTTCCAATGGTTAATTACCCCACACCATAAAGATCTGCACCTGAGTTACCTTGCTTTGGCTTCCAGGAACTGGGACTGCTTATGCTTTTGTCTGCTAGAGGGAAGGAACTTCTTGCTACATCTTGGATATTCAGATATTTATCTATTTATCCCCTTTAGATATTTAGGGACTACAGCCAAGTCTCCCTCACCCTTCTCTATGGCACCCTACGTGGCTCCCAGGGTTTTTACTGCATGGCGAGTGTTCCCATGGGTTTTGCAGTTCTTGTCCAATTGTCAAGTTTCCAGAATTCTTTCTGATGCTGTGATGGTAGCCAGCATCCCATACTGATCAAACCAGTCCCAAAGAAAGAAATGATCCAGCCCCTCTGCTCCTACTCACCACTACCTGTTCATAAATCCAACGGCAGCTGCCTTGTGGATGCACTATCTGCACACGTTATCGAAAATGATTTTTATGTTGTCTTTCAGGGCATTGATAAAAGTGTTAAATACAAGAGGTCTGAGAAATAGATCCCTGTGGGACCCCACTAGGAAGACATGCACTCCATGATGATTATCCATTTACAATTAAATGCTAGGAGCTGTCAGTTTGCTCTTTCTTAATCAATGTAATGTGTGCCATGTTGATTTTGTATCACTCTTGTTTCTTAATCAAAATGTCATAAGGTACCAAGTCAAATGCCTTCCAGAAGTATATTACATTGACATGGTTACCTTTATCAACCAAACATGTATTCTCATAAAAAAAATATCAAGTTAGTTTGAAAAAGATCTAGTTTCCATAAATCCACATTGATTGGCATTATATTACCCTCTTTTCATTCTTTATTAATCAACTATGATATCTAGCTTTTCATTACTTTGCCCAGAATTAATGTCAAGATGATAGGGCTATAATTACTTCATCGGTCATCCCATTTGCCCTTCTAAATTACTGGTACAACATTAGCTTTCTTCCAGTCCTCTAGAACTTCCCCCATCTTCAAAGACTTATTAATAGTCCAGGGTGCCTCAGTCAGCTCTTTAAAACTCCTGTAAGCCCACTATGCAAAATGCCAGCACTTAACTTGATCAGAAAACTGTGTTGTAACAACAAACCTCTTGCTCAGCAATATGGCAACATCCGCCCTTCTGTAAATACAGAGCAAAGTAGTTATTAAACCAAGGAATTTGGCTGTTCTAAGCAATTCCTTCCATTTCCTTCAAACCAGTGCTATTGCACAGACACTTTTCTTTCCTCATCTCCATGAGAAATACTCATCCAGAGATACTCTTACTCCCCTTAACCCCAGAGTTTTTCTTTTCCTTATGTTGCCTTTCACAACCTCTCCCATTCCTGCCTGAGAGCGACTTTCCAAAGCCAAGAGTTCCGTAGAATAGGTGAGGAGCCAGGCAAGGCCAGGTCCCCTTGAAGGAAGGTGTGACAGATTCTCAAAACACGCACCCCTGCTGCAAACCAGCAAAGCACTGGGCACTGTAGGTGTAAGAGCAGCTCTTCACAGTTCAGGGGAAACATGTGTTCCTGTGCTTGATGCTTTGGCCATGAAGCACTCTGCCTGAGGAGTCCTCCTCTGGTATTTCTAACCTTCCTAGGCATTTTATTTCCTGCAGCCAGTAACTCAATAAACAGGCAACTGATAACAATCACTCTAAGTCCTCAACAAGTTAGACCTCACAAAAGCAACTTCCAGGCATATGGGTTAAAATATAAACCATTTCTCAGCTGTACCCATTTCAGTGATCTTCATCCTCAAAACACTTCAGTACCAAGTGTCTGAGAAGCACTCAGAGCTCCTCCTCCCACCCCCAAAGGCAGAAGGAATTGTTAATTCAGAGGAGAGACAGAAAGCTGTTAGCAAATCTTTGTTTGTTTAAGATGTTTATTTCTAGTAGCCAAATANTTCCTGCCTGAGAGCGACTTTCCAAAGCCAAGAGTTCCGTAGAATAGGTGAGGAGCCAGGCAAGGCCAGGTCCCCTTGAAGGAAGGTGTGACAGATTCTCAAAACACGCACCCCTGCTGCAAACCAGCAAAGCACTGGGCACTGTAGGTGTAAGAGCAGCTCTTCACAGTTCAGGGGAAACATGTGTTCCTGTGCTTGATGCTTTGGCCATGAAGCACTCTGCCTGAGGAGTCCTCCTCTGGTATTTCTAACCTTCCTAGGCATTTTATTTCCTGCAGCCAGTAACTCAATAAACAGGCAACTGATAACAATCACTCTAAGTCCTCAACAAGTTAGACCTCACAAAAGCAACTTCCAGGCATATGGGTTAAAATATAAACCATTTCTCAGCTGTACCCATTTCAATGATCTTCATCCTCAAAACATTTCAGTACCAAGTGTCTGAGAAGCACTCAGAGCTCCTCCTCCCACCCCCAAAGGCAGAAGGAATTGTTAATTCAGAGGAGAGACAGAAAGCTGTTAGCAAATCTTTGTTTGTTTAAGATGTTTATTTCTAGTAGCCAAATATTAACAAAAACATCCTATTACATGCTTCCTCTGTTAGATTTCTCAATGCAAGTAGGTGACCTTAAAACATTTGTGCATGTGTATTAACAGTTTGCTTCCAACCAGGAATATCTACAAATCAATAAAGACTGGCCCTGGAAAAGGCCAGCTCTGCACAAAGCCATGGCACCCCAGCATGGTCACGTTGTGCTCCCCAAGGCTCTGCCAACTCTATTTCATCATTCCCAGAGAAAGAAAGTTGCAGTTCTTCACACACATCATTCCACTCCTGCCTTTCATAAAAACTCTCCTGGGTTTCAGGAGGATGTCAAACTAGGACCACTGTTCTGTCATTCCTAAAGCAACAACTATTCCTGTATCTAAAGATATGCTGCACCCTGTGAACAGAAATCAAAGATGGTCAAACATGCCAGGACAGTTGTCCTGAGAAAGGGACAGCTCTGTGATGGGTATGAAGACTGTCTTTTTTTAAAAAATAAATAAAATATCATTTGGAAAACAAGGAATAAAACAAACCCTTAGTGGATACATAAACCATTCCTCTTGTCTTTTAACTGTATAACATCCACAAAAAAAAATGGAAGATTAGGATAGTGTACACAGTGTTAAAAATAACTTCCACAAGCCAGTTCTAAAGTCACAGAGACTGCAAGTGCCTTTGTGCCAGCCCTCCAACAAGTTTTGCTGTGCTGGAAGGGACAATTAAGCAAGAATATGCCAGAGGTCTCAAATCACAAGTGAGTGGCATGGAGAACTAGAAACACTTACTTGTTCCATCACACAATGCAAGACCTAGGCCCAAGAAAATGATCTGAGGGTAGGTTTAAAAGAAACAAAGGGACCTGCATCTTCACACGACATCTGAGTAGAGTATAAATGATGCATAATTAAATAGCAAAAGTCATTGCAGCAGGATGCTGAAGAAACTGAAAGCATGAGCTCTCCTCCAAAAGGATGTACAAGTCTCTGGCAGACAGATGTGGTAAAAACAGTGGGTACTAAACACAGTGGTCCAGGGACAGCTGCCAGCTCTCAATCCTTGAGGAGACAATTGCTGGGAATCAGAGAAAGCTGACTCGAGCCATGCTCTCCCTGTTACACCTGCAAGCATCACCTACTGGCCTCTGGCAGGGAGACAACCCGGGTTAGACCTTTGGTTTTGCCATTTTCACACCCTCATCATCTTTCTAAAGTTTTTCTTGCACAAGCTTATTGTTAGAAAATCTATCTTCACTCTTCTTCTTCCTCCTTCTCCTCCCTCCACTCTCCTCTCCATGTGTTCCCAGCCTGTTGGTGCTGACATTCCTGCTGCCTGCCAGGTTTCCCACTCTCAGGCTCTTGGCCACCCTGCAATTGCAGGCACCACATCCTCAGTCTAACACAGCACTGGCTCCAGTCCTGGAGGTGAGGACTCATCACGGGACCAACCATGCTGCTAACTCAAGCAGGACCTGGAACAACGAACCACAGAGGCTCCCAAAAGAGCAGAGGGAGCACAAATTAGAGCTGATCCTTGTGTTAGAATAAGCACTAATGAATTTATCCAGGCTACCTGAGGATACTCTTGGGGCAGCAGCTTGGTTGTAGCTTGTTAGCTGCAGTAGCTTTCCTTTCTGCATAAATCTTGACCCACGGCCTCCTGCTTTCTGCACGTATTACTCCACTAGTGTCCCTCTCTCCTGACACGAAGCACTCCTTGTTATTTCCACCCTGAGCATCCAGCTCCAGTGATGTAGCTCAGGTTGTGCACCTCAGTCCTAACCCCAGGGCTTCTGCGAATGGACATGACAGGTACCTGAGGAGAACTGGCAGATGGGATGGTGGCTCTCTATCGAGATGGTTTAGGGGGATATCTGAAATGTTGCAGCATTCAAAGAAAGCCTCCTCTGCTTTCTGCTGCCCTCCCACAAGGCTGAGCTAATCGAAGAGAAGAACATGATAAACTCTCTGCCCCGAGTCAGCTCCACACTGACAGTTCACTAGAGATACAAGATCGCTCAGTGACATTAAAAATGTCAGCAAACACCGATCAGGCTTGATGGAAGGGATGCATTAGCAGGCTGGGGAGGGGGGAGCACTGGGCAAGGTAAAACTTCAGCAAACACAGTCAAGTGCACAGGCTGCTTTTTTTCCCCTCTGTTTTTCCACAGAAGCTTTTTCACAGATCCCAAGACACTGTGGGCACCATTGCAGCGATCCGGTGTGGAGCTCACCACCACCTGCACGGCCAGATCAATCCAACAGGGTTTGCCTGAGGCAAAACAAGCGTGGCAGCTCACAGGGGCAGTTCCTGTCTTCAGCTTGCCTGAGAGGCAAGTCTTGGAAATTGTGAAAGCTGTCTGGAGGCACAGGGTTCTTGCCTCAACCACTCCTGCAGCACAGCAGAGACAAGGGAAGGAGTTTATTGGCCAATGAACCATAAGAGAGAGACTGTCTCACCAGTGAGGGAAGAAGGACTGCTGAGCTCTGGAGCATCCCACGGTCTGGCAGAGGGAGTACAGACAAGGACTGTTTCTTAAAATGATATAAAACAGAGACAAAGAGGACCTGAAGCTGCGTGTGCATGGGCAGAGGGAATTTGCTGCTGCACTACACATAGGTACACAAACATGCCTGTGTGCAATCCCACTTTTGCATTGCCTGGTAGTTGCAGAAGGAACTCCCTAATTCAGGAAGGTCCTCTTGCTATGACTGCTTGCAAGCAGAGACCCAAAGGAGGGACAGAAGATGCAGGAGGGGCCATTCTGCAGAAAACTGCTGTCACATGTGCCTGGTTTCTTGACGTCTGAAACATTCAAGTCTCTGCATTATCCATGACCTAGAAATCATCAGTTTCACACTCCATCCCCCCTGCCTCCCCCAACACCTTCACTTCATGGATCAGGTCAGAAGCAGACTAAGCCTATGAGGTATTTCTAAGTCAGGAACAAGCCAGAGGGAGGGGAAAAGGGGCCACCTGAGCTATGCAGGGATGAACAGGGGGGTTAGTCACCTGTCCACTCTTATTTGTCCCACACTGGGAGCTCACTCAAATGAGGCTGAGGCTCCATTGGGTCTGTCTGATTGGACAGAATTAGTTATCTAAGCTGGAAATCCTCTTTTGTGAAAACATACAGGCAGTTGCCCCACAAGCACCTGAAAGCAGTGAATGGCATGGAAAGCTCCTCACCCCAGGGTAGGAGCAAGTCCCAGGAGAAACAGCTCTTGGCCACAGATCAAGAGAGGTCCCTGTTCTCCTCTGCAATACGGTCACTTCCCAGAGGGATGTGGGGTCCCTAGAGCCACACTGTGTCAGAGGCATCAGATACTGAAGTGTCAGAAAAACTTCATTTTTTTAAAGGATGAGAGGGATTGGAGGAAGACGAACATTTCTCTCTCACATCCGCTCCTTGCATGATCTGAAGGAGGTTGAAGCTTTCCTTTCCAAGTTACACATGTGCAGAGGACAACCCCACCCATGTGTTCCCATCCTACATGCTCAATATGTGACACCTTCAGAGAGCTGGGAAGGGAACACTTTGCTGCAACAGCTTCTCTCCTGCTCCTGCCTTTAGTTTGGTGCTTGGGACCTCATGGATGCTCAGCAGCCATGAGCTTAGTGTCACAGTATTTGCTGATGTGCAATACACGAATGCCCATCTTGAAGAACAGCCACCTGCCTGGACATCCACATTATGGAGAATCCCAGCTCCTAACACACTAAATCCAGCAGCCTTGAACTATGGGAAAGAGGCGTAAGTCATTCATCCAGAGGCCCAGAGGAGGAGCTGGATCAACCTACTTCTTAGCAAACATCACAGTACACAGGGATTTTTTTTAAAGTATTATTATTCTGCAGCCATCAACCTGCTGGTTATATAGCTGCTATCCATTCACCGGAAGTTTAGTGAACTTCAAATGGCGATCATTAATGGTCACTGAACTGCAGAATGCCCCAATGTGCTTTCAGATTTCATTTACCAAGGACCAGCAATCAGCCAAAAGATTTGCTCTGACAGCAGGGAAATACAAGACCCTTTGACAAGTTCAGCCAGGAATGTGCTGCCAGCATCCCTTGTTAAGTTCATGTTCTACCCTATTTGACGGAACAGATCATGCAAATTGTCCTTCTGCGGCCGCTCAGCCTGTCACTCATGCTTCCATTTAAAACAATAAATAAATACAAGAACAAAAGAAAAACCCACAAGAACAACAAGCTCTTTATAAGCAAATTTCACTTACTGAGACCCCTAATTACCACGAAATGGCACGGAAACCCAAATAAAGCACTAAATTGGATGGGGGAAGGGAATCTTACTCATCCAAAGGTTTAACCAGGAGGACCACCCCAGTTTTCTCTTGTGCACAGATCGCAGCCTCCTCCCTCACCCTGCTACTGCTTGTGATCACACTTGTTCTTTCTTCTCACTTTGGTTTGTGTCTTATGGCATCACCACATTTTTCTGTGCAGATGGAGCAGCTGTGCCAGAGGAGACCTTGTGGATGCACAGCAGGCTGTCCCTTAACCACTCAGTGAAGGTATGGAGCAAGACAAGGCACCAGACAGGACTGAGTCCAAGGCACTTTGCTTAATAAAGTGGTCACTGGTCTCTTAGGTGGATGTGCTGCTGAGACATCTCCCTTTCCCCAAGCCACAAAGGGAAATGCTGATTTTTATACTGGAGAATTTCCACATTTATTAACCAGAATTTGATCTGAAGGGAACCACGCTCCTAGGAGCCTTATATGGCTGCAAAACAAAACAGAGTCAGCAACACTGGCAACAACACAACCTTCACTGGAAAGGGGCCTCACAGTGTCCCACTATTATGCAGAGACATTGCACTGTGCCTGCCACAATGGGATTTTCCCCAGCTGCAGAACACATCCCATCAAGTACAGTAAGACTCTATTAGAGGAGATACAATAGGGAGCTGGAGGACTCGCTCAGCCCAGCTTCTGAGGAAATAACTCATTTCAATGCAAAACAGCAGTAGTTATTAGACACCTCCTTAAAGAGGAAAAGTGAAGGACAAGGGGAGGAGGGAGAGAGGGAGACAGGGACTATGGCAGTTTGCACACAAGTACCTTTTTCAGATTAATCCACTGTTTGAAGTAATCAGCAACCGGCAGCCCTAAGTACTGGCATTGTCCTGGTAACCTGTAAGAGAGAAGAGAGCAAGTTTGATTCAATCAGTGTCCTGACAACACAAACTCTGTTTTCTTAAGTGCATTTTGTTCAGAGATGGAAGAGACCCTAAAGTCTGCTGTAACATGCTGCACATCAGAAGGACCATAGCCCTCGGCAAAAAAATCTCATGAGAGTACAGCTTTGCTTAAGACTTACATACATCCAGCCACATCTAGGCTGCTGAAACCTTTTGGACTAAACATTTTGAACAGCAAGTGCAGCGCTCAGCTCTTCTCCGCAGTGAGACACAAACATGGCTGGAGTATCCATCTGTGCTGTCCTTAGCTAAGTGAACCCATCACAAATCCCTGAAAAACCATCCTGCTTAACAGCTTACAGGGCAGCCAGGACTGACAATTCACATGTCATGCCCTGGTGCTTCTGCATTTGGCCTTTATGGTTAAAACGCTGAAGGAGACATGAGGGAGAGAAGGAGGCAACAAAACATTCAGCTTTGGGTAGCAATGCTGTAGGACCAATGTTTTAGGGCTAAGAAGGCAGAGGCTGTTTTCCGAGCAGGTGCCTGGAAGGAGAGCAGTCACAACTCTGAAGACACAGGATGCTGCACACTGTCTCACTAGGGGTTTGAGCACAGCAGCCAGAGCTGCCAGCACATGTATTTACCCTCTCCCTTCCTATAGCAAGCCAATGGAATAGAGCTCAAAACAAAACAGCACCGGTAAGGGAGGTGGACTGCCTGAAGGGACAGCAGGACCCCAGGAAAGCTGTTTCTCTCACACTGTGCTGATCCCAGTGTGTTTGCATGGGAGCTACAACGTGTCCCTGAGCTGGGGAGGGCTGAGTTGCAAACTGTGTGGCTCCAGCCGAGCCTGTGCAGGGACATGAGTTATGTGAGTTTTTCCCGGCCAGTTTGATCTGATCAAGAGTAATTGATGGATCTTGTTCATTCACATACTGCTGAGCACGCCTGGGGCACTGGTCACAGGATCTTTAACTGAAGCAAAGGAACATCCCAAATAAATATGTCAACTAAATAAATGACTAAATTAGAGCTGTTTGTGCATGTTAAAAGTCACAACCCCAGACATCGGCTTTTGCGAACAGAGGGGGTGGGGAATCTCCCAACTTCCTCAGGCACATGGGGGCTGTAGGGGGAGGCTGTAGAGGAGGAGGGAAGAGCTGTGACTGTCAGCATCAGCTGCTCAAACATCCCAACACACACCACCATGCCCAGGGTAAAGTCTTCTCCCATCTCCAGAGAAAAAAGAGTGAATAGTCCAGACTAGACTTCAGACTCAAGACTGAAATTCAGGAACACACTGTGGTCAGAAGTGGATACAAGGCAGATACACCACTCTGAGCTAGGGTGCACCATCAGCGCACCAGGCAGCACCTGAGTGCTCAGCCCAGCTCCCAACCCTTTGGTGAACAGGGCAGCATCTCCCTAGGCATTTCCCCAAGTAAGAAGATGATGGAGCAGCACAAATAATGTACTTGCAGCTAATGTGAGACTCAGGGTAGTGTAGTACCAGAGCAGTCTGGTCTTGGTGATGCCTTCATTTCTATGGGAAGGAAGTGAAGGAAGCTGGCAAACATATCCAGAGGAATCTCTTGGGAATACGTGGCCAACAGAGCCATCACACACTGGGATCCACCTGTGTACCACCTTTGCCCTGCTTAGGCTAAGATAGGAATAGACTCCCTGTGCCAAAACTATATGCCTGGTCCTGAGAAGATGCAAGTGTCATTATTTAGGAGCAATAATTTAAGTCATACAAACACATTTGAATAAGAAGGTCCAGAGGAAGCTCTTTGAAAGCAGGAAGCCTGTCAAAAGAACGAGTTTGCAAGCAGCAGGTCTGTGGCGATTTGCAGGGTAAGCAATGTGACCTGACAGAACAGTCTCATCTCTGGGTAGGGCTCACCTGACATAAGCAGTGAAATAAACCTCCTGGAGTCACTCCTCACAATGGAACAGCCATCACATAAATAGCAGCCTGGTCCATGCATTTTACAGCCTTACACCTGTGTCCAAGACACCCCATAGTCAAACAGACCCCACCAGCCTCAACCAGCACGTTAAGAAACTCTTTCTCCAGGAACGCTGCTTTCTACTGGTGCCCGAATCAAAAAAGATCACAAGGAACCATCTAAAACAAACAACTGGTCTAAGTACAGACATGTGGTGAGCTCCACCTCTCTTAGACTCCTCACATTCAGCTAAACAGGATGATGACAGAAACTAGCAAAAGGTATGTTACTTAAAATTGAGTTTCTTCTCCCAATCCAAGAGGCTTTCATTAATACAGGTCTCAGTGTAGCTCCAGTTAGAGGAATAATTATCAATTCACCTAATATCTGGATAGGGCCCAGGAGAAGTGAGTGCAGCATTGTTCTTGTTAGCCACAGGAATTGACAGCTAACCACCCAGTGGAATGGATGACATCTAAAACACTGCCATCCCTGTGGGACTGAAAGGCCCAGCAAACTGGACAGTCTGGTTCTATTTCCACCCTGAGACTGATGGCAGTATGCCCTGGGCGCTGGACAGTGGGTCTTTAATTGGAGAAAATAAATGCTCCAAATAAATATGTCAACTAAATAAATGATGCATTTTTGCAAACAAGTAACAACCCCAGAAACCGCCTGTGAAGCCGTGTGACCTCAGGACATTCCCCCTCCCCCTCCATGCTTGTGCTCCCCTCATTTCACCTCAGCACCAGGGGGGCTACACCAAGTTTTTCAAGCACTTAGGAGACCTACACTCACACCATAACCTGGGCAGGCTGTCAGCAGCAAGGACCAAAGCATCAGTCCACTCCCTGAGCTGCAAGATGCAGGCTTGGTGGCTCCAGGCCAGTGAGGACACAGCCACTTAGCAAGGATTAGCAAAGGATTCCTATGTGGGTCTGGTCTAGTCTGCACATGCAGCACTCCCAGCACAGGGAACAGGGGCTTTCACCACACAAAAACTGGGTTCCCTGGTAGCTACTGGAAGGAAAACACTCCTGCAATGTCTGTTCCCCAGCTCTAAGCTCTTCCAAGCTACAGTGGTTCCCCCCACTCTTCAGCCTGGTGAGCGGGCAAGAGTTTCTCCATCATCTTCTCCAGGTTGGAGTGAATGAGGCACACCTGTAGCTGTCCTGGGGAATAGAAGTGCCATAGCCTGTAAAAAAGTAAGTCCATTTATCAACACCACCACTTACTTGAGTTCATTTAATAAACAAGCTCTTATGCTCAGTATGGTTTCTTGCTCTTGCCAGAGCCAACCTTACACACCAGGGGTAGAGAGCTTTGCTTGAGCAGAGAGCTCAGGATTTGGCCCTCCCTCAGGTCAGGGAGAAGAGAAATGATGGCACATTTCGCATCATTCAAGACCCTATGATCCTTCCAGTTTTTGAATAAGGTCCCCCTGCCTCCCCAAACACTGAAGCGCTCACACCTTGGAAGGAAGCTGGCTTTCAAAACCACCCTGTCAGCTAAACAGCCATGGCTTCAGGTATCACTGCACTTGGCAGAGAGAAGCTCAAGAATGGCTGTGGGATTTTCCAGCCTCTGATGCAGCTCTGGTACTCTGTCCTCCCCGCAGCAGACATGTGAGTGCACAACCTCTGTCTGCTCCCAAAATGCAGATCCACTTTGGGCAGAAGAGCAAGTGACACGCTGTCCTCCACCAGCCAAGCAAGTCCAAGTCCTTCTCAGACTGTGGTCAGCAGTGGCAACTCTGCACCATTTTCAGAGAGCTTTCATCACCCCAGGCTCTGATTTCCACCCAGCCCTGCTCCTCCACCCTGCAGGGTAAATGGGGCCCGGAGATGAACGGGATGCAAATAGGAGGCGAGGTGACATGGCTGCATTTCTCCCGTTGAAGCCAGCTCTCTCCAAGGCAGAAAGAAACGCACAGCTCGGCGGTGATAAACGGCCTTGCTTTAGTTATCACTTTCCTTAAGTTAAGGAGAGCAGCCTAGTGATGGATGGGCTGGAATTCGGTTATCAGGGAAGGCTGTCAGCCAGAGTTGCCTATCTCCACACACATTTAGCAGGGCGTCATTATGCGATGGCATGGAGTTAAAATATGACCAAGGGTATTGAAAGAAAAAGAACAGGATTAAAAAAGAAAAAAAAAAAAAAAGGCAAATTGAGCAACAATAAAGGAGCAAGAGGCAAGAACGTTATCGTACTAGTGACACCTTTTATCTCGGTCTGGTTAGCTAGAGCAGGGCACAAATTGGTCCTTCCTCCACTATTGTATCCTCTTGTACAAACAGAGGCAGATAAAATGTGTCACCAGTGCGATAGCATATCAATTTAACCCTAATTATCTAGAGGGTCAAACTAAGAAATAGGGGTTTCTCATTTCAACAGGTCCCTCCATCTCTGCTCGGAGCCACCACATTAATATGGAAGGGGGAGGGGCAGCTGTAATTGATTTCCGTCACTCAGGTGGTCCTGGTGTATAAAAAATTAATGCTTGATTCTCCCAACTAATCAGAGCTGGTTAACGTCCATCTGCTTCTGGGTTCAGGATGTCAGGAGACAAAGAAATTGGGCCACTTGCTACACACTGGGTATATCGATATTGAGGCAGCTAAAAGAACAAGTCCCTCTATGGGAAGATAAAGAGACATTAAATCTTGGGGTTTATAGACCTGATCTCAACCTTGCAAAAAAATCCATGCCCTGGAGACCTTGTATTGTAAGAGATGCAGAACATTTTAATTGTGTCCCAGCCAACTCCAGTGCACTGGGCTACAGAGGAGAGGGCTGGCAGGCTCCTGCCCTGGAAATCCTTCACTGAAGAAGGAAGCTGTTCAGATGCTGCAGCACTCAACAGCACCTAGGTGACAGCCAAAAGGAGCTGTAAAACCACCTCAGCCTGACACCTTAGTTCAAAGCAACGCTGGTCAAGGCGTCATTCTGGACGATGCAGCCCAAAGGTGCTGCTCTGATATAGAGTGGGATATCTGCCAGGAGAAGAGGAAAGCTTGGGTGTCCTCTCTCAACAGAGACAGCTAGCAAGGGGATAACATCCTGTGCTAAGGCACTTGAGATGTTTTAGCAGAGAAACAGCACCAAAACAGGCAAAGCTGCAATTCTCTGCACTTAACCCCACAAGAGCTGGGGCCAAGGTAGGAACTTAAAGTAGCTTAGGTAAACCCACACCCTCTCAAAAAGGCAACCTTAGGTTGCTAAAAGCACTGTGCCAGACCAGGAGGCCTTTGACAGTGTGATGTTACAGCACCCCCACATAAGCAGAGCCTCCCAGCCACAAAGAACTGCCCATGCCGCACTGCACCCTGTGAAAATCGAACCGTGCTGATACACACCTCCAAAAAAAAAAGTCCATACCCCAACTCCCTCATCCCAATAATTCAAGTTAGACTGGGACAATTTTCCTGTGTAACTGAAGGCTTTGGCAGGCAGATGTCTCCTCAGTGCTGGAGTCACTCGGAGCAAAGAGGCCAAGTCCCCCCCATATGCTTCTGTCCAAAGCTAAGGATGAACCCCCTGTCAGGTCTCTGGCTCTCCACTCACACACTCCTCAGCCCCACAGACCTGCCAGGGGGCCAGAGGAGCCCACCTGCTCTTCCTTTCCACCAGATGAACCCTTGCCAGGTGATGGCACCCCATGCCCATGGTGCTGTTTCTCTCTGCCCCTCATCAGTGCAGGACAAACCACCCCTGCATGGCTGTACTTAAAATTCACAAGCAGTAGCTGTGGAAAAACAATACATCTGGAGAGGGTCTGAAAATCCATGGGCTTTCACAGAAACCCAGAGACAGGTCCCATCTCCCTCCCTCTGCTTTCCTTACACCCTCCCAGTTCTCTCAACCACCCCCAAACTTGTCACAGTGCAACAAGCCTACGAGCCACACATCAGCTTTAAATATCAGCATGCATGAAGCAGGGACATGAGAGCAAGGAAGTGGGAACAGACAGAGCAAGCCTCCATCGCCTGTCAGGAAACACTAATGAATTTCAACACCAGCAGCCATTGCCTCAGACGGGCTGGTGAGAGGAGACGGAGTTACAGCGAGGAGCCTTTGCAGGAGCAGCCTGCCTCTTTTCAAAGCCCCCTCTGTTAATAAATGTCATTGCCAAGCAGGCTGCAGCAGTCCTCGAGCCGGGATGGCGTGGGTCGGGGGAGAGACAGGCAACTGACAGCACTCAGGATGCCTGGGCAGCACAGCCCTTTCTTCTGCTGCATCCCCAGACAAGAGCCAGGAAAACGAAGCAGACGGGACATCAGGACATCATCATGGGTGTGAAGCTGTCTTCCATTAAGGTCCCAGTACCCAAATAATAAATCTCCACAAGGAGTCACAGGTGCAACCCCAAAACTCCCCAGTCCCACTGACTGGGATAGGTGGAGGTTCAAAAGAGAACAGTCCCGGGATGGACAGAGGGACGCAGAGACATCCAGACACACTGCCTGCATTCCCAGCAGCAGCAAAGGGTTACAGAGCAGTCTGTCCCTTTGCTAACACAAATGCATTCCTGAGGCAGCAGGAAGAAGCATCCAGCACAGGGCACTGTATGGCAACCGCACCGATGCACAACATGAAGGTCAATGCAAGTCTTCTTTACAAATGTCAACCTGTCATCTCTGGATATTAATGAGGGCTGACCAGCAGCTAAAATGCATCCATGCTCCATTAGTAATAAGAGAGACACAACGCAGGAGGAGAGCACACACCACGGCACATGGAGGAACCAGTGGGTCTGCAGGGCCCGGGGAGGTGTGGTGATGCACAACATAACTTGGGCCACTCCAGCCACCCAGGAAGGAAAGTTGCCACACAACCCCCTTCACTGGAGTGTGTGTTATCTTTTCCCATCAATCTTTAATTGCATTAGTGTAATGAGGCCAAAAACCCAGGCTAAGCAGCGAAGCTAATACCTGGCACTTTCAGACGTTCTTTCTTTTTCTGTGATGCCCATTCTGGACAGTGCTGCATTCTCTCTCTAACAGGCATATTTCTCCCTAGGAAGCCTAAAAGGCAATCTGCAAGCCTTAACTCTCGGGACTCAGCAGCATTGGCTGAAATGTCTGAATACCCATCAAATGCTAACAGGCTGATCCCTATTCTCTAAATTTTTGCTGGGTACTAAGAAATTTGGGAGAACTTCAACACCCATGCTTTCCAAGCAGCTAGCCAGTGAACTGAAAAAGCTGTTATCCCAGACTGCAACCAGAGCAATGTATACACTGGGAACATAATTCTGCCACAGAAAGCACACAGGGCAAGTGGCTCGTTCGTGACTCGTTCGTCCTGCAAAGCACTGTGTGCCTTCCACTGCCATCAACCTTAATGAAACATGAAGGCATTTAACACCATGCGAGATCTGGCCCTTTTATGGGTATCTGTCTGTGCGTCAGCTAGATGCTGGCAGAGATGCTATCTCAACATTAAAAGCAAGGCTGTAACACAGCAGGTATTCAGCCTCCAACAGAAGATGTTCATCAACAATTGCACACACATGATGCTACAATAAATCTATGTGCTACCGCTTAACAGCTTCTCTTAAAAAGATTCATAGCTCTATTTACTGGGCCTGATTCTGCTGCGAGGCATGTGGGAGTAAATTTGGAGTAATTCTACCTGGAGTTAGTAAACAGCCGGGGAGAGTAGGATCAGAACTGAACTTTTATTATTTTTAAATAACTACTTAATTACCATGCAGGAAACCAGAGCTTGCTGGCTCCACAGTTCAGCTGAGGTTAGGAGTGCAGCAGGCAGAAGCTTCACACTATTCCAGATCTGTGGAGGGGTAGAGCAAATGCTCTCATCAGCCCTTCCAGACACAGAGAACAACTAGGTGGACTTCCCTTTGACATCAGAAATGCATGACACGGCTCCCAAGGAAAGAGAAACTGGAACGTCTCCAACGCTGAGGTCACCCCTCCAGCCTTGGGAACCTGACACTACGAAAAACCCTTAAAAACAGATTTCTACACATAAGCTTGTTGTGACAGTCTGCCTGCTTACTAAACATGACATTATACAGCACCTTATGAAGAAGAGTGTACAAAATTGGATACTGTGTACATCTACCATACAGGCATGTTCTCAGTGAATGTCACGCATCATAACCACAGGCTGCAGCAGGTGAACTTCCAATTTGTCATCAGGAAAAACTCTTCACCGTGCAGGTAATAAAGAACTGGAACAGATTGGTGGTGAAATCTCCTCCCCTGGAGACATTCAAACTCATCTGGAGAAGACCCTGAGCAAACTGGTCTAAGTTTGAAGTTAGTTCTGCTTTGAGCAGGTGGCTGGATTAGAGATCTCTATTTAAATTACTCTGTGATTCATGCTGTAGTGGAGCCTGATTACACAGAGCGTGTCCTTTCTCTGTCTATATGGTCTCTTAATAAGTCTTTCATACAGACACTAATTTAGTAATTGCCTAGTTCTCTGCATACTAGCTGCTTTAAGAGGGAGCATTCAGACTCCTGCTGCAGAACACTGTAATTACACAGTGAATAAGGGAATATATCAGATTAAATGGATGCACCCACAACGCATCATATCTAAGCCCCCTCAAAAGCAAAACATGCACAAAAACTTAGCTAAAATTAAACACAATTCTCCTCCCACTGCACAATTCCCAGTGCAGAAGCATTTCTCCTCAGGAAACCTGAACATGCAAGACCTAGAGCAAGGTGCTGCTCTAGAACTGAGAAGACATATCCTGCCCCAGTCTTTTCTCAGAGCTGCTCTGCAACAGGCAGGAGGAAACCTTGCCTCTTCCATGCCTTGCCTGTCCAGACCATTTAGCATATCAACTCTTCAGGACAAGGGCTTCTCTGCTATGAGTCATAAACTGTTTAGTGCCTAATGGTAAAGCCTATAGACGCTTAACATAATACAATCATGTCACTTAAAGGCCATTAGTCTCCAGTCTAAACAGCACTTTTCCAGTCACAGAGGGGACCTGCCAACCCAGGAAGGCAGTGTAAGGGACGTGGGTGGTCAGTCAGGGCACTGGACACGCAGACACCCAAGTGAAGCCCCAGGTAGGATGGAGCCCAGCCAAATGGCACGGGGAAAAATCATGGCAGCTATAGCAATCAAAAGTTTTATCTTTTGGGCTTTCTTGAACCACTTGAACCAGCTGAAAGCCCCTGTCTGCAAGGTGAAAAACCTCTCCACCTCCAGCCACAGCTGTACCACTTACAAGGGGAAGAGCCTCTCACCCACAGAGGGATTCTGCAGCCTTTTGTATCACCTCTCTTTCCACTCAATGAAGTAGATCATTTATCTACAAGAAAAGACACCATCCTGTCTTGCAACGCTGTTTGACACCCTCTTCTTTCCTGGTACCATCTCTGCCCTCCTCTGGCACCACATCATCCAGCTCTACTCTCTCAACTGACTTCTGTGATTGCTTCTTTCTCCCTCTCCCCACTAAGGGGAAGAGATAAATCCTGTAAGGAGCCAGTGGGATGGGGAACTCACCTTCTTCTCCCCTCTGATGATACACAACCCAAAATTACACACACAACAGCTTCACGGGCTCTCAGCACAGCCTCCACGCTGGCAGCGGTGAGGAGAGTGGCACATTTTGTAACAGGGTCTGAGCACAGGTTTCTGTGCAGCTGCAAATTACACATGCACAGGGGAAAACAAGTTTGTCTTTTCCTTGCGGGGAAGAGACCGCTCCCCACCTCCAAGAGCAGGCTGCCATTAGTATTTGCTTCGCCGGAGAGAAGGAGCGTGGAATCCTCCAGAGCAAAGGACAAGTGCAGCAATTAGGATGCAGGGGCTGCGGGAGCTGTTTAACAGCACGACCCAGAGGTCAGTGCTGCCAACTCCCAGCCCTGCATAAATATTGTATGAGTCCAGGAGAGGGGCTGTTACGGCCACCCTCAGCGCCAGCCCTCCCCCCTCCATCACCACTTTGCATCCAGCTAGATACACACCAGCAACATTATTTACAGATGTGACAGTCGGGGAAATCGCTTTAGTAACTAAGGGAATGGGAATGAAGGCTGCGCAGTAGAGCAGGCGCCTGGGAGCAGGCTCCCATCTGCACCTTCTGCTTCCCCTTCCAGACCTGCCAGACAGCACAGCCCGTTCTCCAACCAGGAACAAGGAGGGGAGGGGAGGCTGTGAGCTCCCCTCTCAAGGCTTGCCCAGAGGTTTGATTATCAATGCTGCTGAAGGACACTTCAGCCAGCAGCTGCCTTACAGTTTCCTATCAGTATCTCTGCTAGACTGTCCCTTTGGAGGGAGGTTTATATCAATATAACAAGAGGCTTTAGAGAGAGCTTCCCTCAGACTCTGTCTGTGTAGCCCTGCAGAAGGGTACCCACTCCAGCACAACCACAGGGGCCTCATCCCTGCAAAAACTCCCCCAGCTGCTCTGTTTGGTACCAACCACCTTCCTCAGCCATGACCTGTTCACTGCTTATTCTCTGAAGGATCATCACCTGCAGTTCAGCCACACTGACTGGCACCATCTCTACAGAATCCTGGAACATCCTCACTCCTCTGCCCACCTTTCTTGCCGGACATGCCAGGTGACTGCACATTTGCTGTGATGCTCTCCACAAATACAAACTTACTCTCTCAGGTTCACCGAGACTGGAGGCTCCTGAGGACAAGGACATGGGCTTTTCTCCAACTGTACCAGCAACTCATGAATTCCTAGGGGCACACTGCTAATAAACATTACTGCCCAGGGCAACACACAATGGCTGTAAGATAGGAAACACAGCTTGGATGTGCTTCTGACCATGACACCTCTCCAGAAATTCTCCCACTGTTCTGTGGTTGGTTGCTGAACCCAGGGAAGGCAGAAGCCCTGTCTTACCATTATCAGCTTTCTTAAACTCACTGTGCAATTAATGGGCTTAATTATTGATGGCAAAGGCAGGGAAGGGAGGAAAGGAAAAAAGAGCCAACGAGAAGAGAATGATGTGGGGGTGGCAGGCGCCAAAGGTCTCCAAAGATCTTCCCTCAGCCTAGAGCAGAGAAGGAGCCCCTATCCGCTCTGCCGCTCCCACGGCCCTGCTCTAATGCTCCCTGACATGCCTCTGAAGACAGCGAGCTGTTTGCAGTCACCACCGTGATTTGTTAGTAATTATTTTCACAGTGTCACATTGCTGTCACTCTCTTAACAAAGAGACAGGCAGCCCGAGGCTGCCTGCAAGAAAGAACCAACGGAGAAAAGGGAATTGTCAGGCACCCAGGGATCCTCTTTGCTTCCTGGGTTTCACAACCAGAGTCCTTACCAGCTTCTGAAGCAACTTCTGAGGAGAAGTGGCAAGTCAGAATAATCCCCCATCCTGGCCACAGGAAGAGGAATTAATTACTTAGCCCCTTCTCAATTTCACCTTACCTGTAAATCCAGTGCAGACCCAGGTGCTTAGAGCTCCCTAAGCCAGCGATTTGCTTCAGGCCTGCAGCAAATGCAAAACAACTCTGGCAATTGATGACTTTTAGTGCTCTCCTTGCAAGACCCAATTTCTTTTCATGTGGTCTTGTCATTAGAGGACGCTTCCCAAACACAGCAATCCTGATGACAAACCTAAGCCTGCCTAAGCCTACCACCCTCACACATTAACCCTTCAGACTGCTCACACATGCTCTTCCTATACCAGATTCATTAATTACAACATACTGCTGTGCTCTGCACGGCAGTAACATTTCACTTGGTATTTCACAGTGCCAGGGGACCCCAGCAGCTTCCTCACACCTGAAATACACAGTTAAATGGCTTAATGTTTTCTCACATGCAGTACAGTGACTTGACAAGAACCTCCCCTTGAACCACCTCCAATCCATCCACTCCTGCATTCCACACCTTCTGTGCAATCGCAGCCATCCATCCTTCCATTGACTTAGCAGTCTAAGGCAATCATGCCTTTCCCATGGCACTTGCTTTGGCCCCCAAGGAATGGAGGCTATTTTGGCACCTGAAGTGTCACACAATATAAGGATATAGAGATGAAAGACACCTGGCCAGACAACCTTTAAAGCACACTTGAGCTCTATGCAGAAACCAACTGGACTTCCTCCAGAGTATTTCCAAGTCTGAACTACTCCCAGCAGAAGAGTTCTTCCCCTGCCTGCACAAGGGTCAGTCCCTGTAGCCATGGGGAGACTTGGGTATTAATTCACCCTCTTAGCACAAGGAGAGTTTGGAAATATTAAGCCTCACAGTCTAAACAAAACCTTCCTGCAATTAACCACATGGAAGAGCACTGACTCAGAGGGCAGCTCCTTTTCAGGGGTCCTTTTAATAACCAAGAAATGGCACATACATGCTGTGAAGAACTAGGATCACCATTGGGAAGCTAAACGGTCCATAAAATGGAAAGGTTCTCTTCAGAGCTGGCAGCACAGTGAGCTGGAGGAGAGGTCTTGGCAAACCCCAACCAGGCTCCTACACACACACAGTTTGCAGGGATAGACAGGATTCCAGGCAGGAATGAGGAACTGACCTTAGCTGGTGCCCAGGCACCTCTGACACGCTGGCTGACAGTCAACATGAACCTGGCTCAACACCCAGATGGAAAAACTGAAGCAGGGAAATTAGAGATGACCAAGAGGCACCCACAGAGGAAAAACAAAGGGTGTCCCAGAGTGTTGGTGCTGGGCAGAGTGGAGGAGTAAACCCTGCTCCAAGGGAGGAAAAGCTGGTGGGATCAAGGCAGGATGAAGTCCTGGGCAGTACGAGCTTCCCATACACAACCCTGTCAGGACATCCTGCTTCCTCAGTCTTCTTCCCACAGACTTCTCTATTCCGCTTTCTTCTAGTACCACTTCCACATGTCTCACATCATTCCTAACACCTGGTCCACAGCAATCTCTGAGCACAAGATACCCATCCTCAGGGTCCCAGCGTGCTGAGGGCAGCACCTTGCCCAAACATATAAAAAAGGTGATTCCAACATGTAATGGACTCAGCTCGAAAAGTCAGTCTGCAGTTGTAGTGTCCTCCCAAGTCCTGCACACACCCAGACATCCACTCCTGAAGATACAGAGAGTCGCTGGACAAGGCATGTGAGAATACGCTGGAGGGAAAATACCAGGGATGACCTCAAGATGGCCCAGTAGGTCTTTGCCAGCCAGGAGCTCCAGGAGGAAAGGGACTGAACCCATCCAGGAAAATGGCTCCCAACAGGAAATAAACATGCAAACAAAATAAAACGCTTTGAAGAAAGCTATGGACTCACACAGTACAGCCAGTGAAAGAGGAAGGACGCTGCTCCCAGGCTGGCAGTATTCTTCAAGCAGAGCTCTCTAGGTACAGAAGACATAAATGCATCACCCCCAGTCAAGCCACTGGGAGGGCAGCACTGATGCCAACACACAACTGCTTTGCTTTGGCTGGGAAGTAAGGAGAACAGGGATCCAAAGAGAGACAGCTGACATTTCAGCCCCAGCATGAAATACTATGGCTGTCTAACACTAGAAAAATTAAGCTGTTTTAAGAGAAAATGAACACTAATCCTGGTTTTCACACGTGCCACGGACAACAAAATTCAGATGGCAAACAACCCTCCAGTGGTTATCCTGTGCAGTTCCCAAGCCAACCAGCTTTTTAGTTCCCCAGGGCACAGGATCATTACAATGCTAAACTGCTGTTAGAGGGCTCTCATACAGACAGAGGCCAGGGTGTTTTTTCTACCAAGCATCCATTGATTTTGAAACCTTTTGCCTGAATTCACTGCAACACTGGACACAGAATTCACCTTAGTGATTCCCGGTGCAGAAGGAATTACGGTTCCTTACTCTATGAGCAGATGACATTGAGACCAATGACTTACCTCCAGTTCAGTGTGACTGTTTTCAAACACAGCTTAAGTTACCCAGGGATGGAAAATCCACCTTCTCCATTCATTACTCCATCCCAAAGGTTCTGTGATGGAAATAAAGCACTTGATGCAATGCCTGTCTCGTTCTCCCCTACACTCCAAATATATTCCAAGTTTCTTCACCATCTTTCACACTGTTTCCAACTTATTTGGTCTTAATTCCCAGGCAGCAGAGTCCTGCTCCCCAGAGTGCACAGGGCATCACAGCTCAATAAATCTGTGGCCAGTACAGCCCTGACTATGACAGATGTCTTTGCTATGACATGCCAGACAAGTAGCAGACCTGAAGGTGACAGTCCACTGCATGAAGATTCCTATGCAAAGATTTCATGTCCAAAGCTTAACCCAAAGTCATTCCCAAAATGACACATCTCGGACAATGTAACTTGCAACCAATGATTTCAAACACAGACAAGAAAAGGGAAATTGGTATATAAGGATAACAAAAGCCAAGTCTGGTATATTCACTTTAAATAAGAGCGTACAAAGGGGAGATCTTAAAATCCAAAATTTATTTTGCATAAGTGATATCATTTCCTTTAAAAACAAAAAGCTGGACTGCAGGGTCTCAGAAGTGAATGGGGTCAGTGCTACTCCCTGTAAGTGCTAGAGAAGAGCATGCTCACAAGGCTCCCTTGCTTAGCTCCGGCAAAGCACTTTAGGATGTAATTACATGAACGACTCCATCAGCAAAGCTGACTCAAAAGGTTCCTGACCCTGGATACTCAGTCCCATTCCTGCACTGTAGTTCACACCACCCTCTTCCTTCAGCCAATGTAACCATGTAAAGAGATACACCATAGGCTTGGTCAGCAAAACAATCCCCACTAAAAGCAACACCACCAAGCTAATCCAAAGATCTTAGTTGGAAAGGAATTGTTCTATTAGTTTTAAACACAGGTTACTATATTATCTTTCAGTTACCAGATCTTTCCTGTTATTCTCAAAGCCACCCTCTGAGTATTCCTCCTGCCCTGCTGCCACCCAACCAGCCCACCCTACACCTTCTCCCACCTTTCCTCACAGCTACCCAAGTGGTCCCACTCACTCCAGTCAGTGGCCACGTGCAATTTCTCCCCCAGCAGAGGCAACCAACCCCCTTCTGGTCCTGTGATAAAGAACAGCACACACAAGGGACTCTAACACCATCAATCCTTCTTCATTCATGTCCTAAGGCTGATCTCAAACCAAACATCCAGGATAGAAGGTTGGAAAGAGGAACCCATTGCCACACTCAGAGCAGGTCTGAGAAAGCAAGCATCCTCCCAGCCTGTGTAACTTGCAAAGAAAGAATTAAACAGTAAAATTAAGCAATGGTATAATTTACTGCTTAGAATTTACTAATATCCAACCTAGGAAGAGCACCAAGGGCTATAAACATTTCAAGACACTTCACTGTATTTTATCACTGTATTAGAGAGTACAAGCCTTTTAACACTTATTTAAGAAAATAAAAAACTTCTGAGCAGTAGCTTCCTGTGAAGACATAAATTAGCATGTTCTGACCAGCCACACTAAATGCAGTACAAGGATCTTCATGTCAGAGTTAGATAGACCAAAGCCTATATGTACTTTTAGCTATGCTCAGTGCATTTGCAGAATGATCCGAAACTGGGGAGAAGGATTAACTGATGCTCTTGACATTATGGTGCAGGTTTGAGTTTTGGCACATAGGGCTTCAGCTCTGCCTCTGCCTGCCTTGCACAGCCACAGGCATATCACTTAACCTCAGTGTATCTCAGCTCTGTATCTATGAACACACGGTAAAAATGCCTCTTTGGCTCCCAAGATTAATTCACATTGTGTTTAAGAGCCTGCAAACTGGTTCCATACACAGAGAGGCAACTCGACATTTCAGGGGAGACAGATCACCCAAAAGAGCTTACAAGGGCTCAACCCTGGCAGACACTAAGAACCCTCTTCCAATAAGACCATCTCCTGTAGGCAGCGGCTCCTTCAGCCCTTCAGAGGCACATTACCCTCACCACCCAATGCCACATCAACACCATCTGCTTAATGACTAGTGGCAGCTCCAACCTAGGTGCAGAATGAGGCCCAAGCTCTAAAGCAGATTACACCAGGTAACTGAATCCATCCCTGGAGCAGTTAAACTTGGAGGACAGCTCCTTGCAACAGGCTAAAGGAATCCTCCTGCTGAGCACACGGAGGCCCGAGGACCGTGTGCCTAACGAGGCTGTATCCCCACTCATATTTTAGCTTGGCAGGTCTGGTGCTCCTTTCATCTTTTGCTTCAGGTAGCTCTCTTTAATTAATAACATTTCTGAGTCGACACAGGGAACTTTCCACCCAGAATGAATGGCCCTCTCTCATTAGAACCACGACTTGTCATGATGTATTCAAGAGCAGGAGTGTGATTCATTCCCTTGTCTGGGAACGAGGGGTGTTGCTGGGGGGTGGGGGGAAGAAGAGTCTCTGTAATGAGTGACTGATATTTGCTGAAGTTGATGTGCGACTCTGTCGGCTTGAACTGCCTTGTCAGGACAAGCCTTCAAGAAAGGTGATGTTCCTACTCAAGAGGTTTTCCTCATTAAAGAAATTGCATCTTAACAAGAGGGAAGGGGAGGGATGGCAGGAAAGCTGCCATCTCCCCGCCTCCACCCTGGTTCACACACACTGAGCACTGAAAGCGGGTTGATCCAAGCACAGCCTGTAGAGGATCAGCGTTCCCATTTCGGAGCTGTCTCACACAATGGGCTCTCTCCAGCACTAACCAATCCCTCCAACAGGGACCCTGCTTCTGATGGTCCACCACACCCACAACAAAGCCTTTGGTAGAATGGCCAAGGACCTCAACTCATGCTAAACCCCCATAGGCCCTTCCCAGATGCTTGGTGTCCTGTTCTGGGCACCCAGCTCCTTGTGACTAGTGCTCTGTTGTCTGAGGGAAGCCAGGCAAACAGCTCTCTGGTCTTCCAAGAAAGTTCCAATGTTCAAGAGCAACCAAGTTTGTACCCACACAGTGCCTCATTCCCTGAAGATCCCTGAGGCTTCATTGATCCTGTAGCAGCTGAGTTGCCAATTTGAATCCTGCAGACTCAGACAGTGCCAGACACCATCAGCAGAGAGCAATACCTTGACACTATTCCTCCAGTGCTTTTCTTTGACATACTGCAACTCCTGGCTTAGACAGGGCTATTTCCCTACCTTGTGCCCAGATTCACCACTCACTGACAGCCTTGTGGATTCCTCCTCTTTGTTCCAGCCACTTCCCTGCATCCAGCTTGCTCATCCCACTGGGCCTGCCAGTGCCCTGGCACCTACCAATGGCATCTACTGGAAGCCCTCACAGCAGACAGGCCAGTCCAGAAGACATCATGCCTCAACTCTTCAACAGCACATGCAGACGGGAGTCAAGCTAAATGCCCAGGTCATTGCTGGAACAATGCTGCATGTTTTGCCAGCCAAGCTAAGGACAATGGAGGACAGGAACTTCAAACCACTCAAGACACAGGTAAGAGGACTGCAGCTTGCTCTGCAGGCAGCTATGCAAGTAGCTGTCATTACTAAGGAAACTGAGAAAAGAAAGAACAGAGTTAAGAGCAGATCTGCCACAAGCGGTGGATCCTTAAGCCAGGAAGTACTGCACTACCTCATTGTCCTGAATTCCTCTAGAACCCAGTTTCTACCACACAATGCTTTCAACAACACACTCCTCCAAACGTGGACAAGCAGCACCACCTATACTCCTATTGCCCCAGTGTCTTCTCTGCCCAGTGTGTGGTCTCAACACAGTAGCAAAGGGCACCAGCTACACCACAAGTCATGTAGGGAAGCATGGGGTGATTCCCTGGAATACCTCCTAGATGTTCCACATCTCTGAGGCTCTATCTCCCTGTCTGAGCAGCCTTGTTTCAGCTCTCTGCTTTCCCTCTTTTAAAAAGAGATGCTCAGTTCTGCTTTGCTAAACCCTATTTGGCAATGTGTCTAAACACACGCAAACTTAATTAGTTCAGGAGGGAGACTCGGCATTTGTGGTGACGGATAAAAGTAACGGGAAATGAGACAAGTCAGAGCTGGCAGGGAGTCCTCACTCGAGCCTCATCCACTGGCACAGTGCTAATCAGATGTGACGCTACACGCTGCAGCACCCAATCGGCGACGGAGCGGCGTGATGCGCTACTCACCAAGCAGCTGCAGCCAGACTCCTGCTATCCATGTGGCTGAAAACACGAAATGTATTTTCTGCTTTGCCCTGGAGATGCTTCAGGATCGAATTCTGAAGTTAATGGCTTAAAAAAATTTTTTAAAAGGAAGCAGGAGAAATGAACCACTCGCTACAACCTCATGGCCAGAAGTGGAGTCTTTGTTTCCAGCTGACTAGTGAGGGACAATCCATGCGAGAGACCACTGCAAATGGTGAACGGTGCATCTCTGCTCCAGACCTGCACGTCCTGTTCAGCCAGCTCACCCCACAACCCCTACGGTCCACCAGAAATGGGGCTCATCTTTATCTCTATTTGCCCATTGTAGGGCTCAGAAGGAAAAAAAAAAATCCACCCAACATAACCCAGGTTGCTCACTCCATCTAGACACCAAGTTAGGATGTTGTTACCTGGTAACCTTGTCAGCCCACTGTGAAAGCAATGGAAAGCTGGGTTTGAAACAAAGATAACTGTTTCTTACAACCATCACCCAAACTGGGCTCTTAGAACAGAACCACAGGAGAAAAGAACAGAGAAAATAGAATAGATGAGAAACAGAAGTTTAGCACAGCAGCTGTTTGAGTTGGTCTCTAACAGAAGTGAAACATTATAAATAAAGAAAAATAAGCCTCATTCTTCATTTAAGCAGCTAACACAGGAACCTGCAATATATACCAGCTCTGGACACAGCCTGAGCAGAGACCCAGGCTTTGACTCAAAAGCTCACATACCAACCCCTGACTGGAGCACGGCCAATTTCTCATCTCCGCTAGCGCTTGTGCTGAGCTTTGGTCCTCGCATCTCATGTCTCACTAATCACACCAAGGAAAGGCAAGGAGCTGCCACTTTACAAAGCCCACTCTGCAGGGAAGAACCGGGGCTGATTGCTCCAAGGCTGTGTGCAGTTTGTTTAGGCTTCTGACTTGGGGAAGCCAATGTCACAGTGGAAACCAAGTCATACTACTAACGAGTTGGGGCTGTCAGTTCAGCATTGCATGTGTCAAGCCCATGCTTTACTGGTGTGATAACAACAGCAGTCTTTATCCAGCACTGCGGGGAAATGAAAAGCTGGAGCGAGATTATAGGAATCCAAGGGAATTCAGCACAATATGACACTGATCTGCAAACACTTTACAGATTAAAGTAATGTAATTTTTAGACATTTAACTCTGTTCTTATAATAACATTTTTAGGTTGGTGGTCTAGCGATTTTCCTGACAGAACATGCACATACACCAACACTCACAGATCCCAGTGCAGGTCCCCACCAGATACAGTCACCCACCTGGTGAAGATGACCTTAACAATAAGAACACCAATGAATCATGCCAGAGCTGTTTTGTATTCTGTCCCAAAGACTGCTCTGTGATTCACATCAAGTTACTGTGCCAAAATGACAGAGAGGAAGCCTTGCATGCACCAGGTAAGGATCATCACTTGATTTGGGTGTACAAAAACAGCATTCCACGCGTGCACTCAGAAATATCCATCCCTTTGGAAAGCATATGGGATATAAAGGAAAGCAAGCATCACAAAACTCCAGTCTGAACCTTTCTTGGGGTTCTGAAAGGATTCATTCACTACATGGAATAACCTAGACAGTGATCTTGCACTATGCCCAGCACCCACCTTCTGAAACAACTCTCCACTGCCACTTATGCACAACATACAACAATTTCCCTAAGAAACAATGACCAGGGACAGCTGCAGGCTTGCAAGGACAAAGACATAGGTGCTATAGGCAAGCATGGAGCAACAAAGCCCAGAAAAATCTCCCTCCCCTTCCATACTCACATCACTTTCAAATCCCAGTCTCCACAGGTCACAAAAATCGACTTGACGCTGGGATCTAAGAGGCCTTCCTTTGCCATCCACTCGTCAACCCTCTGAAAGGAAGGCAAGAAAAGGGGATGAGTTTTGCGGAGACAGGCCGAGCCACAACAGTTAAACTCAGATAAGCTGCTTGCAATCAAGAGAGAAGAAAATTGTGATCTTATCCACCCTCTCCCTCTCTCTCTTCTCTCTTTGCTTGCCATCTCAACAACAGCACGTTTGGACCTTTGAAGATTTCTGATAGGAGACATCAGGCAACCAGAGCAGAGATGATCTTATCAGACACCGCAGCAGCTCTGCTTATGGAGGGATGGAAGTTGTGCAGCATTAACGGGATGATACAACTGTGCTGTTACCCAGCATTTCTCCTCCACTTCTCCTCTCCCTGTACCAAAAGGGCTCCCAGTGAGCATGACTTGTGTCCCCTCCACTGAGGACAAATACACAAGTGCCCTGAGGTGGCATCCCTCCCCTGCAGCATTTTTCGCATACTCTGATTCATACAGCTCCCAGGGGATATGGGAAAGGGGGAAAAATGAAGAGCTGGGCACACATGGGCACTGTGTGGCAGTTAACAAGCAAAGCCACATGCCCCCTTCCCTTCCAGCCTGGATCCCTCTTTCCTCCTTACAGTTCTGAGGAGATGCTTGTTCAGGGTAGTGTGGATTTAAAGTGAATCCACTGTTCCTGATCAACTTCCCATAGGAACAGATGTTCTGGATCCTCTTCAGAAATGGGTCACGTTAATCTGGAGGATGCAATCCACCTAGGGAACTAAGCAGAAAGAACTAACCTAGACTAAAACCTCTGCATAGACACTTAGTCCAGCTAAAGTTAGCAAATGACGTGCCTAAAATCTTGGGGTGGCAGGCAATCAGCTGCTATTATGCAGCCTCACTAGCAGCATTTCCAAAGCTTCAGCAAGAGTAATCCGTCCTCTTTTCCCTCACCTGACACCCTTCACTCCTGAATAAACCAGCATGCCCCAGAAGCTGCCTGACCTGAATCTCATTTTAAGCTAGAAATACACTGCTGTAGGAACACCTTTTCGGTCCAAATAAAAAAAAAAAATTCTAAATAAATGTTTCCACACTGTAAGAAGCTTCCACAGAAACAGAACAAACCATTTTCTGGAATACTCCAGTAGCGATCTACATTCACCCATCCAGGCAAAGAGGGCTCTCCCTCCTGGGGAAGCAGGCACAGGCATCCATACGCTTATGGACACGCACGGCTGCTACGTGCTCTCTGGAGAGCACAGGGAGAGCTGGGGGTTTGCATGGATGCAAGATGTCACCTTCGCAGAGCACCGTCTTCGGTCTCGTGTCATTGCCGCAGCCTTTCCTGGCAGGGGTCGATGCTTCTTCCTGTGACCGATTGTACAACAGCCCTCTGAGTAAAGCTCCCCCCGAAAGCAGCATCCAGCCTCTCAGCCACACTTCTGCCTCCCTTGGGCTGACAGGATCTTCCAGCCAGCCTTGCACGAGGCTGCCCGAAGTAAGCTGGGGAGCAGCAGTAACCCTTCTACGCTCCCTGATGTGAGCGCCCATGAAATGCTGTCTCCGTGGAGGATTTTAAAGCTTTTAATTTGATTTCCTCAGATAAGCAATTGTTGCAATTATTCTGATTAGGAACAATTAGGTAACACAGCAGTGGAAATTCTGACAGAGACAATGCATTGAATAGCAACCTGCAGCCCAAGTGGGCTCTGCTTGAGGAGGTTTCCTTCACTATCTGACTACCAACAAAAGCTATTGATGGAGAAATACTTCCAAGCTAATTAAGCCTTAAATGCTCTAGGAATTCAACCTTAAGCAGATGGTATTATTAGGGCTATCTCTGCATTCGAACATCCTCCACATTAGATTTTAGAGGCATTTTCTTTCTACACTACATGTATTATTGAGCATTTAAATAGGTAGAAAAACTAATTCACTAAAGTGCTGGGGAAGGGGAAAAGAAACGAAGGCAGAAGCTCCAGGAGCAGTGGTCTCGAGCAATGTCTTGGTGCTTTAAAATTGGCTCAAGAAAGAATCGCCTCTTCTCCTATCTACTGGCTGGAGTTTGGATATCTTGTCAGCACCCTTGACATGAACAGCTGGAGATGACAGATCAATGGTTCAATACTCTCAGTAGTGTGTCACCAATGTGACAGCAAATGTTATTCTAATGAAGCTGTAATCATAGTCAAATTACGCGGTTCGATTCTCAGCAAGGGGAGGGTGCAGGGAAAGAGATGAAGAGGGGACGACAGGACCAGAGGTCAGAGTTCGAGAACTAAAGGTTACTCTGCTTACCTCAAGCACTTGCTGGAGGCTCGGCTGCCCATCCACCATGCCTTGAATAATCCCAGTCAGCTGAAACAAGAGACAAACAGAAAGCAGGCATCAGAGCAGCACTCAAAAGATCATTAGAGAGGTCTACTCTCCTGTCCATCTTTCTGCAACCAAAACATGCTCCTGTGACCCACATGGATGCTGCTGAGGAGCCACCCACAGCAGAGTGACCCTGGCAGCTCCCCAGCCACAGGCAAGGGCACAGCTTCATCCTAAACACAGAAATGTAACGGGGCTCTTATGCACACCACAAAACAGCGAACTCTTGTCAGGGCAGGATCTGCTTGGGGAGCAGTGTCATGCATAAGCATGATGCCCTTTTCAACATGCATTTCACCAGTTTTGGTGTTGCCTTGATGTATACAGGAAGCAGTAACTACCAAGGTCTCTGGTCATACCCCTGCTATTGCAGTTACACAAAAATTTCAGTGTTAGATGAACTGAAGAGACAACTGTTGGTAGGTAAGACCCAGAGTGGACCCAGTCATCCCCCCCTGCACTGGGCAGCCAGCATGTGTTTTTTCCTATAGTCCATCACATCATTCCTCTGCATTTCAAAATTGCACTTAGAACAACGAAATGAAACCTGAAGAAAAGCACTTTCTTCCAGAACCCTGTCCACTCTGTTTTTCAGGAGGTTTCTTAGGAACAGATACTGCCAACAGATAGTCCTACTGACTGCTCCTGGACTGCTTGGCTGTTTAAAGCTAAGACACAGACATAAAAAAGATGAAGTCTCGTGGGCCTCTGCCTGTGTCTGCCCAGGAGGGCTTGAGGCACATGGAAAAGAGATAATTTTTCCGTCTGCCTTCCAAGTGACAAAACTGTCTTTTAACATATTGAATATCGGACGTCAGTAGCTTGCCATCAATGCATCCAAGTAATTAAAAAAATCATTATTAAAACAAGTGCACACTATGGGATTTCACTTCATATGGCACTTCCCTGAAGCTACACACCTCACACATTTTCATAAAATAAGGTCAAACACAACACAGGAGCGTGCCCTGCTGCTTGCACACGCATCCAGGGCTCTGGAAGCCATAGCACCTACTCGAGAGGTGCTGACAGCCTCACCACCACCCAGCAGTAACTCTTCCATGCAGACCAGCTCAACCTACTCATAAAAATAAGCCCTCTCACAAACCACAAGGCTTGGCTTTATTAAATATGTGGCAACTGAAGGAAGCTAAATGTTTTTTACCTCTCAGTTTCTTTGGCTGCTTGGCTTACAGCATTGAACTCAGAGGATGGCAAAAGAAAAGATATTAAACTCCAATTAAACTGTAATTACATTTAATGAATACCAAATACCTGACTCACTGAATAAGCTGTAAGTAAAAAGATTATTTTCTCATAGTGACTTCCACAGAATGGTAATATATACCTTTTAGGGAAAGTATTTTAAGAATGCAGAGCTTTTCTACGTGGGTTTCTCAAGTTCATCAAGCCATTCAGAGGCAGAAAGTACCAACTTATCTGCACAAGAACATACCACCCAACACACACATACACAAGATTTGTGCTGCAGAAATCATATACATGAATACAAAGGGATATACCTGCTCCATGGGTACATTTCAATACGAGTCAGAGAGTGCTCAAATGGGACCAGATTTATATTCTCTCACCCTTTCTGATCCTTTCTGTTATCAGCCACGTCCACCTGTCACACCCAACCTAGTGCATTGGATCTCTGCAGCATTATCTGGTCTTGCAGTTTTGAAGAAGTATAAAAACATAAAACTGCACAATTGTAAAGTTTCACTGGTGATCCCAAGAAGCACACAGTACTTCAGAACACAAACAAGCTATAAGGCATTTATCTTTCTGTATTTTATTGTCTATTCCTTCAGGGGAAAAAAAATCAATAAAAATTAATCATAAAAAGAGAGCAAAGTACCATGAAAAAGCCTGTACAAGCACCTTCTGTGTAGAGAGAACCTTTCCTTTAGCTCCTAGCATGAACCTTCTTGGGCACCAGACGAACCACTTGCATCTTCCAAAAGGGTATGATGAGCTTTATACACCTAAAAACAGCTTTTAACAACTTGCAAGCACTTCCCATCTTCTCTGCCTAAACACTCATCTTAACACCAAGCCCTCACCATAACCAATCACAACCTGTTGTTTTACAGAAGCAGATTAGGAGAAAGGGAACCAGATGAGGGCTCAGAGTGAGCCAGTACTGGAAGACAGGCTCCTGGGCACTCGTGTGGGGAGTTCAAGAAACCTCCTGTAGCCAGGAGATGCATAGACACACTAAAAGCAAAGGGATGCCTGGAGGGTGACCACAAGTTCTCCACCCTTGCAGGCACCCTTCCCATGCTGTGCTGTCCTCTTCAAGGAGGAAGAGGGATGGGAGAAGTACTCCAGACCCAAGGAGTAATGTCAAGCAACTCCAGAAACCCTCCAACACAGAGTCTATACTAAGCAGTTCTGTTGCTTCCCAGGAAAGGCAGCAAGAAGAGGGGAGAGGAGAAATCAGCAGCACTGCAGACAGGCTCCCAGGTAATGTTAACAGCACTGCTTTTCCTAGAGAGTTTATCTGGGAAACCATCGTATTTCTACTCCAAGACAGTTTGCTGATTACCTAAGCACTTGTCTCTGGTGTACAATCTGATAATCAAGCTTGGTCTTTCTTTGTAGACAAAGAGGCCAATAAATCTCACCCTTTGTAAGCAGAGGTGCCTAGACAAAGCCCTTTACTGGCATTTAGCAAAATGAGTATTTTTCAGAAAACATAAACCAGCAGAAAGTCAATGGCAAGCGCCAGAGCTGTTCAGGCAGCAGCTCCACAGCAGCATGTCCTCGCTGTGCCTCTGGGGTCTCAAGGGACCCTACACCAGTGGCACAGGGATGACCCCTACACCTGCCTAGCAGCAGCCACCAACTCCACTGTTTAGTAAGGTGTTCAGTACAACCAGTTCACCTGTGGCCTTCAGGGCAGGGCTTCAAACTCAGCCCCAGATACAGTGCCTAGCAAAAAGCCCAGTTACATTCCCAGCATGATCCCACTCCTGGACCTCTTCACAGCCCCTGCAACAGGCCAGTGGACTGCCAAGCTGGGAGGGACAGGGGCCATGCTGGACACTAAGCAGCAAGGGTTGCAGTGGGAAGATGCCCAGGAGCCAGTGACTTCCAGGCTAGGATTAAAATTAGCTTTCTAACACACACTGTTAATAACAGAGGACTTGCCAAACTTGGAAAGTGGGATCTTTTTGCACCATTGACACACACAGGTGGGTGTTTCTGTGACCATTTTGCCTGCTGGTATCAGCACTAGCACTGCCTGTTTTCATCCAGCTCTGAACATGATGCCAGATCACGGTCAGCAGAGGAGTCTGCAGCACAGTGCTGAGCTGGGACACCCCTGACCATCCTGGGGACTCCTGCAAACACACAGAGCTCTGCTTGCTTTAGGGCTCCACACAGGAGACACAAACAACTGCTCCAGACTCCCATGCGCAAGAGAAGACGGAGAACACTGCAGTGCAGGAGCATTAGATGAGCTGAATGTCTTGGTCACAAGACAAGCTCATCATCCAGAGAACCTCTGAATGTCCCCGAGCTGCAGCAGGCTGGAGGCTCCATTCAGCTCTGACAACCACACCATACGAGTCATGCAGACTCTTGTGCAAGAACAGAGCAGCAGTCTTCAGCAACAGGGGGAAGGATGCAATAGAGGGATTTCCAGAAAAAGGATTTTTGGTGGGAGTTAATGAGACAACTTCTCTCTAGAATTTAGAGGACTTGCAAAATGGACATTTTGGGCTCTGCTTTTTCAGAAGATGGCGCTTTTAGCAAAGATCAGGTGCAAGCTGTGAGATTTATCACATTTGTACAAGCATATGTCCAGCAAGTCTCATGGGGATAAGGACAGCCAAAGTAGTTGTCCAGCCTTCTAGCATTAAGGTTGCAAAACGGTTTCCATTATAACTCTCTGTTCTCACACATTTATAGCTTTCTGAAAGCCCCTCTCCTGGGAATAACGTTTTCAGTGCTTAATCCTTTTTTTTTTTTTTTTTTTAAGTTTAAATAAAATACCTTCAGATGGTTCTTAGTTACAAGAGAATAAAAATAAGCATTTGTTTTTACAATGTGAAAATATGGAAGGGGCTGGTTGGTCCTGGAGGGGACTCCACCTAAAACAGAGGAGTCATTTTTCATCAGGTTAGTACATGTGGGACCAGCACTCCAAGGGCTTAAACCTGCAGCCAGAGAGGCAGGGGAAAACACACTATGGTGCTATGATCCTAGACAAGACAGGGACAGAACAAAGAACTTGAATACCCTGATTCCCACACTCAGTACTTTAGTCACCAAGATGGCCAACACTTGAACCAGCTGAGTGGCAGGAAAAAAAAAAGCTCAAAGCAAGAGGAACTTAAAGTTTGTTTTGATGGCTACAACAAGGAGAAAGAACACATTTGGGAAAACAGTCAACTTTTTGTGTTGAATGAACAAAACCCAAACAAAAAAACAACAACAAAACCCAAACCAACCGCTGCCCCCCAATTCCTTTGAACCCTCAGGGATTGCACTGCCCACCTTCATTTTGTATCTGTGGAAAGGTGGCCTCAGCTCGAGAGCAGCTGTACTCAGCAGTGAGAGTAACCAAGTAAAAAGATGAAATGATGAATGATACTTCTCCAGCAATCATTTCAAGCACCCCACACGCACGACATCAAAAAGAAAGTCTTAAAAATACAGACATCCTACTGCTCTGAAGGACTCATCAAACCCCAACATGCAGGCCCACAGGAGAGTCATTTAGAGCCTCTGAACACGCAGCTGTACAGCACTTCTTTCCCTCAGACCATGCTCTCTTTGACCTTCCCCACCACAGAGCAGCACAGCAAAATCACAAGAGCTCCCAGGGAGGTTAAAAGATTTTGAGCATCAGCTTTTATTTTGTAGTCACCCAGTTAGATGTTTGTTAATTGTAAATACAACTATATTAGTTTGCAGATCACAGCTAGAGTTATTTATGAATCCAAAGTGAGGTCTTTACACGCTACTGCAATAACAAAAAATTATTCCCCTTGTCCTTTACTCAAGGCTGGCATGACACACTGCACTGCAGCTGAACCGTGAAGAGGCGACCCCAGTCCCTGGTGCAATGGAAACCTGCTTCCCAGGGAGACTCTTGGAGCACCAGGGAACCTTTGCACTTTACCTCTGTACAGAAGGGCGTAAGCTGGGGATGCACCACAGGCTGAACATACATGTGAAAGGTGGATTCGATCTCCATCGTCCTGCCATTCAGCTTCAGGATAGGGAATTCGATGATTTCCTGAATAGGGCAAAAAGAAAAGCAGCTGTTAATTCAAAATAAACAAAAAATGAAGCTTGAAACGATCCTATTTAGCAAGGTGGCTGTAAAAAGAGAGGCCCGATAGTCCCAAACAAAAATAAGCCCGACACAAAGCTCTGCAGAAGTGGGAAGGTGGTGCTGCAGCACAGAGCACACCCAGGCACAGAGGAGGATGGTGCTGATGCTCATCACAGCCAGGGCAGCAGCAAGGAGGTCTCTGTGCCCAGCACTGCAGCTGCACCCAGCCCTGCCTAAGCTGAACCTAAGGAAGATGGTCTCACACAACTTGTACATGCTACCAGGGAACACGGAGATGTACCTGCAATGGGCTCAGGTCTGTTTAGCAAGGACATCCCAGGGGCTGAGCCCTCCCCAAGACCAGTCCCATCCTTTCCACCTCACCATCCTTTTGGAAGACACCCTTTGGACTACTGCATGTAGCACCTCCTCCTCTGGAGAGGCTGAGGAGCACTGCCCTCCTCCAACAGATCCATTCCTATGGGATACAGCACAGTAGCAAGCCCTGCTTCATTTTCCTCTTTGTAGCCAATTTATGCTGATAGGGAAATAAAAACGTTCCTTCATCAGAAGAATGTTCAATTATTTGAATAATCAGCAATCAAAAATTTACATGGACCTGTTAATAAAAAGTTTAAACAAATCCAGTTGCGATGGATTTCTCAATTATTAAAAAATATACATGAAATTAAAAAAGCTGCCCACTGAATAAAAGCGATAAAATCCTTTGTGTTCACCCCCCTCCTTCTCCATTCCCTTTCTTCCTTCCAGTTTAATGTAAGAGGAGAAGTGACAATTTGTTTGGTGTCTTTAAAGAATAATTTGTCTATGTTATTTAATAGAGATCCATGGCACCAAGGTTCTGGAGTGCAAATGAGGCTGCTGAGTGATATCCATGCAACAAGCCTCTCAAATCACTTCTGGAGAGAAACAGAGAGAGGGAGAGAGAATAAAAAAAATATTGCTTTTTAATATTCAAAAACAGTTTGCAAAATTTAATCAAAGCAGAGCAAAAGCTAACATTTTTACCACTTTGACATTTTTATTAGCGCTTTCATAAATTTTTAAAACATGAATGGAATTAGTTTAACAACAAAAAAAAAACTGCCTGAAAACATCTGGAAGAGACAAATAAGAAATAATAAAAAATGAAAAAAAAAAATCCAACCCCTGTGAGTAAAATTAGCATGTGAAAAATGCAGCCGCTGCAGAGGAACTAACACACTTTTCTGGACCCTGGCTGCAACCCTCATGACCTGGAGGCAGAAATGATCATGAGGTTGTACATATGAACAGGTGACATCACCACCCCACTGGGCAGCAGGAGGGCAAGAAGCTGGGTGGGTAAATGGAAACAACAGATAACTAAAATAGCCAGGAGAAACACCCAATTTCCCTGGTGGACAGAGCCTGTGGATGCAGCAAAGCAGCTTCCCTGGCACAACAGGCAGACAGCCCAGTCTGGGGCACATGGGGAACATGTGCTGCTGATATGGAAAGTTAGAAAAAAAAATTTAAATAAAATAAAGTGTTAACAATGTTAAATGCCCAGGTGTAGACATGGAGCAGTGGAACTGCAGAGGGTGCAGGGCTTAACTGTTTCCCCAGGGTCAGCTGTGCCACACTCCATGTGTGCCACGTGTGCTAAGGCAGAGCAGATGGTTGGGCACATCCTTCCCCACAGCCACACCACCCCACTGGTAGTCACCAAGTTTCCCCAGGAAAGAGAGGAAACTCGACCCAGTGGCTGGAAGGGGAGGGGAAGACACTTGAGCATCACCCAGACTGCCTGTTGTGGTGCAGCCAAACACACCAGCTTCAGCCACCCAGGAGGACCCATGGAAACATGAGAAAGTAAGAAATGCTGGACACAGTTGATCCTCCCCTTAAAAGGGCTACCTCAGATTGGTTCTGAAAGCAGCAGATTTCTCTTCAGAAGGAAATCAGACTGCAAAGTTTGAAGCTAACAGACAGGCTGTCATAACAGAGCCAGGCTTAACCCCAGGATAACACTGTGGCATCTTTCAAATCAGGGTGGGGTGTCTCACTGCCCCTCAGGTCTGCATCCCGCCCAGCGGGTGACCACGGAAGCGGGCGCAAGACGAGCATTCCCCCTTCCAGAGAGAGACACACACCGGCTGGATTTCACAGCAGGGCTGCGCTGCAATGCCGGGATAGGTCCTAAGGGACCAGAAACATCCTCAGGGGCCATCAAGTGGCTGGATGCAAAGCAAGACTGAAAGACAGCCCTGCCGCTGATCTGATACACAAAGGCGTTGCTCGCCTTCCAGTACCAAAGGCAAAAAGCACTTCCAGGAGGGTCGGATTAAGACAGACGGAGGAAATAAAAAGCCATACTAAAAAATTGTGGAAAATTTAACAGTATTGAGGATTACTGCTGGTCTTTAGGAAGTCCATGGCCAGGAGCAGGGGTGGAACCCCAGAGGCGACTTGAGCGTCTTAGGAGAAAACACAGCCACTTTTCTGGGCTTATTTGGTCAGTTTTGGAAGCAAGTGGTAAAGAACCTTTCCCAAAAGACTGTTTATCTGCACGCTTCCTATAGCAGAGATTTTTCCAGTCTCTGGCAGTGTTTGCTCCACTGGTATCTAAGGCAACAGATACCAGCCCCATGAAATCAGCCCCACTCCTCACTAACGACGTTAGCCAGTCTTGCAATGAAATTTAACCTGTGACACTGCTGTACTTTTCATTTAAACTTTCATTTGGAGAGAAGCAGTGTTTGGAGACCCTGCAGTTTGTCCTGCTAATAAAGACAAGTGTTGGGACCTTTAAAGGTGCCATTCATCTTTTGCCTTTATTAAATTCAATTTTCTTAAGCCCATGATACATCATGAAATTAAGAGTTGACATTCCTGCAGAAACAAAAATATCTATCAAACATAAACAGAAAGGGGGGAGAAAAGAGGCCTCTATTACCAAGAATTTATGGCTTAAAGTTGATCTGTTTCCACTTTTTTTCTCTCTTTTTTTTTTTTTTACAAGCATATGGTTTGTTTTAGATATCCGAAATGTTATTACAGATCTAGAATTTCATTAGTAATTATTATGAAATGGTGGGCACTTAGACACTCACACACACAACCCCCCAGCAGACTGTGATGCAGGAAGGCAGCTGGGTGCTCTCTAGCATTTCACAGCAGCCCAGTGAGCTCAACATGCCCAGCTCCATCCCCACCATTCCAGGACCTTCACTGCTTCCTCCCAGAAGGGAAAAGTCGAGGAAAAGAGGCACAAGGGCGTTAAGAGAAGAGGTTCACTGACACTTCCTTTCTTTTATCAGAACCTGATCATCCATAAGTGTTACCTTGAGATCTTCACCCAGCTCCACTCCAACACTGAGTACGTGTCCTAACTTCGGCAGTGATTTGTGCCAGCAGCATTTGGGGCTCCTAAGTCTTCCCCCGGCCCCCACCCCCAGCTTGCAGCACAACCAGAAGTTATGGATGTGCTAAAATAATGCTGAGGGTGTCCAGAGGCTGCAAATAGCCGCAAGCTACCAGAAGAACAAATGTACTCATTTGAATTTTGCGAGCACTGCAATTAGGTATTTTATTTAGCACTGCAAAGTAACTTGAAAGGAAATCCAGGATTCAAACCACCACCAATAAATAACCGGCTTTTTATTTTCCTTTCATTGTCATGAAAAGTTGAACATGTTTTCTGTTGAGAAATTCTGCACGAGGCTCCCAATTACAGGCATTTGCATTTATATTGTTGGAACACAGAGCTTCCAAAATCAATATTAACACGCTTAAAGAAAAAGACATCAGCACCCTGTCCCTCCCCTCAGCTGCGCCCCCAAACACAGCAACAATAGGAACCTACAGAGCCAGAGGCTTATACATATCCATTACCAAGTCCACTCTCTTTACAACAATCTTGCATTTACGATTTCATGGTCCTTCAAGCAAATCTATGTGACAGCTTCCTTCAGAATTTTTGCCTTTTCTAAAAACAAAAACAAAGGTTCCAGGTGAAAGCCTCTCGTACAACCTGGCCAGTGGGCCGAGCAGCAGCAGGAAGCTGCAGGGTAACTGTGGAATGGCTAGGGATTTTCCCTTAAGAGGGATTTGAAAAATTCATAAGGGCACGTGAAAGCACTGCTATAAACCCAACCTTTCCTTAGCCAACCGTCCTAAATGAAACTCTCCTCCCTTTAACACTAGAGCAAGGATGCAGCAAGTCCTCCTTCTTGATCTTCTCGCTAATAAAAGAAATGAGGAAGAACAAAACTATACTTGCTAAACAATTTCCTGTCAGAGAAGAAAGCACTGAAATTACATTAATTCCCACAGAAGAATCTTTTTGCTTATCCTTTTGGATCTGGATAGCACTCACATCATTAGAGAGAAAGAATAAAGTGCCCAGCAAGAGCTTCCCAGCTCTCAAAACCTTCTAATACAGAAGCCTATGTATAAAGTGGCCAGGCCACTCTTCAGGACACCGGGTTACATATTTGAGGAAGACCGTATGGCCTATTCAGTTCAAAAACTATGAGAGAATAATTTATCCCCCATGTGAAGAAGTTTAATAAACACAAGAATAAAAGATGCCCATAAAAATCAGAGCTGACTGTTCAAAACGCAATAAAAACAAGCAGAGGCTGTTGAGAGAAACGGATTTTGTCTGATAAGGAAAAGCATAAAACTTCTTACTGAAAGAACCCTTTACACCTTCAAAAAAAGGTAAGGGCAGAAGAGGCAAGGGAGTGTCTGGGGAGGGGCAGAGCCTTCACACCAGCTCATTTTGTTCAGGGATGCTTTCCACCCCCCACCACCCAAAGAAAAAGTCATTTTATGCACAAGGAGCTTATTTCTTAAACAAACACTCGTGTTTTTGATTTACACCACGGGCTGCTCCTAAATAATTTATGGCGGGTTAAATTTATTGCATAGCCCTGGCCGGCTGCAAATTCGAATTGCCAAATAATTAGATTTTAGGGCAATGCTTATAAATTATCCGCCGATTTGTCCGGACTTGTTTGTCAGTTGCTTTGTGCTTCGGGTCATCTTTGGCATTTCGCTGTTTGTGTTTTAATTGCTGATTTACACTTTGACAGATGAGAGTTGATGCCTCCAAGATCGGGGAGGGGGCGGGGGGTTGAAGAGCAGGAAGAATCGGAGCTTTTAAAGCCTTGTGATTTTCCTTTTTTTCCAAGGCAATTAAAATCGAACAGGGACACAGTAAGGACAGCACTAGCCTAACAGATCTGCCTCCCCAGTTTCCATCCTCTGCCTTAATTATTATTTTAACTAAAGCTGTTTCCAAGTGAGCAGCCTTGCACTGGCCCTCAGGGGCAGTAACCAAGATGACCTCATAGGTCTTTTCCCCCACTTCAAAATTTTTATTAAACTAACCAAAACAAGTACCATAAAGGCAACACCTCTGCAGTGGTGGACAGCAGGACTTCTGCTGAATCAGGGCTCTGCTGGCTTTCCAAAGGATGCTTGTCTGCACATGCAGCTCAGAGCCTCTCAGCACTCTGGTCTTGGGTAAGTTACTCTCTGTACTGATTATTCCTGTCAAAAGGTCTTTGGGGAAGTAGCTGACCTCCAAACTTCTTTTTCTATCACTACTCAGCTTAAAATATGCACACACCTAATAATTTAAAACATTTAAACAACTACTACCTCCCAGAAAAGTGTGAAGGGAAATACAAAACGCAAGTCAAAAAACAAAACACAAGAGAACTGGCAGGAATATGGAAAGATCACAAAACACTGGGATGAGAAGATGTGAAGAAATATTCTGCTACCTGAACATTGAATATCCAATGTTTCTTCCTCCCTCTGCTCCCAGGTGAACCTCCCTGCCTACCCCCAGCACTAAGGCACTGAAGCCCAAAGGCTGGATTTCCTCAAGGATATAACCTGAGTTGCATTTCGGGCTCTGCACTGGCATCAAACGTGGCTCTTATTTCCTAGTGCTTTCTTACTACTTTAAGGGTGAGGGACCATTTCTCTTTCTTTAATAGAAGCTGAAATCCCCGTCTAATCACATGCCTCCAGGAGCCTCAGCTTTAAGAGAGACATCTAGTCCATGCACCTGCCTGAGGGCAGCATCATCACCCCCTAAATAATTTCTGACTTTGTCTAGGCTGTTTTTACCGACTCCAATAAGAGAGACTCACACACTCCCCAGGCACTCTATCCTCCTGTTTCATTATTCTTATCATTGGAAAGTTTTTCCTAATGTCTAGTCCAAATTTCCCTTGCTGTTGTTTAAATTCCTGACTGCTCTTCCTACCTACAGCAGACACAGGCCCGAACATCACCTTTCTCATTTTTGCAACAGAAGACTTCATCTTACATACCCCTGTTGTCACTGCACTAAACACAATCCCAATGTCATCCAGCCTGCAGTTATGTTTTGCAGACCCCTGGTCACTGATTCTCCTCTTCACCCTCTCGAAATAGTATGGTTTTTTTTCTTTTAGAGTATGGAATCCCAAGTGAAGCACTTCCTCAGCTGAGTTCCCTCCTTACAGGGCCAAGAAAAGGAGGATCCACATGTTTCACAAACGATATTTTTCTCCTAAACTTACCCCTGTGGTCCCTGGGACTTCTTTCATACCTGCCATTATAACTGAAATTTTGACAGCTGGCTCACAGCCCTTGTCCTGCCATCCTGAACAAAATTTCCGGTAATCATTTCCTCCCAGGTTGGTTCCTGCCTCTCACCACCAGCATCATCTCTCCCTGTCAAAACCCACTAAGCTATTTTGATCTTTCCAGCAGGACCCACACATCAAGAATAAGGCAGAACCTCCTTCCTCTTTTCACACCTGGGATGAGAAATATAGACCAACAGACATCAACACTTCAACTTGTTTCTTCAAGCACTATTGACATATATTTAACGACCCAGAACATGGCTAGTGACACAGCCAACAACAATTTAAGCTTGACAGTTTGGGGGAAGTTTAGTACTCAAACCAGGTTAAAAACAGCACACACACATTTCCAAGTACTACCTTTCCACTGCAAGATGACAACTATGCTGTATCTTTTTTCATATCTGCTCCTTTCTACCGCCTGTGCAGTCCCTGTTGCAGAATTATCAAATCATTTCAAGACCCAACCTCTTCACCTGATATTGAGCAGCACAAATGATCAATGTTCCCAGCAACACTAAAACATCTGGGACAGGTAGAAAGGGCATGCTAGTGCATGTAAATGAACACCCAGGGTTTTACAGACATCACAACTAGCTGCTGGTAGCAGTGCATTTCTGCCTGACAGAGAGGAACTAAATAACATAACGAAGAGTTATTTTGCCAGCTAACAAGTGCACAGACCAGCAAAGACAACACAGGGATGAGTGCACAGTAAGCTTGGCACAACAGGGAAAAAGCCCACAAGATTTAGTCATGTGCCTTTTTCACCAAAAGAGTTTCACTGCTTTTCACTGCTTCTTTAACAGGACACTTTTGTTCAAAGTTAAGACAAGACAACTTTAACGCAGCAAAGACTGTTCCCCAGGTCCCACAGCAGCCTAAAAAACCAACATCCCTATGTAGCAGTAGATAGATGCCACATCATGGAATACTGCCTAGTTTTAAAACATCATACTGGGAGGGATGCAAAATACTCCCTGTGCCTCAGAGGCTGTGAACGAGCAGCAGACACTCAACTGATCATCAGTGACAGCACAGGGCCATGCACATGGCAGGACTGGCACAGCAAACTACAAACTTGTGCACCCGTCCCCTTCACCTGGGAAATGCTCCTGGTGTGAGCATTTCCAGCAGCACACACTGCCCTCATCAGCAGCTTTACAGAGAGGTGAACAAATCTTTAAGCACGATCCAGCAGACTCGCACATTCCTGAGCTAGCCTGGACCTTTTCAAGGGTGACTGCCGCTCAACTACTTTCTGCTGTAACAACAAGTCTACTTAACTTTGCAACTTGTCACCTAAACGACGTGTAATGTTTGCACAGCTAAGGATACAGTGTTCAAACAGCACAGGTGGGGAATTGCACGCGGGGATGCATAACTGATGTGGGGTCTCCACATGCTGCGAGGGAAAGGGCAACATGACTGATTGCTTTAAAGTAGTCATCTCATCGGCCTGTCAATAACCAGCTGAAAGCTGAGCAGGTTGGGTCAGGTTAGGACTGCAGTAATCGGCCACCCGAGTGCCTTGGTATTTTAGTCTTGTTGCTATAATAATGCTGGGTTTATATCTTTAAATAAGAAATTGCTTTGAATTTCTTTTCATACATCAGATGTCCTGCCTGGTGGTCTCATGGCTGTGCTCTCCAGGAGATTCGGGTTCAGTAACTGTTCATGTTCTCTAGCTCATCGGGTTTTAAATAAATACAGCTAATTCTGTTGCCTGAAGTCATAACCTGCCCTGTCAGATTCACACGGGTCACAGCAAGGTTGTCCCCACTTACTGGGAGAATGAGGGAGGTCTCCAAGGCAAAGTGAATGCAGGTCTGAGACACGAGGTGTGGTGTAACCCTCAAAAGCTACAAGACCACAAAAAGCTTTTTCAAAAACTTAACGCAAACAGAAGAAAACATCTGTAAAGGCTTTTATATGAACTATTTCCTGCCATTCTAGGAACTTAAAGCATTCTGATGTAAGAAGAATGGCATAACAACAGCCATAATTGGCAAAGAGATGATAAAATACATTATATATATTTACTTTTAGTAAAAAGGAAAAAAAGACTTTTAAGTCACCGTGTTATGTGCATTTTTAATGGCATTTCTCTAGAAACAGCATTGTAAGAAGCTGAATTAAAAACTAGGTAATTAAAACTACACTCAAGCCTAAGCTGCATGAATACAGGTAATTGCAGATTAATATTCCACTGTAATACTTATGGCTGAGTTAAAGTTGCCATGGGAAACAAGCCTGAATTTCTTCACTTTTCAGCAACTCACAATCACCCTCAATAAAGGTTTTTGGCAGGTGATTTCTAGTGCATTGAGCATAACAGCCACACAAAAATAGTGTGTGAAGAAAGCTGCTATGTGGGGATGTCCAAATAGAACAGACAGGTACATGTTCTTTATCTGCCTCTGGGTAGGATTGTGACAATGTCTGTCACTGTGTGAGACACCTGCATTCCCATCCTGGCCTTCAGCTAGGGTTGCCTTGATGCAGGCTCAGCAGAAAACCACGTGGAAGGTATGCAGAAGGTACCTTGCAGCCTGCTTCCCAGCAGACCAGCAGTCCCTCCATCACCTCCTCCTGCAGCAAGTTTGTGATTTCAGGGACATATTCCTCCTACAAAGTAGCCTCAGATATGGTTCCCAAGGCAGCTTCCCTATCATCTATCTAGTCACCCTGCACAGAGAGCTCAGCAGGGACTGCACATCTGTTGCTGTGGCCTAAATTTGGTGGAAATCAACATCCATTCCCATTACAAGGTCAGTCTATAAATCACAGCATCTCAGGAACAGAGACACAGGATTCAGTTGTCCCTGCCATGGGAACAAGTCCACGGGTAGAGCAGTACAGCCTGTGATCATCACAGCCACTCCAGCTGCCCCTGCCCGTGGCTGCGGGCTGGAACCCCAGGATGTTCAGGGGAAAACCCCTGTAATGCTCAAGGAAACACAGACTGAACATGATTTAACCTACTCCTGCATTTGAACTTAATACTGTCTTACAGAAACACCGGCTCCTATTTGTTAATATGCTTTTGCCAGTCATGAAATGTGCTCTGATCATCCAGATTTGTTTGTACGCTTAAAAGTAACTTAGTAACTGAACATATGCTTAGTCACAGTCTCAGTGTTTCAGGTTTTATGTTGAAATGGTGAGTGACATTTTGCATTTATTGGTATGTCCAGTTTCATCTCACAGCAATTATAATTACAAATTCTCCCAAAATAACAATCAAAATGCAAGCGAAACAAATTTGAAATACGTAGGATAAACTAAAGAAAAATATCAAGATACTTTTGTATTTAAAATGCACTATTTAAGAGAACACAAAAAGTACTATCTGTAAACAGTTTGTTCTTCTGCCTCTGGTCACAACCTTCTTTGGCAATGAGAAGATCTGAACACTTCATACTTTCCTTCCACAGAGAGTTTGAAAGAGGTGAATTTCTAATTCCCAACTGATTATCAAATTTGAGTGAATCTGAACACAAGCCCCTGAAAAAAGTGACATGAGAAAAAGCAACTTCATCATTATCAAAAGCTCATTTAGCAGTTTAGCAACTCCTGGATCCAGCTCCTTCTACCAGGTCAGGGGTCTGATGCTCTTTTACACTTCCAGGCAGCAGACGTACAAAGCTTGTATTTTATTTGATTTTCATTTAAGTGGCTTTAATAGATCATAGTAGAGACTAACATCTTATCTAGAAGGCTAAGTTCAAGATCATCTTTGAATAGATCTGATTTCTACCTTCAGACTTTTTATATTTAAAAAAAACACACTGCTTTTCATCCACTCTGCTGAAGTTGAAGACAAGGTACTTGGCTTGCTGACTGAAAGAGGCACACCCTCTTACTGCATTAATAAAACAAGGTTACAGGCAGTCACAGATCTGAGCCTGTGGAGCTGCTTAACACAGTCACTGAAAGCACTGACCACCATAAACACTGGCGTATACAAGGACAAAAGGACAAAAGAGCACAGCTCTCAGTTATTAATGCATCTTCTCATGAAGCTAAAGCATCATATGCACCCAGCTCTATGGGCTGACAGTGTATAAAAGCAGAAGGTACTTATAAACTCTTAGCAGAGAGCAAAGGAAAAAACTCAGAGTCGAAAAATGAAGCACACCAGCACCACCATGGTTCAGGATCTACTGACCTCCACAGAGTGACAGCTCCCACCTGACCCCCCTGGGCTCTGGATCACATTCCAAAGGCACAAGGTAAGCTTTAAAGAAATGCGAGGGGCCAGCCATAAAAATCTCTTTCTACCAACCCCTAATGACCTTTGGCTGGCTAAAACATTACATGATACAGACACATGACACTACATGACACTACGTGACACATGCAGTTAGTCCCCAAAGCCCCACTTCTCTTCTTTCTGGGATGGTCCCACTATTCATAAAAAGATCCCAAAAGCCAATAAAGCCAAGCAGTTTCTATGAGTATAAACCTTCACTTTGATTTCAGAGTGTATCTGCTGAAAGCTGTCACGAGTCAGGGCTGCAAGGATGTTCCTGTTCCTTTGTGGGTGTAGGGCAGGGAACACGAAGGACCCTCGATGCCTGGCCCAGGAGTGGGGAAGCAGAGGGCAGTGGCCACAAGGCACTCTGCCAGCGGTCCCAGCCACTGGAGCCACAATGCAGACAGCTTCCCAGGGGAACACCACCATCCTTGACCCTCCTTGATCCCCATTACAGAGGCCATACCATGAGACCTCAGAGAGATCGGGCAGTGTGAAAGGGAATGGAAATGAAGGCGTCTTCAGGGCTCACGACTGAGCATGAAGGACTTCCCCAGGGATAAAGCCAGTGAGGCTGCTGGTTGCAGAAGAGCCAAACAAACTACAGCACGAGGGGAAGCAGATGTGGCAGTCACACATCTTAGTGTAGATAAAAAGATAGCTCTTTCAGGAGTTTCTTGTGAGAAGCCAGAATATTTAGAAGAGCAGTTAGTGAAAAATGTCAAGTGTGCTGCATGGTGGTAAGTGCACTCTGCAAGACTTTTAGGCTGAGCTGGCTAAATTTACAGCTATGCCTACCCACATAAAGTAACCTGAATCACAGCTCAGCTTAACTCTGTGCATGCAGTTTCCTCATCAAATCCCAATGCATCTGAATTTCATTGTATCTAGACTTCTATTTTGCGGGTTTTAAAACAAAAGCAGAAAAATTAGCAGGATCACAGTGAAGATCAGCACCTCATCATTCCTAGCTCTCAGGTCTGTCTTCAGACAAAACCTCTAAAACCTGTCTGCCACTATGCCAGTGAAAGATCCTGCCAATAAAACGTTGCAGAAAACATCACTGAAATAGATGGCACAGTTTGCTCACCATGACATACAGCCCACCAGTGAGGAGGACAAAAGCCAGGATGGTCAGCAAAGAGGTAAGAGGTAGATAAGGGCATCAACTAAAGTCTCATTTTATAAAGTTACCCAACTGGCAGGCACTTTCAGCCTTTCCAGCTACATCAAGCCCCATGTAGCAAAAGTAATTTCTTTATTTGTCAAACTAATTTGCTGGTGGGATATGAGGGACTGACAGCTCTTTCCACACATTATATTATGCAGACAGGCACTGAAAACAGCAGACAGGAAAAAAAAACACTGAAGAACATCTCCACCTTAAAGGTGCTATCTCACCAACAAAATATATAGCAGATCTGCATTGGCCCAGACCATTACTTTCCCTGGCAAGGACTTGGGGACAAAGCTCCTTAAAACAGTAGTAATCATATTCCACTCATGCTCCTTTTTACTGTCAGCTGTAAACTAGCTCCACATGCATCATGGTTTTGCATCAAAATGTGCACAGACCAAACCCATATCCAAAGGGACAAGGTAGATCCAATTTACAGCTTTGACAGGTCTGTGCACCCGAGGCAGAGCATGCAGGAAATAGTCTGACATCTCACTTGGAGAGCAGTTAAGACCCTGCCAGCAGAACTGGATGCAGAGCCACAACAGCCTCCCACAAAGAGCCAGCAAAAGAGCAGGGAATTTGATGTCCATTTTTCGAGGAACACAAGAGGCAGGTGGCACTCACCAAGGCACTACTGGGAAAGACAGGAGACAACTTTAATCCCAATCTGCAGCATCCCTGAGCTAGGACAAGCCCAAGGGAAACCACAGCTGCACTGGGAAATGAATACACTGCATCAAGTCACTTCAGTAATGAGACACCACAGTGAAAACCACTTAAGCCTTTCTTAGTCAAAACAAAGCAAAAGGAAGTTATTCTGACCCACTGCAATACATGCAGGACAATTGCTTGGCAGGGGACAGCGAGTTCAATTTCGACTCAGAAATTCTATTTGTTCACTACCAACCCATTTTTTTTCTATTTAGTACAGTTTTCCAATTTAAATGGAAAACCTAGGCTCATCCTGCTGACAACTGAGAATATATTTACTAATATGCTCTACACTACTGTGGAAGAACTGCCTGCAGAAAAACCTCTGTACTTCATCTGGATCTCTGTATGTCTCAAGTGGTAGAGCACTGGAAGCTCTCTCTGAAGGTGAACTCCTCCTGTCTCATCACACTCTAGAGTTAACACCCAGGCAAGGTATCTGATCTTACTGAAATTATCTACAAACTGTTGTTCTTCTCAATTTAGAAATATGTTGCACACATTCCTATAATTCAAAATATTCTCTTCCTAAAGCTGTTCACTACAAACAGCTGTTTTCCTTGCAGAATCAAACAAGGTTGCCATCCTCTAATGCAACTTCCCAGCCAGAAATTTTTAGACCCTCCCCAATTCAGACAGATGACAATTACACATGACTTAAAGATGTTTTTGAAAACACGTGACTCTTCACTTCCTTGATGGAAATCAGACTCCTTCATTCATTCCCACCAAACAGTCCCAGCATTGCTCCTGAAACAACAGGTGACTGGCAAGAGTCCTGGAGAACCAGCAACAGAAAGAAAGTGGGACAAACCATGGAAAATGAGTGAGCCAGCACTGTGCTTTTTCCTTTTACCTCTCAGAACATCAGCAGCAACTCGCAAGGGGATCATTAACAGGATTAACTATTTACCTGAGGATGAATCTGTGGTTTATCACACGTAGCCTCAAAATCCAGCACTAAGAAGTAGTGATATCTCTGTGGAGGGAAGGATGACATTGCTGCCATGGAAGCTCCAAAGCCGTGGGACGCCAGTTTCCTGCTTAGGATGGAGCTGTACCCTTTGAGAACACCAGCCAGGAGGGGGGACACAGCTTGTCTTGCCCTTGAAAGTAAGTTTCGTGGAAACTTTGCTGCTCCAGTATGGAGGAATGCTATCATTGAACATCCAGAGGCATCTGAAACTGAAGAGAGACTCAGGTTACTCATGTACACATACATCTCATCTCTCCTAGTATCTGTTCCCTGCCCTCCTCTGACAGGGATTTCCTCTGTGCTTCCCAGTGGAGGTTCCAGCATTGCAAACCTGAAGTGACACAGTAACCTGCCCTAAGCACAACAGATGACATTTGGACTGAGCTTAAGGTGTCCAGAATCACAGGCAACTGAAAGTTAACTTCTGCAAATGGCTCTACAATTAAGAACTATGAGACACACAACAGTCATGGCTCAGGCACCAGATCCCACTCCACTACTCAACCTTATCATGGCAGAACACAGCAAAAAACAATTAAAACACAGAAAATCTGATCTAAGCCCCACTGAAATTTCTGAGGAGGCCTTTCATCTCCTCATATACAATGCAGTTTCTCATACATGGTAGGAATCAAATACAGCAATACACATATCAACGCTACAACACATCCAAACAGCTTGGCCCTGAAACACCTGTCAGCTGCACCAAAGCATCCCACTTCTATTACAAATCCATGTGTCTGGTAGCTGGAAGGCTCCTCCCCAGGGGAAGTTCTGATTTGCTCTGAGTATGAGGTTTCTCAGAGATGTGAACTTAGTGCTACACTCCATTTCTTCTTTCAGATATTTCTCAGAGGAGGATACCAGGTCAACTAACCACACCCAGGGACTGCAAAAAACTGTAAAATGCAAGCAGGACTCTATAGGTTACGGTCTCCCTCTCAGAAAAATACCTCAGTCAGCCACCACCTTTTGATGCTTCTATTTAACAAATGCTATTTAATAAATTACATTAGCTATACAAAACTACCTGGATTTCCCCTCCTACTCCTTTTCTTTTAAAACTTGGTAGGAAAAACTCACCAGGACTGCCACTATCTGAGGCAGGTCAGACTCAGGGCTGTTAATCTCTAGGGTGGAAATTCAAACCCAACTCATGGTGTTACATAGATGGGTACAGTGACTGATAGCAAAAGAAGCTAATTGCAACAACTCAGCCCTCTTGAACAAGGATATGATTGTGAATGCATCTATATATCTGTGTGTATACACATACACACACATCTCGCTACACAGATATTTAAATCCATCCCTGCAGTTGGTCCCACCGCTCGTGGCTCTGGGAAGAACTCCATGGCACCTCATGCCACCCACATGCCTTTTTCTGGCCTCCCCACACCTGTGCTGGCTTTTTGCTCTGCCGTGAAGGGCTGCAAGCGCCCGCCACAAGACACGGAGACAAAACGGGCTCAGCAAAAAGGGGACTCACCGCTCACGAACAAAGTCACTGTTTGCACAAAAGAGAGCATTTGCTCTCTCCCATCCGTTAGTCCGTCAGGTAAATAATGCACGTGCCAAAACATACACTTAATGAGGTAAATAATATGCCTTGAATAACGGCTAAATCTGTATTTACCTGCGAGACCACAGAAACTCAGAAGGACCAGATTAGGAGATAATTGCAGCTAAGCAGGTTGTGTGCTTCGAGTAAACACGCATTTGGTAACCTTCCCTTTCCAAGGTTTTGAGTGAAAGGCAAAAATCAAAGGAGCTGAGATGTTTAAGACCAAGCCAGTGCCCACACTGCCAGTTCCACGGTGTATATGCATCCCTGCCTTAAGGCTTTCATGTTTTGGGGGGGCTGCTTGCTTTATTAACACACTGTGCCAGGCACCAGCTACCTGGACAACTGAAAACTCAAGTTGCAAAACAAATCGAAGAGCCCAACATGGCATTTATTTTAAAGGGGCTCAGTTCTACCATTTGCCTCTCCATCTACAGCTTTGGCTGTCATTCATAAATGCATTACTGTCAAATAGAAGTTAGTTATGTTCACTTCTAACCTGTGCCAGATATTTAAGGTACACATGCTTTAAATCTTCAAGTTACTGGCTGTGAATCTAAAGGCCCATCACAGCAAATATAACATCTCAGAATAAAGCAGCTTAAGTAAGTTAGTTGCAGTAAAACCTGGTCTTTAGCTTAAAGTAAAATACACAGTTGGAGTGGGGGAGGCAGGCAGGCTCCAACCCCTATATCAAACACAGGCAATAAAACATACATTATCCACCCACCCACAGCAAGATCAATACTTCTCTAGCGTATCTTAACTGGCAAGACCAGGATTATCTGACATGGACCCCACGAATTTTCAGGCTGGGCTGCACTACCCACTGTGGGGCAGAGGTTCCCAAGCCACTGAGTCCACACAGCAAAGGTAAACCAGCCGTCTTGGCAGGATTCAGGTAGACAGGGCAGCACCACTCCAGACCCTGGCAGGTCTGTGTCACACAGGTACCCTGCAGCATCAGCAGAGGGAAATAACAGCCAACAGCCAGCGCCTGTTTACACTAACAACCTCTGCAGAGGTTCATGTCTAGCAGCAGGACCAGGCTCCCCATCCTAAAAGCAGCCTTTCTCCCACGTAGCAGAGGGAGCAATGCTCTGACCAAAGGTGTGAGTGGGGTATTGTAGAGCAATTCCCCTGCACAGGCAGCATACAAATAAGGGCAACTCCACTGCAAACTCTCCACCTTCAGCCAAATGAAGTTTTAACGGCATGTTTACCCAGCCACTGCTCTGGGTGCCCTGGGAAGACCTCACATCATCTTCTTTGGCAAGGTCAGAGTGCCCCAGAGCACAAGATAGCTGGTGAGCAAACACACTTTATTAGAAGTCATGTAAAGCATTTATAATGCTTTTACTAGTGCTAGGACAATGCAAAGCACTAGTAATTATCCCGTATTTTTTCCAATAGACAATGATGCAAGCAAGGCAGTTTCAAAAATTAGAAAACCAGCTCTATCCATATAAATCCACATGTTCAGTGATTCCATTTCCAAACCTACATAAAACATCACATATATATTTCTTATGCACACAGGATCAGATTATAATCTCAGACAGTGCAAACTGTCACATCTGGCAGTCAACCCTACTAGGTTAATATTTCATATCACACAGCTCAAATTCCTCACACAGATACGTATGAAATGTAATGGGACCATGAACTGAGGCTGGACCTCAGGAATTATTTTGACAGATTGTACACAGACCTAGGAAAATGTGACAGCACTTTACATTTGCTGCATCCAGAAAGATGGGAAATGGCCACATGTGGTGGGTTTCAGCTGGAAGATAAAGTTTGTGTTTTGTACTGTAGAATAGCTTGTGTCCCATGTAACAGTACTTTGTATAGTCAGCATCTGTATTTTAAAAAATAATTACAAAAAAAAGAAAATTATTCTCTGGACATCAACCACAGGTACAATCCCAGGCTGACCACAGCTCTTGCTCCTTAGCAGTCCAAGCACATGGTACTAAAGCATGACAGTTTGATCACCAGCAAGTAAAGAAAGCCAAGAGAAAGGCAAGTGCCAGCTGTAGCCACCAGCTTTGCCACTTTGCCAGGGGCCCCACTGAGTGCAAAGAGGAGAATCTGCACCGGCGGCTGTCGCACACCAGGCTTCCTACTGGGAAAGCTGCTTAGGGACAACCAAAGTGGCAAGGAACACGACAGGGAACTCCTGCCCCTTGAAGAATGCTGGTGACAAGAGCCAGCAGGGCATTGCAAGTGCTTTCCCCTGCCTGTAGGACAGCCTCAAAGTCACAGAGAGAGATGTGCACCACACAAGTTCCAGACGATTCAAATTCATCAACAGAAAGATAAAATAAGCCTAGAAACTCGAGCTTAATGGCTCTTTGCACATAACATAAATAGGAACTTTTTAGAACCACATCTAATTAAAATCACATCTTGCCTTTGACCCCAAAATATTCCCCTGCACTGTCCAGTTTGATAAGCTGAGTAGGGAGGGGGCAGGTACACAACACATAACTTCAGGTGGGGTCTTGGGTGATCCAAGAAATTACATGTTTTATGAGAGCCTTCACTTACATGTTAAATTACGTTGTTATAGCAATACAGGCCTCCACCATTTTACAAAAGAAACAAACAAACAAACCAAAGTACAACAACCCCCCCCACTAATCTAAACAAGACAAACTGAAATTAAAAAATAAAAGCAAACAAGCTCTGGGAGTAAAACACTTCAGTTTATTATTTGTGCAAAGCCTCAGTAGGGGCAGTTGTGACTCCTGGCCTCTAACAGGTAACTTAGCTCAATGCTAGAGCAACCAAAACCAATCAAAAATGTAGGTCAGGTTTGTCTATTTTATTAAATTGTAAAAAGATAGGGTAATAGAGATGCTTTACATTTAGCAACATCTGGAACACAGTATAACAAAAAAATGCAGGACTTCAATTTTGGTAGCTGTTCAAATGCATACTCGTAGGTCAAATGTGAGCCCATATTTCACTTGTGTGAAGATATAACTCAAGAACAATAGAGATAACTCAGATTTTTTTTGTTTTTAAATCAACCTAAGCCCAAATATTTCATTAGATGAACTATAGTCCAAAAATGATAGCACCTGGCTAGCCTGTGAGGCAGGAAACGAGAAACACTTATCCACTTATCACAGCTTATCCACTCTCACCATCCAACCTTGAAAAAAAAAAAAAAAAAAAAAAAAA
>VYXB01008746.1:164388-183581 GCA_013397135.1 Pachyramphus minor
TCCCCCACCCCGGCTCCCGTGCCCGGCCGACACCTCGTGCCCTCCTCACCGGCCCGCTGTCTCCTGTCCCCCCGAGGCTACCGCCTACCGTGTGTTCCAAAGGGCCATCCTGCCATGCCCCCAGGTTGCCTCTCCCAACCCATGATGGCTCCGTCCTTCGGTGTTCACGCAGCTCTCTGATCCTAAACCTGTGTCTGGGCCTTGCCCGGTCTTTGCCAGACACCTTCAAGCTGTGGCATGTTCTCCCCACGCAGGTCGCTGGCACCTGCAGCCAGCACGCTCACACCTATCAAGGTGTGATGTCACACTCCAAGGGTTCTGAGCCAGCCTGCCCGCCCCCCATCCCTGCCAACTGCATGGGGATCATGGCAAGGAGCACTTGGAACAGGCTGTCCAGGCTGGTCATGGATTCTTCCTCTCTGGAGACACTCAAAACCCACCTAGAATTGTCCCTGTGTAACCTGCTGTAGGTGATCCTGCCTTGGCACAGTGGTCAGACTGGATGATCTCCAGAGGTCCCTCCCAACCCTAATGATTCCATGATCTTACCTGCAGTGATATCCAGTCTTTAATACACTGATGCATCTGTAACTCTTGGAAAGCTCAGCTGCAATGCCAAGTGTTGTAGCTGGAGCCATTCCCTCCACTGCTTCCTTCCTTGCTCCCACATTAGCTCACACCTCCACATTTCAATACAGCAGCTCCTTGGTGCATCCCTGATACCCACCACGTGTGCAGTGAGCAAACACAGAGCACAGACTCACACAAAAATGACTGTGAAGGATCCTAGAGATCACCTCAACCAACCTTTGCCCTGAGCAGTCCTACCTCTCTATCATCTTGCTGCCCTCTTCAAAACATCCCTTAAAGCTTTCTCTGGCTCAATGCCTTAAAATACTAGACAAGGGTAAGCACTGGAGTGCAGAGATCATTGACTGATGCTCCACTCCAGATGGGCTGCCTGCACTTCCCCGGCTGCCTGACTGAATCTGCCTGGTGCTCCTGCCTTTGACTCTTTGGACTGGATTTATCCTTTAGGTCTGTTTGTATGAGGCCTTGAACTTGGGAGCCTGAATCATGAAAGTAGCATGTCAGAACTATAAAAATACCAACAGCAAACCATTTAATAATAGAAAGAGTTCCTTTAAGCCCTCTTAGATTTGGCATCTCTCAGACTCCCACCCACACAAGCAAGGATAATGTGAAATTTTACTTCTAAGCTTAGCTGTATTGCTGTGATTTGTCAAGTCTTTGGTGACTGATGTATGGTTTGCCAGGAGCCCAGGAGAGTGAATTGAAGGCCTTTGTGCTGTGCCATTCCTCGAGCAATCTGTCCCTGCCCCTCCTTAGCTGGGATGGAAACTGGCTGAGACACACTTGAATTACACTGCAAGCCCAAGGCTTGAAATTTAGGGCTCACAATCTGCCTGTGTTTCTAGGAGGATGAAAGAAAGGAGGTCTTTCCACTGCTGACCTCTGCATCTAGCAGTAAAAAATAATTCCTCAGTCTAGACAAACAAATGAATGGCTCATAGATGTGTGTATGTCCTTTTTTCATCAGCCAAGCCTCGTGCTGTTTCATGGGTTTACCAAACAGCACAGCAGGCAGGAAATTTCATCCTGCCCATTTTTTGGGGGTGGGCACCCCTTTTCCCAGCTGAGTTTTCAGCAACAACCAGAGGCCACATCTTGGCTTCTGCCAACCTCAGTGACCCTTGTGAGATCCATACACGTTGTCCTCCAAAGACTGCAGGTCAGCAAAGAGATTCCCCTCAGCAACTGCATTTTCAAAGAGGGCCTTTTTTCTGGCACAGCTATCAGTTGTTGAAGAAAGTACTCAAACCAGTTTGAAGAGAGGTTTTATGAAATATTGTCACTGTTTCTGTGTTGTTCATATCTGAGCCTGTCTTATGTGGGTGTTCATGCCTCAAATGAACACTGCAGGCCACTGAAAACGTCACCTACAGATTAATCTGGCTCACTACATCCTTCTGGAAAAATGAATGAGGGTGATCAATAGATATCCTGTGGCTTGCCCATCAATGCACATGGCCCCTGTAGCATCATCACTGGCAATGGCTCCCCTCACCAAGGGACTCTGCCAGTTCCCTGAGCAAGGAATGCCGAGGAACTGGGTTGTGCAGATGGGGAAGGGTGGCCAAAAGGTCTGATAGTTGCTCATCAGGGTCACCTTATTTATTCCAGGTAGCACAGCCCATGCCAGTCCTGTTACCCCATTGGCCCAGGACCAACAGAACCATCCCTCTGTCTGTCCGAGAGCAAGTGAGTGTGTTTCAGGAGCTGCTCTGGTATCTTAATTGCTTGCCCTACTTTAGAGGTTTTTGGATGACTAGAAGAAGCCCAGAGGAAATGGGGTCCATGCTGGGGCAGTGTCTGGTCTGTCCTGATTTACGTGAAGGACTATTTTCAAACCCTGGGTGGGAAGGTCAGCTCAAAGCTTCCAGCTGTGCCCCTCTCTCCTATGGCTGGATCCCTCTGCTGCTGCCAGCAGATGCAGCAACCTGGTCTACAGTTACCTGTCAATTTTATTTGTTTTAGGAAGGTGAACAGTTTCTTAACAAAGCATCATTTCATTCAGCACAGATGTGCAGCCACAACTGGGCTGACAGAGGGACAGAGCTTTACAGAGGGCAGCAAACTGGTGGGGCAGGGGAAGGCAGAAAACACAGAATAAACCCCCCTGACCCAATGTAGCAGCTTCGAGTGAATAAAGGGCTGAGCTCATCCCAGCCCAAGATGAAGTGTCAGCTCAACAGCTGCCTGTTGAGCACAGAGGAGGAAGAAGAGTCCTGCCAGCTGCCCCAGCCACTCCCCAAACCCCACTCCCAGTACCTCCTTTTCCAGGCCCCATGGAGCACATCTCCTTTTAAAGCAATGGGATTTTACATGATTGTGGCACAAAGAAATATCAGCTCATTTTCAAGGCAACTCCTTCAGCTGCTTATGCTGAGTGCAACTTTTAAATGTCTTGTAATACACATGACAAGTAGTTTTGTATCACTGTTTTCTACTAAACAAGTTAATAACGTGCCAACCCAAATCCTTCAGTTACTAACACCACCAGTGGGACTCATTAACCAACATGAGCACATATTTAAGGGAATACTAATATTCACAACGTACATTTTTATATTCACGTTGTCATTCTTGAATCCACATCTCGGTTCGTGTATTCTGTTGAAACATTTGTTTGCAAAGGATTTCTCTCTCCCTTTTCCTCTAAACTAATAGATATCACTGGGGTATCATTCTGGTGAATGATATTAATGACAGCTTGTCATCATGGAAAGCTATTTCTAGCTGTCAATTAAAGGGTGTTTTGAAAGAAAGCAGCTCATTCAAACCCAGTGGGAGTAAGTGTGTCTCATTGTTTGACAGTGACCCCCTTGATGAATTTGGGAGCAACAGCAGCTCTGTGGGGCTAGGAGCTTTGCAGATGCAGCCCAGTGCTCTTGGGTGACAATGACAGGAGATTTTAAAGGTGCCGATGTCCTTAGCAAAGGAGAGGCAAAAGAGGATTTCAGACTATAAAAGCCAATCACACGTAGGAGTAGAGGTCAGGAAAGGAGTCCCAGGGATACTGAGCCATACTCCTCCATCTTGTAATAAAATTTCCTCTCCAACATCCCAGTAAATTTATCAACCTCCATTTTCATATACGTCTCTTCACTTGCCCATGCTAACCCAAGCAGAAGGCTTCTTCAGCTCTTCCCTGCCCAATAGATGGGAAAACCCCTAATTCCCAGATAAAATGTATTCATAGCTAGTTTACACTAATTTATTCTGTGAAAATGATCCTTTGATTTAACTTGCTGGTTTCCTTCCCTCCCCTGGTGTATTTATAGGCAGTTCTCAGATCCTGACCATTTTTTTCATCTTTGCTTTGGTGGCCTAAACAAGCCATTTTTTCTTGTGTCTCCTTACCACTTTATCTTTCCATTTCCCACTCCATCTTAGTGGACCTCCTCTGCACCTGCTTCAATTTCAATTAAATTTTCTTGAGCCTGAGTGCCCAGACTGGTATGTGGTATTCCTGAGATGGGCTCCAAGGCATCGTACAATATATGTCACTTGACCCTATAAATATCACTCATATAAACATGCTTGATTTCTATATTTCCCCCCTCAACAGGGTGGTCCACTCTCAGGGCTTTCTTGTTCCCTTTATTTTCCTAAGCACTCCTTGCACAGTAATAAAAATGTACAGACTCAGTGGGGATCTGTTTTAACTTCAAATGTGCTGATTCAGTTCAAAAACCATTAATTCAGCCAGAATCAGGGCCATGGGGTGGAAATCCTTTTCCAGTTAAAACAGAGGTGAGAGAGACAGCCTTTGGCAGGATAGGAAAGCGCATTAGAAAAACAGCACAGGACATCAGAGAGTGGATGTTGACTGGGCTCTGTTAACAGAGGACAAGGGAGCCTTGGACATTTCACATCAGGATGGCATGTCTCCATAGGGAATCTGCTGTAGCTTGGATTTGAGCAAACCTCTGGGGTTTGATGCATGGAAGTATTTTATTTCTCTAGCCTGTGATTTGCTGGGTTGGACAGAATGGTCCCTGCTGGACCAAAAAATTTCCTGAGGCACAAGGCTGGCCAGACAGGCTGGTCCTGTCTCCAAAAAATCCCACGTTAATCAAGACTGCAAGAAGAGGCAACTGAATGCAAAGCAAACACAAACAACTGTGTTGCTTGGGCTGCACATCACCACTGGTCCCCTCTGTGTGGGCACAGTGGGACTGTCCCAGGCACATGACTCCTGGTGCTGGATGTGAAACTACTACCATTGTATGTGCTTCAGAAAGCAGGAGCACACCTGGGTAGGTGGCTTGAGTAAGGAGGGAGGGTAAAAAGTTCCCAGTGAATCTGGCTTTTGCCCCTTACTCCCATTTTGTATGCAGGGTGAGCATGGAAAACTACCTACATGTGCCAGGAAGGTGTCAGCACCAAAACACAAAATGACCCCTCAGAGCATTTCCACAAGATATCTGACCAAAGGAAAACACAGGCTGAACATCAGAAAAAATTTCCTGAGGCTCTGATGCATTAAACTGTGGGATCACCTCCCGAGGAGCGGTGGGAACCATGAAACCAGCCACTTACAGCACCATAAAACATCCCATTGGTGCCAATCCAATTTGGGTTCAAGGGAGCTGCACTGAATCATCCACCATGCCTTTTCCAACTCTTGCTCCTAAAAATCAGACTCAAGAAGTACAAAGAAAGAAGGGCAAACAGTGATGTCAATTTGTTAAAGAAATACAAGCTTTTTTACATTATTGTATGTCATAAAACCCTTGTGCTCGCATTGTATACTTAATCTTGATATTCCAATGCCATCCACAAAGAAATTCAGGCTTAACCCTGCTAAAAAATATTGTACAGTTGGGTGCAGTTTATTCTTTATATTTTAATGGCTATAGCAAAGCTCCATTGCTAACTAGTAAAAAAAAAAAAAGGAAAAAAAAGTTGAATGTGTTTTACAGCTATGTCGTCATGGGAAAGCTGCATTTCAAAGTGAGGGCATCAACAGCAGTGAAATGGGACATTTTTAAACATTTTAAACATTTTTAATGGGACATTAAAAAAAGAACACTACACCAAAATCTCTTTGCCAGTATTTTAGCTAATAGGGTTGCAGTGTATAAAGGAAGGGTTCTGACGCCTGCACAGGCCACCCAATATTGAGCCGCTGCTCAAGTGTCTTGAACTCTAAGTGTAAATGGAAAAAACATCTAAAATTAAGCATTTCTCCTGGAGGAAATATTGCTGATAAAGCAAATCTTCCCGTAGGACAAGCACACCTGCTGGAAGGTAGAGAGACATTTTTATGTGTGGGATTTTAACTTGAGATAAAATACTTTTCACGGGTAGTCATATGGAAGACAGCTGGCCAAAAATAATAACAGAGGAATTTGTGTCCCCTGGGAAATTCCGAGGTTTCAAAAAATTTTGTCCTAAGTTGGGACAAAAAGTTTAGTGCTCTGATTTTGTTGTTGTTGTTTAATGACATATTTCCAAATAAAAATAGTATATTTCTTTTCCCTTTCCGACTTTGACATTTCTTTTGTTTTATTATTACCTCATTCTAGAAATCCAAACCATCCATTACACCACGCTGTTATGTTTCCTTATGCCATACTTTACACTGACAGGCATAATCTCCACCCTTTTTTAAGACCCCCTATTAAACCAGCTAAATGTCTTCGTGAAACTGAATATCAGGAACAACAAGTTTCCCTGCTCCAGGCTCGGGGCACCATGGGTTCTGACAACTATTTTGGATAATTTCTCAGCAAAAGCTTGGATGATATTGATACCTCTTAGGAAATGCCCCCAGTTACTCCAATCAGTGTTTTATGGCAGAACTTTCATCAGTTGGAAAAATCGTCACTGACTCTACCATGAAATCTCTTATGTTCATTATCTATTTGGACTCAGCAGTGATGAACTGTGCTATGCAAAATTTCCTGGATTCAACAATCCTCTAAACTGCCCCACTGAAACGAAATAATTACCTGGATGGCTCTAGTCACTGCTGCTCCAAGTGTCCAGAGGCCAAGTCTTTGGAGCAGTCCCTAAGCTCCTGACTAAAGCAGCTCCTTTCACCAAATGTAAGATCTTGCCTTTCTCTCCAGAAATACACACGTCCAACAGACATCTAAATTCACCAGAGGGAGGTGAGTAAGGGGTTACTCCCTGGTGTGAGGGACTGGGAGTTAGTTTCACATATCTTCTGCCTACACCACTCTAATTTCCCCACTGTCTCCCCTTCTGTTTATTCTATTTTCTGCCTCTTTGTCTTTCCTCTCCAGTGTTTGTAGACCCTCTTTCCTTTTCCAGCCTCTCTCTTCCTCCCATCATTTCCCCCAGCTCGCTCCTTCCTTCCTTTCTTTCTTCTTTCTTTTCTTCTCAGCACTCTCCCTGGAGTTTCTATTCTCTCTTCTCTCCTCCCTCTCTTCCACCAGGACTTCCCCTACTTCCACAGGAGGCACCCAGTCTGCCAGGGGTAGAGAGGAGAAAGATGTGCCATGTCCAGAAAAGCCTGAGACACAGACATCCCACTTGCCTGGGGACCAGTCACATATCCTGCTTCTCCTGATGCTTTCAGTCCACAGGTACCAGCTGTGTGGATTGCCATGTAGGGGTGGGAACACCTAAGGGGTCCTGGGAGACAGAGCAGAGGGTTCAAAGGCTGTAGACCTTGACCTCTGTACTTGCAAGTGTCCTTTGAAACCCAAGAGAAAGAGCCTGCAAAAGTGAGCAGTGCATCCTCACCCGGACCTCCTCCTTTTTTGCAGCCCTGAAAGTAGCTGAGCTTTGAAATATCAAAATTCCTCTCCCCCACCAAATATTCTCACTTATGTTGGCTGCCATAAGGAAGCATAGCTGAGGCCACTGAAATTCATCACACCTGTGACCCATGCTGGAGGTAGAGACAGCTCCTCCAGCTGAATAGGCCAGTGTAGTAATGTGCTATCTTATCTCTAGTGCCACTGACTTTGGTCTATTTAATTTTCCCTTTGATTTTAATATAGATTTATTGAAAACAACAGTTATCAAAACAAACTGCACTGGCAAATTGGTGTTCGTCTGTAGCTGTACAAGCACCTATAAAGCTGCCAGTGTATAAAATAAATGGTGCTATATGGGAGGTCAGTTATTGCAATAGAAGTTCCCCAAGGATTTGCACTGGGCAGTTTAATATTTTTCTTATTACCCTCTTTTCTTTTCTACTATTTATGCCTCTCTGTTTAAATTTAAAGCATACAGCCATCTGCCAAGGCAAGCCTCTCTGATAAAATCATCTCTGGTAAACCTTTTCATGAGTGGGCTTCCCTCAGAGTAATAGCAAATACTAATGTGTCCCGTTCAAAAGGCAGGCAAATGGGGACAGGGAAGCCAATTTTTCTTCCCAAAAGGCTTCACCAGCTAGGCCAGCTTTTTTTTCCCCCCTGTTTTTGAAAGGGTTTGTCCTTACCGCATGCTCCTTGAAAAATCCCACTGGTTAAAGTCCTACTTCTTACCATATTATTTAATCTCCATTCGAATTCTGTGGCAGTATCCCACCTTAAATTGTACCTGATATCTGTGGGCTCCTCCCTACATACAGTTCTAAAAAAATCAAATCCAATCATAGTCTAAACCCGTTCATCAGAATAGATAAAAGGGTTTCTGTACTGATCTCCACAGCAGGAGAACACAAATCAAATAACATAACTGTCAAATGAGGAGACGGGGTGTTTAAATGCCTATAGAAACAGGAACTCTAATTACAGAAACATCTATAATGTAACTAATATTATTTACATTAGAGCAATGCTAATCCAGATGAGGGTTAATGTCCCTGCTCCTAAAACATTACAGTTTAAATAGACAAGAGATAGTGAGAGGATGGAAGGAGTATCAGCATGCTCATCCCTGCTTGAAGATCAGGATTGGAGGCAAACTTCTCATGATAGAATAGGATGAAAGTGAGCCAAAATGTGCAATAATGAAGATGAGTTTAGTTATAGCCAGAGTGAACAAGAGGCTTGCTCAGCCTCACACAAGCTTCCTGGGGGGGTGGTGGAAAATATATAGAAACCGTGGATGTCTTATATGTCTCTTACAGCAATATTACTCAGCAGTGGGCAGTGCTTGGATCTCAGAGAGTCTTGCACTGTGCTCTGCAAACATCCAGTTCACTGGGAATGAGCTCCTACTGCCAGGCTGTAGGTTTTCAGACCAGGCTGCTCCAGGCGGACCTTTATCTTCATGTGAGGGGCACCAGCCATCATGTGGGGGCTCCAGGGAACAGGGTATCTTGCTTTCGTTGACAGAGAAAGGGTCAAGCTGATGGAGAGCAAGAAAACTCCTGCATCCTCTGGACTAATTCACCATCAGCCTGTCAATATGCAGAAAACCCAACCCATGCTCAGAATGGAACCTTCCGGCCTTAACGTCTACGCCTTAGAGGAACTCATCCAACTTCTCCAGGTCAAAATCCTCCTATTCATTATCAGTCTGTACAAACTGGGGGCAAAACATGCAAATGCTCTGCCCTTTATCCACTGTGCTCTCCTGCTCTGGCAGCTGTTTCCCAGCTTCACAGAATACAGATGAGAGGACATGGTCTCCTTCTCCTCTGTCCTGCCCCTTCCCTCTCTTCTCAGTGCAGAAGCTCAACACTCAACACTTGCAGCTACAAGCACTTTAGAGACCACTCGTAAGTCCTTCGTGCCTGGCCAAGCTACCCCACTACAACCTGGGGTTGGATATGACCTGTTTGGACCATATTCCTTGTGATGTGAACTACTGAGGAAAGAGAAAGCATGATCTCTTGATAAAGCTATTGCAATATCAAATACAGCCCTGATCTCTTAAGGCATCTCAAACATTTCTCATCCACTTCAGAAACTTCCTGTGAGAATAACAGTCCCCCACACCTAAAATGAGACAAAAATCTCCTGCTTTTGGAGGTAAAGGATCAACACAATTTGTCACTGGACCCGACAGGTTTTCCTGGGCTCTGGTAACAGCTCAGCACAAAAGGGAAAGCCAGCAGACGAGAAGCAGAGCATTAACAAGTCTGAATGACACGTGCAGCCAGATTGTCTGCTCTGCTGACAACTGATGCCATCCCCATTACTGGGAAAATACTATAAGCATGCTTCCATGGTGCTCAGCAGCTTATTGATATGGATAGCCAATGTCTCCTGTCATGGCTTACAGCTTCTGTGAGCTGATGTAAAATGCCTTGCTGTTCCCATGCCCAAGTTTACTGGTGGAAACAGCCAATGCACAGACAGAATGTGCCTCTCCAAGCATCTTGCATGTTGTGGAATTCTGCAAAGTAGCAACTGTATTGTAAATACTCCTCTGGCATTGCTAGAGAGACTGCCTTCTAGAGGAGCTCACTGTGTTAAGTCTCACGGTTGAGCATCAAACACCAGATGGGAGAGGGAGTCCCACAAACAAGATCTTCTGAACCTGCAGAAGGAGACTGCAAGGATTTACACAGATGCTCCTCTAAATGGGACCATTAAGAGACAAGGGGTGAGGTATTTAAACTGGATTATTTATTCTCACCATTTCAGGGAAGAGTAAGTGGGAAGGCTGGGGACAGCAGCCACTAGACAGCAGGACTGTGCAGTTAAGCAACCACAGCAGCCTTGGAGCAGGCAGTGGAGGGCAGAAGGAATGGATCTAGGCAGGCAGGGACTACAAGTAAGGATCTACTACAGAAATGGTTGAGAAACAGAGTCCTAGAGCACTCCCCTTGTTTCTGTTAATATTCCCTCTTCGCTCTCACTCTCAATTTCTTTTCCTTTCACTCCTGAAGTGTCTCACAAGGAAAGAACATGCAATTTGCCTCTCCCGGCAGAAGAGATGTGACACAAGCATGTGGTTTCACATCTTTACATCCCTCTTACATCCTCCACCTACAGTCAGAAGTACCCTGTAAGGAAAACAGCTGTGGTGGGTAGGCAGAGCAGGAGATGGCAGGGAGAGGAAGGAACAAGAAGAATTGGAGGCTGATGCAGAGCATCACTGTGAATCATTGCAATTTCCTCTGATCCTGTTTTATCACTGGGGGTGGGAATGTAAAAGATGCAGAACCTGTGTGAACAAGGTCAAATTAAATCACATTTCCAGGCTGGGGAAATTACTTTTGCCTGCAGCAAGAGAGGTGCACAACACGAATGAAGGAGGGGAGGTTCATGCCACCAGGCATGCTGTATCCAGCTATTGCAAGACAGAAGGAATTTATAATTAGCCCACTGAAATATATCCCTGCAGGATTTCAGTGGAGGGGGAAACATGCCAATTGAACGTGTAACAGAAAGACCAACTGAGATCTGATTTCAAACCTTATGGAAGACAGCTCATCCTTATCTCAATGAACACGTGTTTCTGTCTAATGAGATGACATTACTCAACAGGGTCAACTACCCACAGACTCTGAAGGCATAAGAGAGAGACCCTGAACATCTCCAGGACAATTCAAGCCTGACAGCTTCAAGAACATCAATGGGAGAAAGTCACAGATGCTACTGAAGTTCAAGCTTTCCTACAAGAGCACACAAATTGTCAGGTCTGTTTAACACCTCTTGGTCAAACTCTACAACTGTCTCTCACTGACACAGCCTCAAGGGAGGGAGAACAGTGGCTTGCTGAACTGGTAGAAGCATGGATGGAAAGGAGTCTCCCAAAAAACAGCCTAAGAACACAGGACTGGAAGGAGTGACCTTTCCCATACTTCACATACAACAGGAAGAAATTAATACATGCCTCCTCACTGGGTATGGTTGATGTATTGCAGGCACATGGGAAATGGTGCATATGCCTGAGCTGGCTCACTGTCTCAGTGCTAACAACAGAAAGTGGCTGAGATGGTGTGTGCAGGTGAAGGCTCTCAACTCTGAGGTGCCTAATTTGAGCTGGTGTTGTTGTTGTATTCTTCAATTTTGACTAGAGTCAAAAATGCAGGGGTGTGGAGATGGACCAGACCTAGAGCTCATCTAGTCCATGTCATGCTCCTGGTGACAGGGGCACTGCCAGAAGGTACAGCAAGCATGCAAGAAACTTTGCCAGGGAAAACTACACTGTCAGGACAAGACATTCCCTGCTCCGGTTTCCTTTTCAAGCCAGCCACTGGTCCAACCTGTACTGTAAGAGTTTGTGCCCCTTTGAAGGTTTATCATTTCTATTTGCTCTTAAAATTCAAGCTGTTCTTGATATCCAAATAATTTTATGAATTCCAGTAAATTCTACCTCATTGATCCCATGAAGGGGTTGAGGTCCAGGAAAACTGCAGATGCAATGGGATGCTTCTCCAACAATCAAGCCAGGAATCTGAAGGACTGTGAGATGTGGGGCAATGAGACTGGATGATGGGATAATGGGGCATTTGAACTGGATGGCAGAAAATAAGATAGAGCTCAAGTTAAAGCTGGGCCAAGATAAAGAAATTTTGAGTGTATCAGTTTCTGAACAGGCTCGTGTCTGACAGAAAGCTGGCTTGTTGCATGTATTTGCCTGCGTTTAATAATTTACTGCTAGAGTAATATGAGCTGGATTAAAGGACAAGAGAGGGGAAAGAAAAAGGAATGGGAAATGCACGTGAGAAGCGAGTTGTGAAAAAGATTGGTAGAAAGAAGACAGGTGTTTCTCAGAGGCAGATGGGTAATTTCCTGGGAGAGGAATAGTGAGAGCCCAGCACCGAGTCTTGGAATTCAGCAGCAGGAGGCTAGGTCTGTATAAAATTAAAGAAGTTGTAAGAAGGGATTGTGAAAATAAGCTCTGAAGCCGTGTTTGCTGACTGAGGCAAGGAAGAGCTGGAACTCTGGAGCATGTCGCCCTCCCAGAAAGGGAAGGGAGGTAATCCTGAGGAGGAGTGAGGCTTGCCTGGGTCTGCAGAAGCACCCTCCCTATGGCAGGTCCCCTGATGGGTACTTCAGAGTGTGAACTCCCTGCTGGGGCACCAGATGTGCTGGGGCAGAGTGGAAGGCAGGCTAGGCACGTTGGGTGCTCATGAACAGCGTGGCAGCCATGGGGATGGGCTTTCCTTGTGCCATGTCCCTACTGGGGCCATCCTGCTGTGGGACCAGGATGGGGGGTTCAGTGTGGAAGTCTCTGGCCTGACCCAAATTCCCAGGGAGGGACTGGTTAAAATTCCCATTCCCCTCCCCTGCCACAGGAGGGGTTTGCTTCTCTAGAGAAGAGGTTTTGTAAAGGACAGTGGGGATGGAGAGGGAAAAGACGTTTTGCTCTCTTTTCCTCTGAACAGAGGCTGGTTTGTATTTCAGCCTGGATTTTCCTCCCTTCAGATTTCATCTCCAGCTCCCGTTAAACAGACAGATCAGTCTAGGGAAAGAAAGTATTTATTTATTTGGTTATTATTATTTTTTCTAGGGAGGAATACCATCTCGTTGGCATGACAACAGTGCAGTGGGCCACCATAAACACTGGATCATTAGCACCAAAGCATTGGGCTATTACATAGACTTGGCCATCAGCACGGCTAAGGTGTATGGGTTTATGGTGCAATCCCATTCGTATGGCAGCATAGGAATTATCACAGCAGTCACAGTAGTGAGCACCACAGCTGATGCTGAGGTCCAGCCTTACAAAGGACTAACAGCACTGGCAGAGTGTATTTTACTTTGAAAAAAGGCAGGCACAAAGCATAGGCTTGTGTGAAGCCACTGATGGCACATGAGCTGTCTTATACCTAATGCAGTTCCTGGGATAGACTACAAATATCATAATACTCAGCACTTTAAACTCCTAAACAACATCCCTGCGTGTTACATAGTCTCATGAGAAAATGCATGTGCATATAAGACACTGGTGTATTTTGTCCTAAGAACAGGCAGTTCCCATTACTACAGATGTGTGGGGTGCTCAGCGTGGCTCTGAATTACATCCACAATCTGTATGTTCTTGGGAAAGAGCAGCCTGTCTTTCTTTTTACTATAAAGCCCCATTTCAGCTTATACATCTGTAGCAGATATTAATAACAATCATGCTGCACTTGGCTGCTGCAAACTCTGACTGATGAGAGCAGCCCTAACTCACACAAGTTTCCAATTGATTTTATCTCATGTTAAGCTCTAACTAATCACACCAGAGAGCTGCCTTAAAAGCTCACTAGATCTGTCCTGCTCAGGTTTGCTTGCCCGGCCAAAAGGGTAGGTGGGGGTTTTTTCCAGTCCTCTGCCAGATTGGGGTTCTCCACTGAACTGGGAAGGGAGGTGCAGGCTGTGGAGGTAGTGCTGCCCCTACACCAGGCTATGCAGTTTGGGCCCCAAAAGCAAACCCAACATGTCCCCTGAGGTACAGTCACAGCAAACACAAAGAAATAAATAAGAAGAGCAAAGTGTTGCTCACAATGTATACTTGCCATGAGCCAAAGCAGGAGCCACCACTCTGAGCTGCTTCTGGACATAGCTCCAGCTTCCCCTGGCTTACGAGGCACAGTTCAATAGCTTTGTCTTAGTTTTGCTTGATCCCATTAATGACAAAAATGACAAACACATATGCGTTGCCTTTATAGCTATTTCACGCTTTGACATGATCCCGGGCAAGTTACCTATGCTGTCAGCGTGATGGATGGGGCACAGAAGAGGGGTTGGACAGGTGTAGCTCTTCTCACAGGGAAATATTTTTCCACACCATTAGCCTGTGGAACTCCTAGCAACAGGATATTGCTCAGAGAGGGATTCAAAAAAGCCCCAAGAAAAAAAAGTGGATGCCTGTACTTTAAACAAGTGTCCAGTGCTGTAAAATCAAATGTTAGAAAGAGTTGATAGGAAAGGGTGTTGGTTGCTCCATGCATGTGCTTAAATCACTCACTCCTGCAACCAGAGTTGAGGAGACAACTTTCAGCAGTGGCACAATTTCCCAGAGGTGCTCCCTTTAGGGCTCTGAAAATCTGACCCCAAGCATCTGTGTCAGCCTTCAGCTGTGGAAATGATAATGTGGTTGATGTTCACTTACGAGCAGTGTTCCTGAAACTGTTGATACAGTTACTTGGCAGGCAACTGCCATCCAGTCTACAACCTCCTCTTTGGAGAAGGAGTTTTCCAAGGGGAAGGTCATAAAGGAAATGATACTGCAGGGTAATGGTTTATAAAGAACACCTAGCACTTGCTCACAAAACCCCAGGCATGGTCTCCACTCTGCTGTAGAGATTCAGCGATAAGCAAGGTTTAAAATCATAGTGGCATCTTGTAGCACATCATGCGAAGCAGAACCCAGAGGTTCTCTTTGCTTTCCTATGTAAAACAGCAGACTTTGGAAGAGATCTAGGTGATGATGATGATGGTGATGATGATGATTATGATGATGATGGTAGTGGTGATGAAAATGAGCTTATCTGTCAGCCACAGAGAATTTTTCTAGGCTGAAGAAAATTTTCTCACTACTAGTCATGTGAGTCAACAAGTCATTTTACGGACTGCTCTCTCATTCTGGGAAGACTAGTCACTGAGAGTAGGCCAGCTCTAAATTTCAAACTTCTGGCAGATAATATGATTTCAGCCCCGCCTCTGCCAAATTCTTCCTCTGAAGAGAGTGGGGTCTGGCAGAGGGCAGTCACAGATGGCTCAGAAGACGAAGACATCCCATATTAGCTCTCTTGAGCTGTGGGACAATCCTTACACCAATCACTAGAGTAAAGCCCAGATCAGCTGCTAAAACCAAAATAATGCTCCCAAACTCATAGGTCAACCTTCATCTCAGATGTCCTTGCTAACAGCATCAGGGTGAGACCCGGCAAACTGCAGAGGCTCCAAGCTCCTGTCCTCCTGGAGTGTAGCCACCAGCTCAGGGACTGCTTAAAGCAGGGCCACAGTTCTGACAAAGCCAGGGGACAAAAATCGTTTGGGCAGCAGGGGACTTTTGGCACTGGTGGCCCTGCCCAGCACCTTCTCCCCGGAGTGGTGGTTGTCGCGGCGGCCAGGGCAGGGTGGCGGTGGCAGCTGCCGAGACGAGCGGGCTGTAGCCAGCAGAGGGCATGGACATGACGCACGGCAGCCACCCACACCCCGCTGGGAGCGGCAGCTGCCTCGGAGACCGACTGCAAGAGAAAGTTTATATTTAATTAATTAACTAACTCATTCGCCGTTTCCCGCTCCTCCACCCGCACTGCAGATGAAAGGATGCAAGGAAATGGTCTGTGTCTGGCTATAGGTGGTGGCGGTGCCAGTGACTTCAGGACGTGGTCTCCATGGCTGGAGAATTTCAGCACTTTTTTGGGGTGTCACTTTTCGGGGGGACTCACAGCATCACAACAGGGCACTTCCTAACAAATGCAATGCCCTGTATTAGGATCCCAGTGTGGTGCAGGTACACTTGAGACACAGTCTGTCACTTGCTTTCTGCAGTTGCTGCTATAATGTATCACATATCTCAATCTTATTTTATACACCAGGATCTAGAGGACATAATGATGAGTGAGGGGCGTCTTGTCTTAAGAACTGTGCATTGGTATTGTAAGAATACAGCAGACTTCTAGTCAAGGCACTGTTTATGGTGGAATTTACATCTACACTTGACTTTATGTATTATTAGGAGCCCTACTGAAATCTGTATGCATAAAGTTAAGTGCATCCAATCAACTTTGTAGGTTGTATATATTAATTTAGACCTCAGTAGAACAGAGTTTGCAATGAGGAGGGACAGCACTGTCATGGCCTATAACAATCTCAAATTCTGTTTTAATATTGACTGGAAAAAAAACCAACTGGAGGTGTCCCCCATTACTCTTAGAGATAAGCAATGCACAGAAAGTTAAATCAGATGTTCAAAGTTATTTTAGGGTCCAAATTATCAGTGTAGCATATATATTTCAGTGGAAATTTTTCCTATGGGCCCCTGTGCATATCACAGCTCCATGATGGTACAGGAGTCCATGTTTATGGATCCATTTTCAGGATCAAAATCCTCATTAGTAATACAGATTAATGGTAATTACAAATATAAATAACTTGAGTGTATCTTCTTATTTTCCTCTGAAGACATTGCTTGCAGAAGCTAGCTAAATGCCAGATTTGTTCCCTGAATCCAAACTGTATTAAGTTTGTGTGTGATGATGCAGTAACATAAAGTTAAATAAAGCTGCATTTTTTTTTCAAGCCTCAAAACACAGAGCTTGGTTCTCATCTAGCATAAATTGGACACTGGTGGAGGATTCAGATCCCTTTTTCCATACTAAGGAACTGAAAAAGTGAAAAGAAATTTGCTTCTTCTCTAAGAACAAAAGAAAGAAGTTTAAATCATTATATTGTAAGTACTGAAAATACAGCTTTATAATAAAAGCACTTATTCCACCAGAATTCTGTAATTCTGACTGTGAAGCTGTAGCACAAGCTGGGCTGTGGCTGATTGTTTTCCCCAGGATCCCTGGGAGATAAGGGATGGTTTTTAATGTGGCTTCCTGAAGTGTGTCAAATTCTGATGTTATTTAAAATGTGGCTCATCTACACTACCCTGTGGAATATTTACTTAAGTCCTGAACTGTTGATGCTGTTGGACTGGAGCATGCTGCAGGATGAGTGCCTTGGAAATGTGTGTGGTGCCAGCTAATTCAGGGTCGTCCCCACACAAAATGGCAGGACTCAGGTGTTGGGACATGTCTGTATGGACAGCCTGTGGGGTAGCTGTTTCCAAAGAGGTGTTTGAAATGACCAACCTCCAAAAAACAATAACTTTGGCAAATCAGAGGGTAACCACGAGATGTTATTGATGAGCAAAATACATGCACAATAACGTTTGCTCACATTTGTGGGAGGTTTTTACCTGCACTATTGAAATGGCAGTTTTTACACGAAACAGAAAAGGAGCTGAGGAATCTGAGCCCACGTTTACTATTGTGCCATGGCTGATCCATGGAAGAGGGCAGTGCTTGCTGCCTGCCCTGCCACCCTCCTTCCTACTGTGTGTAGGAAAGCAACAGGGGAGCAGATGCCTTGAAGAGAAGCAGACTCTTTTTGGTGAGTATCAGCAGCCTCTGAGTGGCTGAGCTGCAGGTCAGAGCAGGGAATGGAGCTACTGATGGTTATGTAAAGAAAGTACATGCAGCTCCTTCATCCAGGCACTTTATGACTTGAAGAGCTCGAAACACCAAGTTGTTTTGCTTTGAAACTGAAGTGTGAAAATAAGAAAGCTTTTTGTTTGTTTTTTTTGGTAATATTTACTAACATTTCTGAAGATTTTATGATTCATAAAGCAGGCAAGCACTCTGACTGCTCTGGCCTACCTCTGAAATGTTGTAGAAAGGATGGGTGAGCTTCAGTCTGGCAGAGAAGCAAACCATTATGGTCTGCACCCAGTAAAGGCCTGAGGACATGTTTCATCCCATGCCTGTGGACAGTTTTATAGGGGCTGGTGCATTCAGTGATCCTGGAGTAACAGGCCTATATAGTTCAGTGATGAGTCAATGCTTCCACAAAAGTTGCTGGATGACATAAGCAGGTGATCTCTTTTACTCTCATGCACAAAATGTAGCCCAACTTGTTGATGATGCTCATGGCGAGGACTTCTAGTTTTCAGTGTGTGTCACATAGCATGGTTGTATTTTGAGAATGCCAGTAAAGAGTTAGAGAAGAACCATAAAATGCTGGCCATACTCTATTTTTAAGAACAACCTGAAATTATTTAGCAGTTCCAGAAAAAACCTGAAATGTCCCCTCTTGGGCAAAAGAAGTAAGTCTCTTGGACCAATGTTTGGTGGACTTCACAGGGAACAATGAGACAAGTGTTTCTTTTGAGTCCCCATCTAAAACTGGCTCTTCCATTTCCTATGACTGGCAGTTTTTGCTTGGGACACTCCTAGGGCTGGCAGGGGAGTTGCCTGTGGCCGAGGCGGAGCGCGTGTGCAGGAGGGTTTGTACAGAGCCACGACGTGCATCCAGGAAACATTAAAATAGCAGTGTGCGAGCCATGCGTGCGTGCCGCAGTTGGGAAACACTGGGAGTGTGAAGTCCCTAATTTCCTCTCTGGCTCTGCTGTGGCTGTCCAAGGCAAGTTTGGGGATGATGCCCATCCCTGGAAATCATGCCCATCCCATGCCAGGAGATGCTGCAGGATGCGTGAGGGAAGGCTGCCTGCCCGCGGGCATCCCGAGGGGAGCCGGCTGCCTCAGGGCCGGAAGGGTACGGAGCTGCCCCGGAGGGGGGAAGCTGCCGCCCGGGGGCCCCGGCAGCGTCCCGCTGCAATTTGGGAGGGAAGCTGCACCGTGGAAAATATGACCGGCGCCAAACGGGTGGGCGAGGCCGGCGCAGCGGGGCTGGGAGGAGAAGCGGCGCCCCTGGGAGGGGAGCAGCCCCCCGATACCCGGTTTGGGCAACGCCGGGGGCCGCAGCCGGCGGGGCCGGCGGGTGGGCGCCGGTCCTGGACTGCATTTCCCATACTGCCCGAGTGCCCTAATGTATGCAGTGCTCAGCCCGGCTCCGTGTGTGTGCGAGTGTATGTGTTGCGTGTGTGTGCGCGCGTGTGTGTGCGTGTGTGTGTGTGTGCGGCGGGAGCCCCTCGGAGAGTGGAGGCTCATTCACTGATGAGAGCCGGCACTGAGAGGCAGCACTGCTCCTTCCCTCGCACCCCCGCCGCCTCCCGCGCTGCTACATGCGAGCGGCGGGCGGGCAGCGGGGCCAGCACGCCCGGGACTGCCCCGCTCCCCGCAC
>VYXB01008746.1:186100-224386 GCA_013397135.1 Pachyramphus minor
CTTTCCCCTCTGTTTAAATTTTTTAAAAATTTGGGGGGAGGGGGGGGTGTAATTCTTTTGTGGGGGGCTGGAGAAGAAGTTTACAGCCAAAGAGAAGCGGGGGCGCAGTCCGGGACCGGGGCCGCTCTGCCCGGCCCCGCCGCCGCCTCCTCCGCTCCCCGCTCTCCTAATTTTTTTCCTTTCCCTATTAAACCGGTTTCCACAGCAGCTGTCCGGGTGTGCGGCTGCAGTTGGCATATTTCACGCGTTGGAAAAAAAAAAAAATTAACTGTTTTTCCTTTGTATCTTAATCCAGTGATGAGAGCTCTCCTTTGTTGGCTTTCGAGCTTGCATTTGTTTTATTTATTATAAGGAAATCCAGTTTGGTTCAAATATATAATCCATTTGAGCACCTAAATCCCCAAACAGCTGGCATTATTTTGTTTTATAATCTTTGGCTTTTCTGCGCAGAGCATATTTCTGAATTCCTACTTGACATTTATGGGGAAAAACTTTTTAATGTAAATGGATATTGTGATTTTTTTTTTTTCCTGGGTATTTCCTAATTTACATGCATCACCAATTTTCCTGGATTTCCTGATGTTTTAATCTTATTTCCTCCCACGTATCTTGCTAATTAATTTTTTCCCCAAGAAAACTTTTTTTCTGGAGGGAGAAAGACATTAATTTCCCCCATTATTTTAATCTCTGGCATTTGGAAATGGTTGAGAGACCACAAAAATGCAACCTGTTGTAGAAGCCAGAGTGGTGTGTTTTATTTATTTTAATCGATAGCAGAGAGGTGATTTAATAATAGGAACTCCGAGTAACATTTTAGTAAAAGATTTGCAGATCTGGTGGCTGTGTATGGGGTGTGCATGTGCCTGCATATGAGCGCGTTTCTTTGCAGGCTGATTAGCAAGTGGGGTTTACGCTTCTAACCAGCGGTGACTGCTGTTTTCTCCACTTGCTGGGTGTTTGTGGTGCCTGCTAAACCCAGTTCTGTCGTGGCTTCTCCTACTTTTATCAGACTTTTCTCTTAGCTAATGCAGCACAGTGCTACAACCTCTGTAAGCAGAGGAATCAAAACTGAGCCAGACAGGACTGATTACAACTTGTTCCTTGGTGAGAAATTTTTTTTTTTTTTTTTGTGGTTCAGAGCTAAGGGCTCTTGATTCAATTTGCCTTGGTTGTGGCATGTTTAGACTTGTTATTAGTAACATACATGATTACACAGGTAATTTGTGTACATCTTAAACAGGGTAGCTCTGAGAACTAATTACTATGCATATAGGTAGCCATGAAAAAAAAATAATAAAAAAATCAGAGTTAGTTTTCAGTTTGTCCGTCTAACCTTCATACTTGGTAGACAGTTTATGTAGCTTCCTAGATTGATCTCCACCCCTCCTCCCTCTACTCCTTGTTTAGTTAATTCAACAAAGACTTTTTGCAATCTGTTTGGAGTTTGTCTGATGCCGTGGAAAAGTAGCTGCTGATTTATTTGGTTGCTTTTCGATTTCTGTCTCTAGCCCGTCTTTTCTCCTCCTTTCAGCGGGGATGTCAGCTGTTATTACTTCCTATTGATCCCTTTGCAAAGTGAGAAGTGAACTAAAATTAATGTCAATTCCACTGCTCGGATCAATAGCTGGAGTTATTTTAATCTGGATTTGCGCGAGGTGCTAAATTAAAAAAAATCAGCATAGAGGCAGAAAAGTAGCAGCTCCTCACTCCACCTGTGCCCACTGCCTTCCCAGCACCCAAGTGTTCCCTCCAGCTGATTACCCTGCAATCCATATTTTTTTAATTAAGAAGGTCAGTTAGTTTTCTTATTTTTGGGTTCTGTATTTAAACCTATGACATTTTGACATTGGGAGTGTATTAACGATAGATTTTCATAATGACTGGTCCCCCGCAGCCTAATCTTCCGTGTTGCTGGGGGGTGGGGAGGTGTTGGGCGAGCAAGGAGCAAGAGAGAACGAAAAAGGAAGTGGGAGCTGAAAAAAAATTAAATTTGGCTGGCTGAGATATTGTAATGTGTTGATTTATTCCCGGTGTAATGAAGTTTGCAAACGAATAAACGGCCACAGTGATTCACAGTATCCTACAGGAGTGTCAAGTGTTGTGGCCAGATTACTAATTTATGAAATACATTTAACGTAATGGGGTGAAAGCACAAGTAAAAATAGAAAAGCAGGCAGAGGTGGTTGCTTTTTTTTTTTCCCCCTGGAAATCCATGTTTTTCTGTGATTGCTCAGTTTCACTTCCATGTTAATGATTGTTTATTTCTGAGAACAGCAGCTTATTTGCATGCATTTCTTTAGATATATAATTATGTGTGTGTGTGTATATATATATTTACATGGTTACACGAGCCCCCAGCCAGTGGCTGCAGTTTCCTGACCTCCAGGTTTTGATCAGCTTCATGTGAAGCAGCAGAGCAAGTGTACCCAGGACTGCAGTGCTGACCAGGATGCCCTTGGCACCCCTCGCTCCTCCTCTCCCCCTCGCTCTCTGTGGCAAGAACTCAATGAGAAAGTTATTTAAAATTTGGAAGAGAGCAAATCCGTTAATGCGAGATACATAATCTGGTAATTTAGCAATGATGTCCGTAAGGATGGGTGCCAAATGAGGAAGCAGAGAGATGATGTCCACTCATCTTCACAATTCATAACAGTCAGTGGAGTGGCTGGGTACAGGATGGGAGAGAGGAAATGCTATCACTGAACTGCATTAAAGCCCCAGACTGGATTTCATACACTTTGTTAACCTAGGCTCCCTCATTCATGGAGTACAAAAGGCACTCCATTAGGGAGACACTCTTTCACTAAGTTTTATTTGAGATGTTTGACCCTCTGGATTTAAGAGGCACAATTTGTAACAGCTTTTTATTATTATATGATTTTTCTGGCCCTTTGAGCTCCAGCGGCTAGTATATTGTTTCAAAGTTATAGTCCTTGTATTTTAAGCTGGGTTGTGGGGCCTGAATGGCAGGCGGCGGAAGCTTAAAAGAAAAGACATGAGATTGATTGGGGGAGAAAATAACAACACAAAAAGCCACTGCGAACTGGGGGAGATACAGAAAGAAACATTTTCCCTTCTTTCACCCTGGGAGGGGGTTGTGGCTGGGTGGGTGGCTGCCACCAACCTGGGAGGCTGAGCAAGATGCGAGGCAGAAATTTTGTTAACATTTTCCTCTAAATGTTAATGGCACATCGAGGGCAGTTTACAAATCTACTTAAGAGTGAGTGCATTAGGAACTAAAATTACTGATCCATCCTCTCTTGTCCCCGACCCGAAAGGCAGACTCTTGCAGAGATCAGATGGCAGAAGCACCCATTATGATTTTAAATATTACCAGAGACGCCAGGCATTTTACTGGGGAAGTCTCTTCTCCTTTGGCTGCCAGGGACTGTGTGTGTACGTGTGGGTGTTTGTGTATTACACGCACGCACCAAGGCACGATCACATTCCTACATTCCAATGATGTGTGTACATATATATGGTGGTATTGAGTACTGTGTATTTGAGTACTTATCTGCCCGTATGTACTGTGAGAATGAGGGAAAATGTATGTCTGTTGTGTAAGTCTCGGGCATCATGTACAATATAACTACATATGGTGGCTGATTTGGGTTAACTGTGTACATAGGATATTTTTATGTTGGCTCTACACCCACTCCCCAAGCAAATAGTGGTGTGTGTATGTGGGGGCTTTCTTAAGTTTATTGAGGTTATATATACATGCCACTTGCCATATAAAATTCCAATTATAATTTGGAGTTACTGTGTTAATTTTAGACTGAACCTTTTTTATTAGTGCATTATTAAATCTGCGTGCTATTATGTTTGGTTTGCCTTTCATTCATCTGCACTGGGTGATACCCTATAACCTGGAGGGCCAGGGCTGATTCCACTAGTGTGTGAAGTTGTCTATTGATTTTCTTGAATGAGAACAGTGGTGCGTCTCCGGCCGGTGGCTTGTAACACATGTGGCCACCCTGCTGCTGGAGCGTCCCAGAGAGATGAGTGCAGTAACCTAACCGGCTGTGTTTTCTTTCCTTTTCTGTTTCCTTGCAGTGTTCAAAGCGTGACGATGCTCCAGTAATTTTCCCCGCGCCGTTCCTAGGCATCGCCTTGCTTTCCTTCCAGGGAAGATCATTCTGCTTGTGATCCTGCTGAGGAAAGAGACTCCGATGGACTTACACCGGGCAGCGTTCAAGATGGAGAACTCACCCTATCTCCCCAACCCACTGGCCTCCCCAGCACTGATGGTTCTTGCCTCCACCGCTGAAGCCAGCCGTGACGCTTCCATTCCCTGCCAGCAGCCGAGGCCTTTTGGAGTCCCTGTGTCAGCAGATAAGGACGTGCACATTCCCTTTACCAATGGCTCATACACTTTCGCCTCCATGTACCACCGTCAGGGCGGGGTGCCGGGAGCGTTCGCCAACCGTGACTTTCCTCCGTCCTTGCTTCACCTCCACCCCCAGTTTGCACCCCCCAACCTGGACTGCACCCCGATCAGTATGTTGAACCACAGCGGCGTTGGGGCTTTCCGCCCCTTTGCATCTACTGAAGACCGGGAGAGCTACCAGTCGGCCTTTACGCCGGCCAAGCGCCTGAAGAACTGCCATGACACTGACTCACCCCATCTGCGCTTCTCGGACACTGATGGGAAGGAGTACGAGTTTGGCACACAGCTCCCTTCCAGCTCCCCCGGCTCCCTCAAAGTTGATGATACGGGGAAGAAGATCTTTGCAGTTTCTGGCCTCATTTCTGACCGCGAGACTTCATCCAGTCCCGAAGACCGAAGTGACAGATGTAAGTACCTCTGTTGACTTGTTGGTGGTTCTTTAATTGTGCCTCATTGAGATACTCAACAGGTGATTGTCCCACAGTGATGTGATACTTGCTGGAGATTGGAGGGAAAGCAGCCTTTCCTGCCTGCCAAGCTCAGACATGTAATATTACCTTGTTCTTCTAAAAGGACTGACAGATTTTGAGGTGAGGTGTTTGTGAAGGAAACTCGCCTTCAGCACATGCTGGAGAGGTGATGTTGACCCTGCAGAAAGCTGTCCATGCCCCAGTGCAAGGCTATAGGTGCTGGTACATGTATGTGTGTAAACAGAGATGCAGCTGGAGTGCATAGCCAGAAACTTTCCCAAAGCTTGCAGCAAGCATGTGCCCCCTGCTTCTTTAGGTGTTTCTTTCTGACATTTTTTTCATGCACACCATTCTTGTAGCCAATGATTCACCATCAGGATTTGTGCCTCTGGTTAGGACAAAAATACATTTTCCTCTGGTTAGCTTAACAATATTTCTGGCCACTGAGCTCCCTCTTTAAGGCATAAACCCAAGTTGTTCCTACAATTCAATAAGCTGTTGCATCATGTGCTTTCTGTGAGTGTTTCCCCCATTTGGTGCTTGTTGAAAGGGGATGTGCCCTTTTGCAGGCTGGTGATCGGACTTAAGGAACCCAGTCCACTTGTTCATGACTGTGACTCCGTGCTCTCCCATCACCTTCTCTCTTGTGGTGTTGCCTACACAGAGAGGCAGAGCTGTCCTTCGTGAAGGGCAGGCTTCCAGGTTTGCAGAGCTGGGAGGTGACCATGATGGGGAGTGGTCTGGGGGCAGCAGAGCGTGGTACCCCAAAGAAGAGCACTGACTTATGATTAGAGTTTTCCTGTAAACCCAGAGATGTAGATCAAGGAGTGAGTGGTTTGCTTTTCATATGGGCTCCTTTGTTCTGTTAAGTTTTCTTCTTAGAAAACCATTTTTTTATTGTCGTTGTTATTATTATTACTTTTTTTAAAAACCAAAACCTGCTGCACCGTTCCTTCCTCTCTCCCTTTCAGACATGATTTTTCTTCTCCCCTTTATGATACCGAGGAGAGTAATAGAGACATTGTGGCTCTCTCTCCCCTGTCGGCACTGCTTCCTCAGGCTGTCTCCTTGAATTAGGCACTGTGCTAACTTACCGGCGCTAAAAGGCATCTGCCTAAACCCAGCGTACCTTTTCAATAAAAGTCATCATAAAATCAACCTGCCTTGTAAATCCATTGCTCTTGGGTTTTGAAATACGCTGCAAGTGTGTCTTTTATGTCGGCATTCGCGAGGGTAGGACGATTCCCACTGAAGGCAGGAGCCGTGTATTTCTTGCAGTACCAGTGCAATGATCTCTTATCTCTCTCCCCCCATCTCCTTCTGATCCACCCCCGACCGTGCTACTTTTTGTGCTGTAAGCTCCTTTCATTGTTCAGCATCTCCTCTCCCTCCTTTTGGGACCGTAGGGGAACTGGCTGTAGGTGGGAGCGCATGTGGATGTGGATGTGTGTTAAGCTGGTAATGTAATTATCCATGGGGGAGGCAGGTGAGATGGCAAGGCTTAGAGACATCTTTGTTGATGCTCTTTCCCTTATCGATATAACCTGGCTGTGAAAATGAAGCTTGCTTGAAAGAGCACCCTGGGAGATAGCAGCGCAGGAGTGGGTCCGCTACCTAAATGAATTTAGAGCGCATCAGCTGCTATGGATCTTGCTGGCAAAATCCTGTCAGATACCCCATTTAAAGAAGTAAATCTGTTAAATGAATTAGACCACATGGAGCGCAGCTGTGGACAGACACACGGGTCCACATCCACCGCTGTGCCTTGCCTTTGCCAACAGCGTGTGCCGAACGTGGCTCCGCTCCTTCCTGGGAGCAGACGGGGCTCTGCACGGGCGCGTGTGAGAGGCAGCCAGGGTGACACCAGCTCCCTGTGCCGCTGCCAGTGCCGTGGCAGGGGACTTGCAAGGGAAAGGGAGCAGCATAAAAACTTTGCTGGCAGCTTAGAACAACACTTGGGCAGAAGTGGAAGGTGTTTTGTTGTATTGTTCTTGTTACCCGTGTTGTTAAATTTCTTAAAGATGCTTTGCTGCGCAGTAGAGCTGAGCAAATGCAACATCCTTGATATTTCATCAACATTAAAATTCTCCTGTAACTACCAGGATGGTGTACACTAAATATTTCTGTTGGCTCTGTATCATATTCCTGTCACATGTCGATACTGCACCATGGAAACTTCGCTCCATTAAGACGGCGAGTTTATTTGGTGTGTGCACACACACGTATGGGTGTGTTTCCTGGTGGCCAAAAGAGCAAGTGGTAGAGCTTTTTAGAGGATCCTAATGGCCTCTGATGTTGACCATCAGAGAAGAAAAACTTCCACAGTGAGGAACTCAAAAGATTGCAGTTAGCAACAGATATAACGGTGATCCTGTTTTGCATTAACATTTGCATATATATTTTTTGAGTTTTTATTCTATATAAGTGTGTACTTGGGGGGTTTGTTGTCTCTGAGAAGTTTGGTGGATTCCTTGTGTAATTGTTATATACAACCCTTTGTAAAAGCTGCCTACTTTTGCTCCTGATGGAGAATCTGTTGCAGGTAGGTGGCTGTAGCTTCAAGGTAAAAATGTAATTAGGCTTTTCTACAACTGTGAGCAAAAATTGTAAAATTTTCTTAGATCAGCAATACCTTCCCATGTCTAATGGGGGCTTTTTAGGTTTGCAGAGCTCAACTGTTTTGTTGTATTTTTCAAATTGCTGAAAGGGGTTGTGTTACATGGAAGCTGAATTGCTATGACTGCTCTGCGTAGTCTTCTGCTCCACTGCGCAGAAGCCTTTCCTTAATAGCTCATTAAAATATTTGTTTTACCCCATAGCTTAAATGGTAATTTTCTAAGAAACTTCTATTAAAAAAAAATGATTCAATCACTGAGTTTTAATTTTCCTGAAAAACAGGTTTATGCTTGAAATACTTTGCAACAAAACAAGAGTCAAAGTCAGGCATTTACATTGCAAGGAGTGTTTGGAAGGTGCTTATTTAGTCCTCTGCAACATGGGAAGAAAGTCTCGGCCTGTTTTCACCAGTGGAGGAAATTGGAAGAATTCAGTAACATTTTTTGGGATATGTGCTGGTATATTCCAGAGTAACACCTGTCCCTGTAAGATGTGTGTTTATGCAGTAGAGATCACTCAGACAGTTGGGTGAACCTTTCCTTACTTTTAAAGCAGGATGTCACTCAGGCCCAGACCCTGCATCCCCCAAAGGGACAGCATCTCCTTTGGGCTGCTTTTGGGTGGGATTGTGCTCTCTGTTAATCAGCAAATTGGGCTGAGATGTCTGCACTTGGATTAGTTGTCTATTGCTGTTAAAAGGCGACATGTAAAATTCAGGACATCCAGAGTGATGGAGTGTACAGGGGGCACACAGAAAAGTGGAGCCTTTCCAGGGAGAAGCAGACATACCATGTACTAGATGGGCCCATTCCCTTAGGTGCTTACTGAGAGAAATAATGCCATTTGTTAGAGTTTAGGAGCTTCTTGTAAAGCATGTGTTAAAGACACTGGAAGACATATTTTATGGGTTTCCTTTAATAAGCATACAATAATTGAGATTCCTAGAAGGAGTGGAAATAAATGGCATGTTCCTTTCTGCAAAAGAGATCTATAGCCCTATTTTAAAACCGGGGGGGGGGAAAGATTCCTGGTTTTGTTCTTTACTTCCAATAAAATTTGTCCAAGTGCCTTTCTATATCCAGTCACTGTGGCATTGCTTTCCCACAAAGTGACACACAGAGGTCTATGCCAAAGCTGGAACCTCCTGGCAGATAACTGGACCTTGTCAGAGCAGACNTCTTTCTATGTCCAGTCACTGTGGCTTTCCCACAAAGTGACACACAGAGGTCTATGCCAAAGCTGGAACCTCCTGGCAGATAACTGGACCTTGTCAGAGCAGACAGTCCTGGCTTTCCTGCGGGGCTGCCCATGCCCCCAGCCTCCTTGGGATCACAGAAGATGGTTTCCCATTTCTCTCTGCTGCTTGATCTCTGTCTCACGTGTTGTCTGTGACTTCTTGTGGAGCACAGGCCAATGTGTGAAGGTGATCTTCCACATCCTGGACACTGATTCAGCCAGCCTCTGGCCAGAGCCTGGCTCTCCATGTCTCAGTTTCCCTGGTCATGCTGATGGCTCTTACCCAGCTCCTGGTGTGCCCTGAGGATGAATGATTGAGCTGGGAGCAGGCCAGGATCCCTTGGGATCATCCCTTGCGTGTGCTGGGTATAGGGGGGGTGGAATTATTGACAGTCTCTTGCTTATTATTATTTTTGATAATCATATTTAACCTCAGATATCTGGACACACTTTGTGCTGCAACTGGTTTGTTTTCTGCATGAGAAGTTTTGTGCCATATTAGTGAGCTCTTTGTTCCACTTCGGGGTTTTAAAGAACATCACTAGCATGGAGTTAGTTTTCCTTTTGAAACAACTGGTTTGGTATTGATCAAATGTAAATTGCACTTCAGGTGATGGACATCAGGGCTATGATGACCACAGCATGAGTTTCTGAATAACGTGGTGCTTTGGAAATCACACCCGCTCAGACACGTGTGTGTTGGGATTTGTGTTTATGTGTTGGGACCTAAGTAGAGAGCTCAGTGTGTGTATGTACATGTGCTGGGGGGAAGAAGGGTTTTTTTCTTATATTTTATGGCAGAACAATGACTTGGATGGGGAATGAACATGTGCACACATCCGTCACTCACAACTCTTCCCACTGGGATGCATCACTTCCAGGGACGGTAAAATTTGGGATCTAATGTGAAGTGATGCTTTGTTGCTAATAATAATCAGCCGTGACCATGGGAAATGGCAAGCTTGACTCTTCTTATGAAATAATGAAATAAATCGAGTGGAATGTTTCTTTCCATTTTGCAGTGCCCTGCATGATGTAGGAGTGAAGGAGCAACAGTGGATTTTCTGCAGGGGTGGGCAGGCAGATGGGGCAGTAGCAGGGATGATGGCTATGCCATCCAAAACCACCAAAGCCACGCTGTCCTCATGGAGTGAGCTGTGTTGCATGGAGGGAAGTCTTGGAGCGTGTGGCAATCACCACCTTTTCCTGCTTTTCTGGCAACAACCTTCCTGCTCCCTCTGCAAACTGTTGCCGAGACTCCCTTCCACGCTGTTCGGCTTAATTGTCTTGTCGGGATAAAGAAATGTTTGAACAGTTAAAGTGGGGAAGGGCTGGATGGGAGCAGCCCCTGCCGGCTGCGGGGCCATCTGGCCTGCCTTGGATCTGCCGGTCTCCAGTTTATATTTCTCTTTCTGTTATTTGGGGCTATCTGGCGCACTCGGAATACCTAATCACCATGGTGAGAGGAGGGATAGAGCTGCCTCCCCCGCCACCCCTCTGGCCTCCCCTTCCCATCAATTGTCATGCAGAGCCCGGCCGGGCGCTGCTCCTCGCAGCCCTCATTTGCTGTCCTCGCCCGCTCTCGGCAGAAGGATGGCTTTTAATTGATCGTTTGAGGGGGAGGGCTGGGGCTGTTTCTCCTCCAAAATGTTTCCCCGCGCAGCCGCTGCCATCCGGGCCAGCCTTCATGTCGTCTCAGCCATGCCAGCAATGCCTTGTGCCCTTTCTCTTCCTTTTTGGACTCCCTGGGAGCCCATGTCAGGGCTTATAACCACTGTCCTCAGAGTGCTGAGCAACACCGAAATGTCATATTTATCCATCTCCTGCTGGAGAGATGGGCATGGACACAGTAAATATTTATTGCTCCTCTTTTGCCCTGTGTGTCTGGATGCTGGCAGGAGGGTATTTATTGTACAATTGCAGGGCAGCCCTCCCCCTCTCGCCCCAACCTTGCTCGGTATTTCCCATCAAAACCACGGCCCCCAAACCGCTGGCCAAACCTTGCTTTTCGAGAAGGAATGAATCACATTAAATCCTCAGCCCCATCGATCAGACTCGACTGCTGTCAGAAGAACTGCGGCAGGAGAAGTGCAGGCAGACTTGGCGGCTGCCATGCTGTGCTGGGGATCGGGAATCCTGACCCCGGGCATGGCTTGGAGTCACGGTTTCCCGATCCCTAACGGGGGAGTAGCGATACCTCCCTCACAGCGGAGTGTGCCGCTTTGATATCTTCTGACAGAAGACACTAGGCAAGGGCAAAGTATTAGTATTATTAATATAGTACAGTTAGTAGAATATTATGAACTATTATAAATCATTACTGCTAAACTACAGTTATTAAAGGAAATGACCAAAGTGCACTTTGCGAGCCAGGATCTCTGACAGTTAAAACATTGTTTTATTATTTTACTTGCTAACTTGCAAAAATTCAGGAGTTAGCAACAGTTTCCTGGTTGATTGGTAGCGATTGCGTAAGGAATTGGGAGAAGAGGGGGGGAATGGGCGAACATTTCAGGAGGGAGAGAATGAATGAGCCTTGGTGCCTCTGTGATTTATTTTTCTTTCTTTGATATTTTGAAGGTCTTGGAGGAAAGAGACATACTCAGGCATGGGCCTAATCCTGGTCGTAGGAGTGAAAATGTGTAAGGCAACGAGGTTTTAATGTTTCTGGAATTCCCCAATGAAAAAAAATAGAAGTGAAGGTGTTTGTGAATCGCTGCTGGTTGTTATTTGTTTGATATCATTTAGACAAGTCCCATTAAATGCTAGCAGCAGATTCATTTTTCCCTCTTTGTTTGCCTTCCAAGGAGCAGAAAACAGACATAATTATATTTTACGTGAGACTGTAAGATTTCCTCTCATCTCTTTTTTTTTTTTTTCCTGGCTAATATCTGCAGCTATAAAATAAATTCCATTTGTGCATACATGGTGTTAGACTGAGGTAAATAACTGTCATCTAAAATCTGTCTAACCTTAATCTGCATCAGGAGCACTATAGAGAACTGAACCCATTTGTATAATATTAAGCTTTATTTTTATTATGGATTTCTAATGCAAATTCATAGTGGGAGCAAAGTTGTTTTCTTTTAATACCATATTCCAAGAAAAGCAGCCACTGAAAGCAAATTGTGACGATTTTTATCCCGTGGTTCATGTCACTGGTGGTCTTCTATCATGTCAATGTGCTTGATAGCCTGTGAATGTTTCATCTCTCTTCTTCAGGATGGAATAGCAGATTTGGGGACTTCTGAGGACGTTTTTCAGCTCTGCAAAGCGATTAAAATTCTCCGGAAATAATGGATTTCTGTTTGAGAAATTTAATGTAGGATTGGATTCCTATACAGTGTCCTCTGAAAAAAGGCACGTGCATTTTTTGTGGATCTACACATGTAAACTGTATTGTGTCTTTCTGCCCTTTCATGCAACCTTGCTGTTTGCCTGATTGGCTCTTCTGGCCTGAGTATAGAAACTCACAGGTTACAGACATTCAGGGCAAATTCATCACCCTCAATTCAGTTTTTAAAAAAATTTTTTAGTGCTGAATTATTTTCCTGTTACTGCTTGGGTATTGGGTATTTGCTGGCCAGACTGGCAGCCCTTCTCTGGGACACAGCCCTCAAGTCCATGGAAGCTCTGGCTGAAGAAGTACTGCTGGGTTTGGTGCTATCTGTGTCCATCCTCTTGTTCTTTGTCCTGTATTTTAAAAACATGGGTGGTAGTTGTGATGGTCTGGGAGCTCTTCTTAGCCATCACTTTCTCCTCTCCTTGGACCATTTGCTTGCTTCTTGAATTGCAGCAGTGCCCTGAGCAACAGAAGAGGGGGAAGAACAATATTGGGGAGGAGCGAGGCAAGGAGAGATTTATTGTCTTAAATGCAGATAATGTAGGAGGGAGACCTGGTGACAACGAAACTGCTTGTGCAGTTCAGGTGTGGGGCACTTCTGTCGTATTTTTCCTCACTTGGGACATAGTTTCTAATCAGTGTTGTTTTAAAACTTTCTTTTTTTGCTAACTCGAGGCTGAGAACAGCTTTCTCACTGAATTGCAGAGTAAGAATGTGCTTTGTACTTTTTTTTCTTTTTTTTTTTTTTTTTATGAATATTGGGCTGTTCAGCAGTGGAAAAAGAAGGGCATCACGTCTCTGTATACCCCTAAAAGGCAGAGCTGGAAACTGTGTCCTTGCCTTCCCCCAGCAGTACTGATTCTTAGGAACTGTTTCTCACCAGAGTAACAACATTAAGTTTTTAATTTGGAGAGACCCAAGAGCTTTCACCTGCACGATTTTTGCTTGTGCAATCCTGTGGCCTTACCTGGGCTTTCTAGATGTGCAGTGCCACAGCCCTGAGCAGGGCAAGGGTGGCAGGGCACATCCAGCTGCAGCTCCTGGGCTGGGTGGCACGACTGGCTCCCCGAGCACAGGCTTGTTCCTTGGGAGGCAGGTGAGTGCCTCGTGGTGCTTGTATGAAAACGAAACCAGAAAGCACTGGGGTGAAGGTTCCACCTGACAGACTCCCCAGAAGCAACTGGTTTTGTAAACAGAGCAAAAAGTGAAACTCGGGGGACTGCCCTGACAAACCCCTTTCTTTGTATTGGGATTTTCGGGATTTTGATTTAAATTAAGATCTTTTTAATTAAAAAGGACTCAACCTTTTAATCTGATTTTTATGTTGTTTCCCTGCACTTTAGGAAACAACTTGCAAAGCCATTTAGAATGTGAAAGTGTCTGTCCTGTGACATCCCTCGCTATAAGGAGACATAGGATAATCATCCCTCATTGCAGAGAGCCTGCTTCGGCAGTTGTGCTGGGATGGGGAAAGCCCTGGTACCAGATTATGGCTCTGCCTTGTCTTCCAACCTGCCTTCCAGTACTGAAGATTTCTTTTGGAGTTTTCTGTTCCAATCCTGTTCGGGGGGACGCTCCACAACATTTCCTCCTGGAGGCCCCGCTCGAGCCCCGTGCTGTTCGGGAGGCAATGTGAGGGTGTTTGTGTCCGAGAGAGGAGGAGGGTGAATGGGGTGAATGGCACCCTGGGTGCTGCACCTCAGGCTGGGTGAGTGAAAGCCTTATCAGGGTGGCCTGGCCGTGCTGCAGCAGAGCCGCCCCGCACCCAGCCCAACCTTTGGCCCATGCAGCCCAGAGGGAGCCTTGTCTCCTTGTTGCTGTTTGCAGTGTGGAGGATCTTGCGAGGCTCCAATGGCTGTGGATGGGTGGAAATCCTGAGTGTTGGGCATCAGTGCGGGTCAGAGGTATCCAAGTGTTGCAGCCCCATCAAGGGGGTTGTAGAAGCTCTCTTGCTTCTGTTGTTTATTCTCTTCCTTGCAAACCAGACTCCCCTCACATTGTTAGTGCTATAGGTGGGAGATAAACCCCCAGCAAAGTCCTTAGCTCAGCTTTTGCCTCCTGAGCACTTGTCTTTAGCCTCTCTGAGGAGGCAGTTTGACCACTGGCTTTTTTTTTTTTGTTTTTTCACTGGGGGGATGAAGGAACCATCAGTGACCTGGGTAACCCCGCATGGAGCACGAGCAGAGGAACTTAATGGTTACAATCAAAAAGTTGCCAGCCTGAGTGGATTCATACATCAGGGGGTGCCCCTTGGACAGGAGAAGGGGAGAATGGGCGGCCAAACTCTTGTAACCCTGCTTCTTTGCCCTCAGATTTGCGCTCTGCTCAGCACACAGCCTGTACAGGACAGCTGGCATTGCTCCTGCCAGCTCTGCTCCTGGGGAATGGTTGCTGCCGTCTGTGCTGCTCCTTCCTTTCTGCATATTTGGGTTCATGCACAAAAGTGTTGCTCTCAAGGAGCTGATCTGGTTACAGGAGAGGGGAGGTGACGGGCAGCCTTCGCTCAAGATTTGGGGCTAACATGTCCAGGGAGGCTGTGTGGAAGGTGCCGGGAGGTTCAGTAGTGTGGAAAGCAGGGCGTCTGCAGACCAGAAATTTAATGTCAGCAAGAGGTGTTTGAAAGAGTGTGAAGTAGAAAAATGCTGCAAGTTATTTCTGTCTTAATTTGGCAAATGTGTCCAGTCCCACATTTGGTCCAGGACTGAAATAAGTATGATGATATTTGGATCAGGACAAGGCTATGCTGGAAAAAGTAAGCCATGAAAGTCTGCAGATCTCTGTCTCCATTAGACAGAAGTAATGTTCCCACCATCTCATTATTTTCCCCTCTTAAAATGAAAACAATGCGTTGACTGTGGAAACAGGGGAGGATTGTGTTAGAGTAAGACAGAGCTGGGCAGAGAGAACTTGAATCGGCCTCACTTGCATATAACAGGGATGTCGTGGGTGTAGGAGCCTGGGAAGCTGTGCATGGTATGGTCCAGATCAGGCCCCAGGTTTATGGCACATCTCAAGGAAGAAGGGACCTTAAACTTAAAAAGGAAAAAAAAAAGTTTCACATTTGTTCATCTTTTCAGGAACACTGTGAGGACCCAATCCCCCAGGGAGCGGGCACGAGTTGGCAAAGGCTGGGGAAGGTTACAATGTCAATGAAAAACATCTGTGTGTATGTTCTCCCAGATGTTGCCAGTTCTGTCTGGGTTTTTAGCTGCACCTGGGCAAAGAAGAAAGGGAAACCCTGGGGTGGTGTGATGGATTTTGCAGAGGAGAAGGCAGTTAGACACCACTTGCTGATAGTCTCTCTGCTATGTACTCAGGTGGCTCCTGACAATCGAGTGATCCAGGACCCACATTTTTCTGTGTCGAAGGAAATGTGTCATCAACTCGTCACATACCAATTCTTTCAATTTTGTTGCACATTTCTAGCTTGACTAGTTGGGGGGTGGGGGGCGGGTATTGAAGATGAAGGACAAGTTTATTGGCAGAGCTGACTGTGCCTAATCCTCGCAGCCATGTGGAGCAGGAAGAGGGAAGGGCTGCCTGGGCAAAGCCCTGAGCATAGGCTGTGCTTGTGCTGTGGACTCTATTGACCTTGGACAAGCAAAGTAATTTCTCATCACCCGTCTTTAAAGCAGGGGTTATGATATTCCCCTGCTGAGGGTGGTTATGTTCACGTTGTGGAGCTGCTCGGGTCCTAGAGGAGTCGTTATAACCATGGTACCCGGAATGAGAAGGCTGCATGGGGGGAGGGATGGAGGCTTGTTTAATAAACATGATAATTGGGATTTTTTTTCTGAAGAAACAGTTGCCAAATATTTTTTTTGTAATGAAACTTGGATGAACAGCTGAAAGCAGTGGCTAGGAACAGTAGAGAAAGAACTGAGGGGGAAATATTTGGAGTAAGGTAGATAAAAGTGAGAGATAAAAGAAATAATGCAGGGAAGGATGAGTAATCAACATTCTTGGAGTCGAAGCGCAAGCTCTGGCTTCCTTCCTGAGCAGTAAAATAAAATTAAAAAAAAAAAGTCTTTAGAACAACAAAACTCTGGACGCGCTGGTTTCCTTCCTGACAGGCCCAGCCTGGTGGTGTTTCGATGAGTCCTCATTGGCAACCAGGGCTGATCTAAAGGCCAAAGGCAGAAGGACTGGGGGGAAGGGAGAGGAATTTAACTCCTTGAGCTCTGCTGGAAAACCAGAGATCTCCTGCTTTGTGTGTGTTCTTTTTGCCATTGCCTGAGCAGAACAGTTCTCACTGTGGTTTAGAGGTCTGGGAGGTGACAGCTACATTTACCCAGGTGCTTGGTCATAGTCAGATGTTATAAAACAAAAGTGAGTATTTTCAATCCATGTGGATAAAATTCCTAGGACTATGAGAGATACAACATGACACAACAGCACCAATGAACAACTTTTGAGGAGGAAGCCCTGACACACTGCTGTTGCCATCTCAAGGATGCTCATTTTACTCATAGCACCCAATTTATAGTAAAATGCTGCTCCAGTGTCTTTGGGAGCTGGGAACGTGGGAGGGGAGGCTGTGTGTGTGTGTGCTTGACAGGTTGAATGGCTTGGGCAGAGCTTGTTTTGCAACTAACTCTCTGAGCCTCGCCGCTCTCTGCAGGGTTCCCCTCTCTGAAAGGTCGAAGCTACTTCTTAATTCTCAGCAGCTGACAAAATATTTATTTTCAGGTACTTAAAATATTATAATTTGAAGTGGAGTCCAGGGCCCTGCCTGGAGCTGAGCTTTTGTACTAACAGCTTCAGTGAAATGCCTTTTTCCTCCTACAACTTGCCAACAAATGCTTGGAAAATAATTGTGGGACAGTCATCCCTTTAGTGAGCAGATCAAGAAGATTTGAGACTTGCCAGAGACTTTCAAAGGACAGGCCAAGGGTTCAAGTTGTTGCCAGTTCTATTTGTCTTAGCCTTTATACTTACTTTTGTGTCATTAATTTCATCAAATGTCTGTGGGTAAAAGGCACCCAGCAGGCTGCTGCTTTTGCTGAGCTCTCTGGGTGTACTTGGACATCTCTCAGGAAATAAACCCACCTTTTTGTCTGGGGAGAGAGATTAATCCTACCACAGCTGTAGCAGAAAGAGGCTTATCCACTAACATGACATGGAGATGGTTGCACTGGGGGAGCAGGACCCTGTTGTCTTGTCTGCAGCCCTTTTTAACTGGTTTTGGCAGAGACATGCACATGTGAATGATGCACCTATAGCACCCATAGAGACAGACAGAAATAAAGTACCACGCTTGGATTTTGTGGAAGTTACTGAAATAAGTGCTCAGCAAGAAGGAAAGTGAGCACAGGCCAGGTAGAGGGGACCTCAGTGCCCTTGATCCTGCTCCTGGCCCTGCTGTTGGGTTCTCAGGATGATCATCTGCATTTTGGTTTGCTGACAGGTTATTCTGTTCATTGTGGTAGGCAGGGCATTACTGTGGAGCTCTTTGCAAGGGCTGTTGTTGCTAGATTAACAACTCTGTTGGCACTGTCCTCTCCTGGGGGCCGTGCAGCAAAAAAAGCAGGGAATAGGCCGTTTTCCCAGCAGGATCCCTGCAGGCAGAGCTTCCTTGCCCTTCTCTTGTGCTCTTGTGCCTCAAGCCTCTTTCCTTGGTGCTCCCATCACGGCCTGCATCCTGACAGCTGCTTTCCTACCCTATCTGCCCCAGTGCAGCCGGCCAAGCACATTAATTTTTCGGCAGAAGTGTTGTAATAATTAGGCAGCTCGTCGGAGGGTTTAGCAGTACTTAACCAGATGTGAGAAGACTCATCCCATGGTCCCCACTCTCTTGCTGGGCTCCAGCCAGCTGCCTTTTCCCGCCTGCTCAGGTTGCTTAGAAAGGGCTGTAGGAGATCTCCCGGCTTCCCTGGCTCCTCTTGCCTCTCTTCTTATGTTAAACACTCATTTGTAAAGGAGAAAGAGGGAGGGTGGAAATCCTTGGGCAGTTTGGGAGAAGAGCAGCAAAGAATTAACAACAGACACCTGCAGCGCTTGGATTTGAGACCTCCATCATTAACTCTTCCCAGGGCAGCATCCCCCAGGCTTGTGGCCCATCTTTTGGTGGCAGGCAGGGCTCTGTGGTGAGATGAAAGGGCTGGAGTGGGTCATGCTGCTGTCCAGGGCACTAGATGACTGCTCATTACATATAATCTCCATCAAGTTTCATATATATATATATATATACACACACACATATATATGTAAAATATAATATTTCTTTATGTATGTGAAAAATCTCCATCTCCCCTGCCTCAGTTTCCCTCCCTGCCGTGTGGGGATGGTGCTGTTTCCCTTTACACTGTGATCCATAAGCATTTGTACACCAGGCAGTATTATTATCACTAACGTGGTTATAAAACAAGGTTGTAGTAAACTGTATTGTCTGCCTAATCCATATTAATGGAAAAACTGTTGGAGACAGGATATTGGCCTGGATGGCCCTTGGATTAAGACATTCTGACAATTGTTACTTTTCCATGGTGAAGTTTTATAAATACACACTGACACCACATATTATGTTTAAGAAAATCCATATACAGCCTATAGGTTTATGGTTATAAAGAGAAAAGACGTATTAAATCAGCAAGACCAAGGGAGCAGACAAGATATAAAAATGATACTGTATTATGCTGGAACTTATTGAAAATCCCAGCGCATCTTTTTTATGTAAATGGTAAATTCTTTTCTATGTTCTGAATATGTTTCTTAATGTGTGTCACGTACTGGAGTAGTAGCATGGACACAGTTGCAAATACGGTGTGTGTTTTATTGTGAGTATTATACTGCATAGCAGAGTGAGGGTGTTGAATGCTGCAGTCAGTTATATACAGCTGTAAATGGGAGCTACCTGCTGTTCTGTATACAGCCAGCTGCATATTTATTAGTAAATACCAGTCTAGGTAAAATGAAAATAAAACAGGAAGTTGTATTAAAGACTTCAAGGTTTAAAACTAGTTTGCGCAAAGCTCCTGGGATCCCGCTGCAGGGAACCGTCCGGCATTTTCTGATGTTAAGTCTTTTCCATCTGATTTTTCTTGTTCTGTGAATTTGAAATCCTCTGCTGAACTCCCCCGCTCATCAGTTTGTGGAATAATTCATCAGTGTTTCAAAGCAGGGTAAAGATTGGGTTTGAGGCTGGAGAAATCACGGGTTGGCTCCTTCCCCGTTGTAGCTCCAGCTGAACGTACTGAAATCACAGAGTCATAGAACCATTTAGGTTGGAAAAGACCTCCAAGATCATCAAGTCCAACCATCAACCCAGCACTGCCACCGTCCCTCACTTAACCATGTCCCCAGGTGCCGCATCTGCAGGTCTTTTAAATACCTCCAGGGATCAGGGTGGCTCTGATGGGTGAGGTACCGAGGACTACATGCACACACATTGCACACAGAGCACGGGTGGCCAATGCCTGCAGCAGGAAGGCTGGGTTGTGAGGGTAAAGCAAACCCCACACTTTCTGGGGTACCTGTGGGTTTTCTGACTGACAGGCATTTCGGAGATAAAGGCATCAGGGCAGAGCATGGGCTCCCAAACGAGCAATGGCTCTGAAATACCAGAGTGTTTGACCTAGAGGGAGCTCTCTTACATGAAGAATAAGACTTGGCACAGCCTGCCAGAACAGCTTTTAGCATCTGTATCTTCAGCAAACTTCTGCCTACTGCATCCTCAGCTTGTACTGCTGGGTACAGCATTCCCCTGAGAGATGTACAGAGGGTTGGAGAAGTCCTGTGGTCCCAGTTCTGTGGGGGCCAGAGCCAGAGCCATGCTCGTTCTGCAGTTTTCTTCTTGTGGAAGTTAATTTCTTCTGAAAACAGAAGAAATTCTTTTTCCTATTTTTCCTGCTCCCAGCAGCAGCATCACACCTCACAGATGAGTCATGACTCTTGAGGTGCCAGATACTTGCTCCCTCCTCTGCCAGGAGGGGGAAAGGTTCCTTGGTGAGGAAAAGTCTTTTGTTGGCTGCTGAGGGTGCTGTTAGCAGCCTGAATCACTACGGACATATTTATGTCATGGTCTGGGGTGGCTCAGTTTCTCCCTTTGGATCTCTCCTTTTAAATGGCTTCATCTCCCCTGATCCTCCTCGGGATGGGTCCATCTGCCTGAATGCAAATCCATGATGTTTTGGCGTTAGATGAACCGGTGTTTCCTTCCCTGGAAGCTGGGAAGTGCCGGAGGTGATAGAGATGGATCCTGCGAGAGTGCTTCCCCAGACCACAGTCAGCTCTGGCTCCAACCTGTTGTGAGCCCTTGGAATTCCACCAGCTCCTGGTGGGTGCAAGAACTCACAGTCCCTGGCAGCCTGTCACTGGACACCTCAAGGCATCAGTGAGAGGCGTGACTGAGCTGACAGGCAGCTCACAGCCTGGGGTACCCATCGCAGCAGGGCAGAGGGTCACTTAAAAATGGGACTGGATAAAAGCAGGACGGTGCAATTCTTTCCTGGGCCCAGAAAGCTGCTATCTGGGAAGGGCCGGGGGTCTAAAAGAACAGCTTCATGGTGCAAGGGTCAAGCTGGAGGGATCGAGAGTGGTGATGCTGCCGTGTTCCTCCATCCCATCCCTGAGCAATCCCACAAGGCTGGGTTTAGCCTTTGCAATACCCAACTTGCAGGGTTGGGGCAATTGTGCTGCAGCCCCACTATCTGGTGGCTGGGCTGCTTTAAAAGAGGGCTGCAGAGAGGCAAAGCTGGGAGGGAAATTAAGGACAGATGAAGTAGGACAGCACGTATTTTCCTGTGGGTGCTTTTCTTTCTTATTTCAGGGTTTTCTTTGTGGTCGTTGAACAAAGGAGTTTGGGGAAGGAAAGGGTGTGTGTGAGGGTAAAGAGCTGAATGGGGAAGGTGGTTGGAGGGAAGAAATGGAGAAGTAAAACACCTTTTAATTCTAATTTTTTAAAAAAAGGCTTTGCACTAACATTTTGTGGGCCTTCAGTTTGTAGTCTGGTGTGTGTTTTCCAGAGCAGGCAAGGAGAAGTGTGAGCAGCAGAGGCAGGAGAAGTTACTTTGATATCAACCCCCAATTTGGCTTGAAAAATGCCAGAGAAAAGTCAATGGAATTAGAATAAGCACTTTTTCTTCGGATGACTTCTTGTCTGTGTCTCACATGATGGCCATTCCTTCCCCATTCTCCTGTCCTTGGTTTGTCCTACCAAACCATACCTGAGCCTCCATCACGCCCTTCTCCAAGTTGGCACAAGGAGATTATGGGGCACAGCTATTTGCAAGACCATCTCCCTTGGACTTCTAATGAGATTAGGGGATGCTGGAGAAGACTGAGCCAGGCCAGTTGGCACAGCCAGCTTTGGGGTCTCAGCAAATGTCTCTGTGTGTCAGGAGTGTCCAGGCCCCAAAGTTTTTGTCTTTGACGGGAGGAAGCCACTCAGTGGAGCACAGCTCCCATAAGAAATAAACTGCTCTTCTGTCCCATGAGATGCTGCCTTTATACCTAAAGATATTTACAGTGCAGAGAAAACCAGGAGCAGCAGCCTGTATGGAAAATAGAAAGGACTTAACACCCGCAATTTGTGAAACAATGTTCAGGACATTGGAGTGAGGTGCTGGAGCCTTGGATGAAGTAGGAGTGTCTGTAGAAACTGGGAGCAGGTTTGAAAGGAGGAGGATGGCAGGAAACACAGTTGCAAACTGAGACTGATGTTAGAAACAATCCTGGAACTCTGGTGGCTCAAAGGGAGTATTGAAAGTCCTACACATATCTGTTGTCTGTGTCCCTAATGAAACCATACCCCCAAATGAGGAGGCAGGTAGGGGATGGTGAGTGTGCCCTGACCATGCAGAGAAAGATGAGCAGGAGAATGGCTGTCTTCTCCCTCTGGGTCAAGTCTGACTTAGAGCAGCTGTCTGCTCTTTTCTGCAGGCAGCAGGGTGATGCTCAGCTGCACAGTGCAGGAGCAAGGATGCTGCTGGCTGCTGCCTGTACCTCATGGCCCCTCTGGGCTGTTTTGTGACCCCCAGTATTGGAGAGGAGGACCAGAGCATCCTCAGCAAATGGTTTTGCAAAGGCTTCCCTTTCTCTGTATGGCTGTGTTTTCAGCTTTTACCTAGACTTTACTTGCAAACTTCAGGCTTGATTTAAACAAGGACAGCACTTTAAATCCCTTTTCTCCTGATTCCCTAAGATACATCGAGGTAGGGGGTGCTCACCACTGGCTTACTGCTGCAGTTTAAAGAGATGATTTTGGCCGAAGCCACCCTTCTGTAGTAGCCTATAATTAGCAATTAAAGCATAAAAAATATTTCCATCGAGCGACTCCTAAATAAATGCTTGTCACTGCTGATCAGAGTTGGTTTATTTCCATGTGTGTTTTCCTTCCTTCTTTTTTTGTATAACTTACAGCCCTGTAAATGCTCAGCAGCTGTTAATATGATTCTGTCGATACGTTTACCATGGTGATTTGGCTATATTTGGCGAGCGTGTGAAGAAATCACTCACTGGTTAGAAGAAGGAAAGACAAGCTGTCGATATCAAGGGAGAAATGCTAATAACCCCGGTGACAAATCATTCCTGGGAATCTCAAAGGGTTAAAAAAAAAAAAAAGCAGCAGCACTTCCCGGAGAGAGGGGCCTTGGCGAGTGAAGGTGACTCATCCGGAGCAGCAGACACCAGCTGTCATCTCCAGCTCCTCCTGTGCTTAATCACTTCACTTTTCTAAAGAAATATTTTGTTCTAATTCAAACAGACCTGGGCTTGTTTGTTTTTTATGAATTATTTACTGGTGTGGAGAACCTCTTGAGGTATCCATCTTCACTCAGAAATAAGTGGACTCTCAGAGCCTGCCGCAGCACTTTAAAGCACACAGTTCCCTCCATGATGAGCCTTCCTTTTTTTTTTTTTTTTTTAACATCCACTTAAAATCAAGAATAAACCCTAGAAAGTCATCTCTGGACTTTGGACCATACTGGAGAAAATGCACACAGACTTTGGCTTCATCTAATTGCTCTTTGAAAGGCATCCCTGCCCATAGGTGTGGGTGGTGATGCTCCAAGTGACCCCTGGGACTGCCACTGGTTTCCCAGTGTGGAGGTGGAGATGTGCCCCCATACCTGACTTGCTCCTGGATGCATTCCCATAGGAAGCATGAACTCCCTGTGCACAGAGAAGTGCAGGAAGGGGACTGTGTGTGCCCCTGACCCCCATCTGGGCACTGACACCCTCCAGCTCTGGGTGATGTTTCTGTTACTTAATAAACCCACAGCCAAATTCCACCTGGCTGTTCTTGACTTCTGCTCTTTGCACATTTATAGCTCTTCCAGTGGAAAGAGGAGCTTGTATGATATTTTGCAGTCCCAAAAGGTCTGATCCAGCAGCCGTGGAAGTAAATAAATGGAAAAATTTGCACTGACTGGACTGGGCATCAGATTAGTCCCTAAATGTTAGTTGATCTGCTTTGGGGTTATGACAGACAAATATTGCCCCAAGGTTACTGCTACAGGAATAATCGATCTACCTGTCTTGGATATGTCTGGGCTGCCTGTCATCACTGTAGCATCTAAGTGAGTGTTACCTCCCAGAAAGACTGTGCCTGGCCAAATAAGTTGCCTTTTCTTTGTGTGGTCTGAGACCAGAGAGTGCTATTTTCAGTGTGTTTAAGATCATTTCTATTTGGCACTTATCTGCTCCACAGGATATTGCTACTTGACTGCGATGTCCTTGTTACCTGCGCCTTACATTTATTTTAAAATTCTGGTTTTAAATTTATTTTTTACTAGAATAAATAACATGATCTGTAAATAAATTACCTGATCCTCAAAACAATTTAGACAGACAAAGTGTCTTGAGTGTGATTTAGCTTGAGTGCTGTAAGTCACATGCTTATACAAGCTTCAAAATGACAGGAAAGATAATCCCATCAGGCAGTTTGTAAAACAGAACAAGCCTGGAGAGGCGTTTTCTTGTATACAATTACACTTATAGACACAGGATGAGAAGGAGGGGGATTCAGGACATGGGGAGGCTGAAAAAGGCAGCTGGTTGTGTCCTGGGCACTTACTTGCCCTTGCTTCATGCAAGCCTTCACGATCTAGGGAAGCTGGAAAGGAGGTGGGCACATGGGCAGTAGCTCTGGTGCCCCACCAGCACGGGTTTGGCTGAAGGGTTTTGCACCAACGCCGGCTGCAGTGCTGGGAGTGCCATAGGAATGTGCTGCATCCCACTGCCTTTTCTCCATCCCATAAGTTATGTGCGTTGGGGCATATTTTAGCCTCATTTCAGGGCTGCTCTTGTGTGAGCCAGAAGCCTGCAGCCTGCCAGCTGCCCCTGAGCACAAGAGACAAAAGTGACAAAAGTTCCCAAAAGTCTCCTTTGTGCCCCATTTCTGTTTGGAGAATGGGAACATCCCCTGGAAAATAGGGCTCATGAAAGCCATGCCCTTACCGAAGTCAACAATATATTTGCTTTTGAGTCCTCCCTTTTTTTCTTATTCCTTGCAGAAGACTCTTTAACAAACACTTCTTTTAAGGTGTACTTTTGATACCAAGCCTCTTCTTCCTGCCTCCTTCCACCTCTCCACCCTTCAGCCCACACAATCTTCTGGGTCCCCTTGCTGCTCCCTTCCTGGAGCAAAGATAAAACATTTGGGGTAAGAAATTTGTGTCATGCTCTTTAGTAATGTGTTAGTTAGCACAGTTTAGGACTTTTTTGGGGGATTTTTGCCACTTACTGTGAACTCTGGGATCCTGCTGTTTACAAAGCAGCATCTGGTGGAAGGCACAAGATACAACAACTGAAGTTCATTTCTGAGCCAGTTTCTTACCTTTTTTCTTGTGTGAAAAGTTCCTGACTCCATGTTGATTTTCTTGAGATCATGTTTATTTAAATCAGGATAATAATCTTCCAAATATACCCTAAAATTATATAGCCATATAAATCCTGTCATAATATATTCAGTAAAACTGTCAGGTGATCATTCTTAATGTAAAATGAGACCTTTTCATTTTCATCCAGTCAGTTAGCACTAAATTAACTCCTTGGAGCAGGCTCAGAGTCATTCATTTGAGTAAATACCCCAGTTATTTATTGAATACGCAGCATTGCTGTCTGTCTCAGGGCTGAGAGTGAGGGGCTCCTGTCCTTGTCCCAGCTCTGGCTCTGATCAGTCAGGAGGCTTCAAAACTTCAGTAACACTCACTCATTTTGCTCTTAATCTCGGTTCAGTCATGAGCCAATTCCCAATGACAGGTTCAAGCCATGGGCTAGTCTGCAAGCAGGACTCCTGACAGCCTGGGGACAGGAATTGTTCCCTACTGGCTCAAGTGCTTGAAAATGTGGGCAGGAACAGTGTCTTGGCCATGCAGCTGGGAATGCTCTGCCAGTGGGCTCCTTGGAGGCAGACTCTGACCAGCTGGACTGGCTCTGTTCTCCTCAGACCCATCACCTCAGAACATCTATTCTGAGTGGTTACTTTCCCCAATATTTTTTGTTCCCAACCAGAGCAGCTGTTCTAAACATCCAGTCAGGGACTGGTCTGGGCACATCAGGACCTCTGTCTCCTCTTCTTGGGATGGAAAGGTGCCAGCAGAGGCGGGAGAGATTTGCTGTGAGGTTCACCATGCATGGCTGTTTGGAAGAAGCATTCAGAGTAGTGCTGGAGTCCTGAAGGGCTGTCACTGAGATAAAGATCCTCAAAGAGCTTCAGCTTGTACTTCAATAGGGTAGTTTTGAGGCATGCCTGACATGTTATAGCCTCCTCTCCATCCCCAGAGAGGTGAGGGCCCCTCCTTTACTCCTCGTCATCCCTTCTCTGGCTGCCAGGCCAGCAGGGAGCATGAATGGTCAGCAGATGCCTGTCCCAGAGCCTGACACAAAACAAGATGGAAATCAAAGTGCTGCCTGCAGGGGATTCCCTGGAGGACTCAGATATCTTATCAGCACACACTGTTTAGATGTCCAGTCTTACCATGGAGCAGGAGGGAGAGGGGAGCTGCTTTCCTTGCATCCCTGAGCAGATGGTGGAGGTGCCTCCAGAGATGCACTGGCATCCAACCCACAGCCTGGGGAGCACCAACTCAGCCAGGTTCAGGGAAACACCTTCCTTCTCCTGGACCTGAGGAAAGAGCCTTGTTTGCAGCCCTGTACTCAGCTTACCAAACACAAAAGCCAAATAAAAACAAACGAATCAATGAATCAAATCCTGACTGTCCGGAACCGGGCTGCCAGGAGACACACTCATCCTGCTCTTCTGGGAGATCAAATTCACTACACAGATCAAAGAAAGAAGAGGAAAAGCTCTTCAAAAGTCAGGAAACAAAATCTCCTCAGCCTTCCTTTAAAGAAGGAAAGTTACTGGACTGCAGCCTAAAAGATCCAGAGGAGAAAGCATCAAAGGGAAGCTCTTAGTCACACGTGGCTCTGTGAAAGGTGAGGTCTTCCAGGTACTAGATGTCCAGTTTGAACTGACAAACTTCAGCTCCCCAAGAGCAGTCTCTTATCCTGCCTACAGGAGCTCTGCATCCTCTTCTCCTAGAAAAAAAAAAGTAGATTAGAGTAAGAGAAAAAAGAAATTAAAGGCCTAGCCAGGTTTATTCATAAATTCTTGATAGTCCTACAGAAAATGGAGGACTATTTCTTCCTTATTTCTTCTTGTTGCTGCCCGTTTCAGCTGTAGCCTGCCTAAAACAAAGGCGTGAGGGTGGTGAGACTGGTCTCTCCTTATGAGGCTGGAAAACAAATCCACCCTCGTTTGAGGATGGGGTGGTGGGTGGGCACTGCAGGTTGAGGAGCAGGAGGATTGCCAACTGCTGATAAGGCAAGAAGTTGATAGTTTAAACTGAATCCCTTCTGTCAGCTGCTATTTTCTAGCATGGGGGTGACAGAGCAATGCAGTAGGCTGCCTAGGCAGAGGGGAGCACTGATAGGTTTAGGAGCAAATGAAGCAGAATTATTTCAGGAATGTGTTAAATTTAGCTGCTTCTGCTTTTGGACAGAAAGAAACAGATGTTTCATGTTCACCCTTCCACTTCTGCATGATTTTGTGACTGTCCAGGTACGAGGTTCCCACTGTTGTGCAGGCACAAGGTGTGAAGCATCAGGTGCTCTCTCAGAAATGCACTGCATTTTCTGTGGGAGCTCAGTGCTGAGATAACCTGTTGAGTGGGCTTTAATAAACAAGGGGCACAGCAGGTTGAAGTGCAGGATCAGCAGCTGGCAGCAAAAATGGTTCCATGTAAGTTTATCAGCACATGGTCAACTAGAATAAAACAGTCCCCCCCTCAGAAGGGAATTGGAAGCAGGAAGGGCAGCTAGAGAGGTGGCCCTTATATCTTTCAAGTCTGGGAGCTGCAGGAGTACAGGGACCCCAACCATCTCGTGGGGTCACCTGTCCAAAGAACTCCCAAACTCCAAGATGCTGCGTGTGGCTGCCTGAGGATGACCACTCAGTTATAATTACCCAGGTCTCAGCAGAAAGGCAGGATGCTAAAGCCTGTTATCTCTGTTATCTCTGTTTTCTTAGTCTGGCTGACCCAGGTGATTCTGATGCCTAACTGGGATTTCATGTAGTTTGTTTTAGTTTAGTATGACATTGTTTAGTGTTTAAAGGTTACTTGTGTTAAAAATTTTGCTGTTGCATTGATCGACTGGTCTTTTCTTCCTTGTTGCTGAAGGCGAGAAGGAATAGAAAAAAATGTTCCCAATTCCCCCACCAAACTGAAGCACTCTTCTCTACAGATAGCTGGCAGTTTTCTTCCAGCATTTTTTCCTCTGCTGCCATCTTGCTATGTGCAAACATGAACACAAGGCATGGGCTTCTTCCAGGATTGCATGATATGCTTGCAACTCACATTTGCACATTGCTTTATGTTGCTGCCAGTGCAACTTCTGCTTCAAGATATGCACGGCAAGGTGTTAAAAAAATCCAGCAGTAAGCACCATGATCTTTTTGAGCAAGGTGTTTGTGCAGGGAAAGCAAACCAGGGACCACAGGAGGATTCTGTGCTTTACTGTAGCCTAGGCACAGTCTTGTCAGCACTACCTCTGCTGCAGAGAGCAGAGCTGGGGCCAAAGGCATTAGTAGACAGATCAGTGTGTTCATCCACTGGAAGGTGGTGGCTTTGGGGGACTGTGTACACCGATTCTGTGGCAGCATCTGCTGCAAATTTGGTCCTTTCCTACTGTTTGAATGAGTGGAGGGTTCCTCGCTGCCCCAGGTAGTTTCCTCTGGGGTTGGTGTGTGTGATGGTGCCGAGGAGGATGTGTTGTCCCCACAAACATGACTGGGATGCTGCTCATCGTATCTCCTCTGGCCCTGTCGCAGTGTTTATTGGTACTGCATTCCTCCATTTTAGTGTTTAGCAATCACAGTGATAAACAACACTGTAACAATGCCCCGTGGGCACCTGTGCTGCAAGGTGCTGCTTAGGATCCTGTGCTGCAGAGCATCTCCAGGTGGGAGCTGGTTCGAGGGCTTGCGGTACCTCTGGAGGTCGTGGTCCAAGGAGGCAGGTGGGCAGCAGGCATGAAGTTCTGCCTCTCATCTTTCACTCTACCCACAGAGTGCTGGAAAGCACAAATTCTGTTGAGATTAAGTTATAATTTAAGGCAGTGAACATGTGCTCTGCTGGCAGCTATAAAGATTCAAATCATAAAGTTTTACAGTGGAATGGTTTCTGTAAAAGCATCGTTAGAAAGGCGGAATCGTGCCTTTAATTCTTACGACGTATGGGGCTGCCTGGTTTGTTTTGGTTTTAGTGGTGCTTGGTGTGACATGGGGTGGGGTCCCAACCCCATCTTTCCATTTAAAATCGGGCCTTTCTTCCCTGGGGCCCTGCTTTTCCAGTGCCTTGAAAAGGACTGGAGATGGTGCAGAGTTTTCTGTGTTCACCCCGTCCATGCGTCAGTTTTGGGACCCCCAATGAGAGCTTTTGACCTGTTGAACTAGCAGGAAGGAAGATCATCTGTTGTGTGCTACACAGTCATGGTGTGAAGACTGGGGACACCCACAGGCTGGAATATGAGTGTCCTGAGCATGTTGTACATGCCCAGCTGAACTGTCAGTGTAGGGTTGGGGTTGGGTTAGGCAACCTGAGGGCTGTGAGGCTGTTGAATCATAGAAACATAGAAAGGTTTGGATTGGTAGGGACCTTAAAGATCATCTCATTCCAGCTCCTCTGCTGTGTACAGGGACACCTTTCACCAGACCAAGTTGCTCAATGCCCTGTCCAGCCTCACCTAAAACACTTCCAGGGATGGGGCATCCACAGCTTCTCTGGGATAGGAAGATTAGCTTCCTCCTTTTTTCAGACTGTGAAACCAAATGAGGGCTCCCAGGTCTGGGCTTTGGAAGTGGTCTGACACAGATGGTGGAAATCTGCAGTTGCTGTTGTGAAAGGAGAAAGAATTAAATCATAATATGAATAATACAGTCAATACAGCAGCCATGAGTTGTTTATTTTTATGTTAAATTCAATGCATTTTTGTCGCCCTCATATTTTTAGTGATCAATAGGCCAAAGATTTTCATATTAACAATACTCAACTGCATTGTAGAAGCAGGGGGAAGTAGGAGGTTTTGGCAGCTGGGTAGACACGTAAGGTTTTTGTCACCTCTTTGGGACATGTGGAAAGTAGTTTGCAATTATGAATAAGCATCATAGATATATATATTTGCTGAAAAAATCAGCAGTGAAATTGTTAAAGGTATTCCCATTTCAATGGTTATATCCAGCTCCCAGAATTAGCACCCCACTGGGGAGAGCTCACTCCAGCAGGCCTTGCCATGTGGTTATAACAGGATAGTTACAGAGGAAGGAGCACTCCACTAGTGTGACTACACTTGATTCATCTTTCATTTGTATTTATAAATTAAAGCACAGGAACTTATTCTTAATGAAAATTAAGGTCGTTGGTGCAGGTGGTGTGTGTGTAATATTTAGAGTTTTGACCCTGGGTGGAGGGCTGTGTTCTGCTGAACTTTGCAGCTGGACTGCTGAGTGAAACTGCGAGGGGAATTAAGCTCAGCTGTAAGTCAGCTGGGTTTGAAATGGGGGAGTTTTATGGTCCCAAGTCTTGGGATTTTATGTAATTCTGGCAAAGAGCTTGAATAGGGCATGTGGAGATAGGCATTTCCCAGCCTTCATCTGCGAAATGGAGGAGCAGAGGCTTAGCTGAGGTGCTGTCGGTACCTTATGGATGGAAAGAAGTCATTTAATCTGCTCCACTGGGTGGTGGAAGTCACTTCCCAGCCTCGGCTGGCAGCTGGTGGCTGGCAATATTGCCTTTAAAGCTGAGTGTCATGGGATTAAATTGAGTCCTGTGGCATTATGGCCGAGTCTTGTCCTGCTTTTGAATCCTGCCTTTGCCGAGCCCATAGATCAGCTCGGCTCAGGCTGTGCGGTGGCAGTAACCCGGCATTATTGAACCTGTCCTCCTCGCTCTCCCAGGCAGTCACACGTGCGTCTGGCCAGATTTGCAGGACTCAGCAATGGACAGCCCAGGCCCCACTTACTCAGAGGAGCAGATCGATAACAGAGGCGGGTGATAGATGAGGAGAGTTAGGGATGGATAATCTGCTGAATTTACATGACCCAGGGTGGTCCAGGGAAGGCTCGCAGCTTTGCTGGGGGACTTTCAATGGGAGAAAGAAGTTGCCTTAGTTTCCAGCTGCTGACTGCATTTTAAAAAACATTGCGGGGTCTGTTTGGGTGGGTGGAGGGAGCTGCCAATTGTGAGCAGAAAACGAGAAGTGGCGCGTTCCCTGCCTGCCTCCTGCGCTGCATCCCCCGGTCCCGCTCAGCGGCAGCCGAGCCAGCACTGCGGGAGAGGGAGCGTGCAGTGCCCTGCACCCATCTGCCCGTCCCTTCAGCCTCCATCCCGCTACAGAGTTTCACAGGAGGAGAATATAGTTCCAGGATGGGCAGGATATGCTTTGAGATATTATATAGACACCTGCGGTGCTGACACGCTTGGTGAGAAGCAGAGGGTTTCAGCCTGAGAGCTCTTACGTTTCCATGTTGCTGGTTAGCAAGCACATCATAAAAACATGGACCAGCAGGTAGAAGAGAGAAGCAAAACGCTGTGCTTTTAAATAATAATAATATTAATTAAGAAGATTCCAGCTTTCCAGTCCCATTGATACTGGAAAATGGAGTTTTAGGGCTTAATCCTGTAAAATGTTGCTAAGTGCCTTCTGCCATGAGAATAGAGCATATGCCAGTGGTTGGCTTTTGGGGAGAAAACTTCCCTTGAATTGAGGCTGCCCTGTAACTGTTTACAGTGGTGTCTTCCTTTTGTCTTGCTTTGTTTGATCTTTCACAGAAGCATCTGGTCTGGCCTTTGCTGGAGACACCACACTGGGCTGGAAGGACCACAGGTCACTTCTTCTGCCCACAAGTGACATCCCTGGTGCCCATAAAGCTATAACCTTCCTGCTGACTGGAGTGCACTGCTGACAGACCAGCACTCTTTTATTTAAGTGGTTTAGGTTTTTCTATAATGTCTCTATGTCATTTGGTCTCAGATTCAGTTTTTGGCAAGTAATAATGTTTACAAAATGTCAAAAGAAAAAAAACCCATTAAAATATGTACAAAAAGCCAACCTTCCTCCTTTAAAAGCCAACCTTCCTCCTTCCCTTTCATCTGTTCATCTTGGAGCTCAGGCTTTGCAGTATGCACAGAACATCAGAAGATAAAGCACTGCAGAGCAACTGGAATCAAAAGTGAGGACAGCAGAAACTGTTTTCAATATGCAGACTGATAAAATAGACCAAATTCCTGATAGTAGAAAATAAAATAGATTTTCATGATTCTTCCCAGCACAACAATCTCAGAAGTTTCTTAAAAAAACCCCACCAGATACTATTTTTTTAAAAAAACAAATATGATTTTAACTAAAATATCTCTCTTTATTATTTTACTGAATTAAGCTCCAATCCTACAGTTAGATCTATTTTGGATGCAGCAGATTGAGAACCATCTTACTCTCTCTGATACCAGAAAGCCTTTGCTGTCTGTAGAGTCTGTTCCTCTGTATATGTAGCTGCAGAGTTGGTCATGCAGTGAAATGGTCCTACTCTGCTTGCAGATGCCTGTCTGCAGGTAGAGCAAACATTCTGGGGTCTGGAATCTCCTGGGGGGAGCAGTGCTGGAAAAAAAGCAGGACACTGCCAGCTGTCCTGTAGAGGAGTGCATGGGGCTGACGAGGATGTAAAATTGTTCATCAGCTCTGTTTGTTTTCTCTACTTTGCTGGATATTGTAAGCAACCACGGGTAGACCATGGCTGAGGACGAGTGGTTTTCTGGTTTTCATACTAAAGATCATATGCTTCCAGGAGGGCATCAAAGAGTCTTCACACCGAGCAAAAATTGCTGTTCTAATGCAAAAAGACCTTAAAGGGACTGATTTTAAACGCTTTCCCCTTTCCTTCCTTCCTTGCCTCACTATATATCAGTAAATATGAGTAAATGCTTGGGGTTTGGCCCTAAGACAGGCTGTTCTATTGGGAGGGAGGCACTGAGCCAGGATGACATGGGCTGACGGGCTGCAGGCAAGGCTGTGAGGATGGGGAGCTCTTGGCTGGGGGAGTCCTGCAGCTGTGTAAATCATCTGTTTGGGTAGGTGTGGTGCCACAGCATCCCAAGTGATCAAAAGTGATTGAAAGGAGCATCCTGGAGAGGGGAAACGAGGTGTGGAAGTGTAGGGAGTTGACAGGAGAGCAGTGGTACCCAGGGATACTTGTATAATGGCCTTGTAAAAAAAAAAAAAAAAAAAAAATCAAAAGTGTATTTGCTGCTGAAGCTTTCTGTAGGAAAGGTCTGGATCTGAGTTCTCTTCAGCATCTTTGGTTGCCTTGGCCTTCTCCCAGGGAAGCAGAAGGAGCATTGCTCAGAGCCTGGTGTGGAGGGGTAATCCCAAACCCGTGGGTGTGGGCACAGGGAGCAAGGGTAGCCCAGCAGTGGCAGATGTGCTCGTGCCACAGCAAACCAGTGTTGCTGGTGCTGGGGGCAGCTTCAAGGAAGAGAGTGGGCCGTTCTAGTATTTAAAGCAAAGATGTTTTGAGAAGGCAAGACTTTGTGTTTCAAGTAGTTCTGTATAGCAGTGAAGAAGAGACACTCTTGCTCAACTACTGGTTCTCTGTGCATGCAATGTACATACACATTGGCATATGTATCTCTATACAAGTACAGCTTATGTGTCTTGTGAAAAATCGCAGGCATGGACGTATCTGGACACACATAAACTCACCCAGACCGGGGCCTTTGTACATTTGTGTTTATTGAGTGGGCTTAATACAGGGCAAAGTTCCCTTTGCTTTCTGCTTCCTGACATTTCAGGGAGAAAAATGTCCCAACATAGCCTCAGGAAAATAACTGAGTGAATAACTTAAAGGAAGAAAAAAATATCCAGGATAGCTCCAGTTAAGGAATTAGCCTGCCTTGCCTCTGTAATAAAGCTCCTCTCCCTCTCCCTGTCAGCCCTGAGCACCCTCCCTGCTCCGAGTTTTAATTCTAGTCTCTAATCTCAGCCGCTCCTGTGATAAATTAATTGTAATGATAGAGGCCCCAGTTACGAGGTCTGCACCGTTTGCTTGTAATCTGAGCGACAGGTTTAGGGCCTGCTTTATTTAAGATGCGAGGGTAATTACATGGGAGTTAGCATATGCAGGCAGGGAGATATGATTCATTCTCCCAGCGACGGCCATGACACAGCTGTTTGTCGGATAAAATAGAGGAACCGTGTTGTTACAAAATGTTCCCCTTATTATACCTCATTAAAAACAAGGCTGCGATAAGTCAGACCTGGCAATGAATAAAATGTATTGCCCCCTGTAAAAGCTGATAGGAGAGAAAGAGGGTCTTCTGAGCAGGCTTGGGTCATTTATTTATTTTTTGTTCTCTTTCACGCTCCCTCTTCTTTCTTTCCCTCCGGTTTTCTGCCTCGCACTGCCTGCTGGAGGAAAGAAAATGAAGTTTTCTCTTGCTTTCTCTTCTTTCTTTTCTTCTTTCTTCCTTTCTTTGAACCTGCCTGTGCCCTCCCCTTCTGGGAGCGATCGCCGATAAGGCAGGGTCGGGCCAACGGCAATTAGCGAAGCCTTTGGCAGGGAACAAAAGGGGAGATTTGTTCCCATCGGCCTAACACGAGTTGTGCCTCTTCACCTTGCCTGAATGCAACAGGCTGAGAGGGATGGGGAGCTCCCTCTCCGGCCCAGGGACTGGGGCCTTCCCAGGCAGGTTATTAAAAAAAAAAAAAAAAAAAAAATCAAAATAACACGAAAGCTTTTCTATCAGAAGAGGAAAAAAAATCTTTTTCTTTCCCGTTCTTTTTAAATAACCCGAGAAGTGTAAGGTGATCCTCTCTCCCTTTTCATCTGCAGGAAAACAGTGAAAATTTAAACAATGAAAGCCGAAAGTGGGGGAGAAGGCCACAAGTGACTCTGAGAGCCCCATCAGGGTGAGATGGATAGAAAGGGTCTCTCTGAACTGGCATGCCAGAGCAGAAGCATAAATCCATCGCCTCTGAGAGTGCTGGGGCGCGGGAGTTCAAAGGATGGCTTTCACTCTCTCACCAGCGCTTTTTTCTTTGTGCACACTTTAAGCTGTCAGACTTGGTGGGTTGCAAGCATTCCTGCTTATTTATTTATTATTTTGGTGCCCTAAGGATACAATGTTGGCTTTTGTCTTAGGTTTTTTTTATTATTATTATTATTATTCCCGGGAAGATAGTGTAGTTTTAAAGTAGTAGGAGCAGTAAGAGGTCTTGCCCGCTGTGGAGGGCTGTCATTTGGGAGAGAGGCACCCACCAAGTTGAGCAGAGCTCAAGGCGGGCAGCTGTGGCCTTTTGGAGCTGTTTGTATGGGTTGCATTAAACCAAATGACGTGTGTCTGGGTTTTTCTAGCATTTTTTTTTTAAACCCTGATCAATACGTTCAGCTGCCTCTTCTCAGACCATTTGCTGCTCTCTTGCGTATGTTGCTCTTTTCTTCCCACAATAGCTGAGATGAATGAATAAGGCTGATTGATAGATTGGCTGGTTTATTTTTAACTTAAGCTATTGAGGTAGATTTGTAAAAGCATCATCATTTCTCTCTAGATGGATATTTAAGTTATAAACACTGTAACATTTGACTAATAAGATACTGAGCTGCATTCGATTTAAAAATTAGACGCAGTATCTTAGAAACAACTTCTCGAAGTACCAGACACAGCAAATGGGTCCCCTTTTAGGTTTGTTCCCTTAGGAATGGGTCCTGTTTATAAAAATGGATATCTGGTTGGCATTCAAAACACCAGGTTTTTGGATGGGTAAGGCATTGCTTGCCTGGGTAATTGGCCTCCATGCTGTACCCTGGCCCTGTGCTGCCACGTGGCTGGTGGTGGGTGTTAGCACTGGGCTCAGGAGTGACAGTGACAGCAGAAGGCATTGCAGTACCATGGGTGATCATCAAGCTGTTAAACCAATCAGGGACTGAGAATGGTGGAGCAGGTGTCCTGGGCAAAGAAAAGCAGATTCCAGGGTGTAACTTGTGTTGATGTCCTGTTGCTGCTCATGGCTTCTCCCATGCCAGCCAGAGGAGGCACAAGTACTTCCAGGTCTTGCCTGTCTTGTGGTAGTAGAAACAGTGATTTCCAGCATCAGCTCATGACAGTGATGGTAGTAATGGTGTTATGCACCTGCTGAGCTTTACAAGGCCATTTTAGCCATGGGGAGATCAGTCCTGTCTAGTCATGAAGAGCCTATTCACATCTCCTTGTTCCAAGGAGAGGGAGTGTGAGGTTGAGGAGGCCTCTCCAGGCAAAACATCCCAGGCAGATGTGCAGCCATACAAAGACTCTACAGCATTCCCATGGATGGCAGTGGTGCTGCAAGTTTCAGTATATGAATGAAGGCTGATACTAGGTTGAGGAGAAGTCAAGTGCAACATACACAGCCCTTAGACAGTTTTTTCCAAACCCCTGGGTTAACCACACTTTCCCAGACTGGCTTGCTTGTCCCCTCACCTCCTCTTCACACTTCTTTATTGATCCTCTGCACCAGTTCTCCTTTCTGAGTAGATCTTGTTTACAGAGATGTAATGAAGTGTCTTATTTCCAAATAAAATCCCAAACAAGCAGGAGTAATGGTTCACAGATTCAACCACTCCCACACTGGTAATTTACTAAAATTAAAACTTAATTAAGCCAGGCTCACTCAAAGGTTTTGCATAATTTAGCAGTCTGTCTTGGATAGCCAAGGAGCTGTACAGGCAGGCAGCTGAGTCAGGAGCCAGGTCTGTCATCTACCTCTGGGTTCAGAGCTATTACTTGGCACTTTGTACACCTCTTTCTTTTCACTTGTAAGATCTCAGAGCAGCTTAAAGGAATGAGCTGGAATCACTGCCTCCCTTTCACTGAGGAGGGAAGTGAGGTCCAGAGAAAAGCATCAGCTGTCCGGGCTGGTAATGTGAGCAGTAGTAGAGAAGAGCCTGGTGTCTGCTCCCCCTCATCCCCCTTTATGCCATTCTCAGGATTTTTTTAAATGGATTATCACACAGTAGCAGCATCTGAACTAGGACATGTCTCTGCTGAGGAATGCAGCTTGCATTTTAAGGTCACATCTTGGGGGAATAAGTGCTGGTTGAGCACAGGACCATTTAGTGTCACTTGAGGGTGACAGTATGGGAGTATGTGCAGCCAGGTTGTGGTCTGGGTACCCATATGCTGCTATAGATTAGGGCTCCTTTGCAGGAGAGCATGGAGCAGGGAGGAGAGCTGCTTCCAAGGATCTTACAGTCCAGGGAGGGAAGATGGGTAGCAGGAGCAGTATCAAAGGGAAAAGGGAAAGGCTTGAGGTGTCATAATGGAGCAGCAGCAGAAGTGCTGGGGAGCATGTAGGAGCAAAGACCAAATCGATGGGCTGCTCTCAGTGAGTGTTAGGCTTTACCATCTCCCCGCCCCCAGGAGATGCCCTGTCGGAGCCTGCAGTTGAACTGGGAAGGAATCTTTGTGCTCACAGTTACTTTGTTTCTTTCCTTTATTTCGTAATGGGAAGCGACAACTTTTATCGCTGGAACCTCTACTGCCTCTGAGAAAGCTTTGTAAAAGTCTTGGCGGTAGAAATGCCAAGCCCTCCCTCCCTCTTGCTCCTCTAAATGGCATCAGTGGAAGCACCGCTATGGGAGGTTATTCCAGAAAAGCTGGTGGCTGATGTCTGAAAGCCATGGCTTAGTCAGTGCAGTTTTGCTCATCTGCTTGGCTGCAGATACCCAACTGCATCAGACACACCTGACCACCCCTGTGGAGCAGTTTGGGCATTAAAGCCCATCTGTCTATCTCAATTGTCCCCTTGGCCACGTAGGGACAATGGATGGGGTCTGCCCAGACAGGTCAGCAGCATAAGGCTTTGAAGCCCAACAGGCCATAGGAGTGTTGTTGGCTTTCTAAAGCCTTTGAGAGGTGCTGCCTTGGCTGCAGGGGATGGATGAGCTGGTGGAGTTGTCTTCCTACATAATCAGGCATGAGTAGGGCTTGCAGAGAACACGTGTGAGGGGAACATGGAACCAGGGAAGATGCTTGAGAGGGAAACAGTGACTATTTAGATGAAGATGTGTATAGGGGAGCTCACCTCAAAAGAAGAACTCTGGAATGTCTCTCCCAAAGGGAAGGGAGCTGTAGAACTCGGCGCCTGGACCCTGAGCACTTAGTGGGACACCAGCTAGCTAAGAGGTTAAGAATCACCCAGAAGATGCCGGCTCAAGAGAAGGGCGGGACAGCAACAAAAGCTCTGTGTGTGTGTGTGTGTGTGTGTGTGTAAAACCAAAGGCCAGCCCTCCCCTCCCCCTCGCCCCATAGAAACCCACGGGGGGCCGGGGAGGCAGGTGAGTAAATCACCCGCCCGTCTCCATCACCGCCCGGCTCCTCTTTGTGTGCCGCACAAAGGCGGGGAGTGGGTTATTTCGGGTGCGTGCGGGTGTGTTTTGACGCTCGGGACCCCCCCGGCCGAGGCCGAGCGGGATGCGGGGAGCGGGAGCGGGGCCCCCGCCGGGCTGGGTGCCCCTTGTCGCTGGCCCGAACCCGCCCCGGCCAGACAATGCGGAGGGTGGGCTGGGGGAGGCTTTTGTCTCCCAGTTTTATACACTCTCTTTTCAAGGTGGGGAGGAGGGAGAGGGGCTGAAAAAGTTTTTGAATTTCAATCAGGTTGGGCTTTGAAAGCCTTTGGCTTTTGTTGCGGGGAGAGGCGGGGAGGTTTACATTTCAGCTGAGCCTGGTGGCCGGGCACTGGGGAGGCGAGGGGGAGGGAGG
>VYXB01008746.1:224522-257621 GCA_013397135.1 Pachyramphus minor
GGGGGGGGGGGGGGGGGGGGGGGGGGGGGGGGGGCAGCCTCTTTAATGACATCAGTTTGGCTTTGGGGCTAGGCATCCAAAAAAAAAAGTGTCATCCCAAAGCCTGCGGATTTGGCAGGCACAGGGAGAGGTTGTCACGGGGACTATGAGACACTGCTGTGGTGGCTTTCTCAGTAGCTCCGAGACAGGCTATGCGAGGAGCTGGGTGTGACACACAAGCCTGCCTGAATGGCTTGTCCTCGCGAAGCACTGGCCACCCCCCACCCGGCTTGTCCCCCCCACATCGGTGGTAGCTTTTACTTGCGTAAGCTGTTGAAGAATGGACCCACCCATGCCTAGAAATCCGCCTCCTCCCTCCCTTCCCACCCCTTCTCCCCGTTTCTGAGAGGTGTAATGGAGCAGATCTTACAGAGAGCAGCTGCCTCTGCCCCCGTGCCTGCCTGCCCCGTGCTCAGCTTTATAACCTTGGTGTGAAAGGGGGGCGTGGGGTGCCTGGTGCCCCCCAAGATGCATGGCTCGGGTCCTCTTTCCTGTGCAGTGCCCCAGCCATCACCAGAGCGCAGGCTTTGGAAAGGTTTGTTGGTCTGGACGCTGCAGCACCCCTCAGTTGGGCACATGCAATTTCCAGTCTCGCAGCACCACCGTGACAGGGTGAGGGCAGCGCACCGCGACTGCCATGACCTGGTTCATCTCCCTCTGCACCCCCCTCACCCCCTCCACAGTGCAGAGGCAGCAGGGGATTACCCTCTCTGCATGGCCAGCCTTGGTCTGAGTGACAGGAGCATCACTCATTCCAGCCTGTCATCATCTCCAGTAACGTGTTCCTTGCACGTGGTGATGCTGCTCTTGCCCCCCATCTGCCCAGTGGTAGGGGGGACCTGTACCAGCTTCCCTGGCTGTATCAGATGGTGCAGATGGCCCTTTTTTGTGTGTGATGGTCTTTTTGTGTGTGTGTCTGCATTTGACTCTCCCATTCAGCTGCAGAAGAGCTTATTTTCCTTTGTTTTGAGTAGACTTAAGAAAAACACAAACCCGCACTTCCAAGAGCAGGTCTGAACTCTCCTAACAGGGAACATTCAGGTGCTCACCTCTGATACTAAAAACCACACACTGCCCTCTTCTCCTAAGTTGCTCCTAACATGCTGCATTTCTTTGGGGGACAAACTTGGAGTAAAAAATATGGAAACTCTCATGGAAAGAGGAGGAATATGGTTTCACATGATGGTTTTTCATTTTTGAGGCGAATCCTGAATTCTGGGTCATAGGTCCCAATTCTCAGGTGATAAAGTGGGATGTTCCTGGTTTAAAGAAAATAAATGCAACAACCTTTGGGTTTTGATCAGAAACATTTTATGCCCCAGAGGTGTGTGTGCTGCCAGACCACTGTGCCCTTGGCAGTGAAATATGCTCATCCTCTTGTGCATCCATCAGAAGTAGCAGAGCAAGGGGAAGAGAGGGTACCAGGAGCAGGTCTTACCTCTTATAGAAGAGGTCTTCAGTTCTACAAACGTAAAGAACCCATTTCTGTTCCTCAGAAGTCAGAAGATCCAGAACTTCCATCCTGCCCCAGGATCAGCGTCTTTTCCCAACCCTTATTTCAATATAACTTGGGAGGAGTTTCCACAACATAAAGAATGGTTTGAAATGAGTCTCGTTTAACCCTGAATCTTTCTTTTAAAGTTGAGTCTGAGTACAGGCAGACAAATGAAACCCCAGCAGAGAAGCACCCTTGAGAGCTCACCAGCAGCATGGCAGCAGCTGTGTGAGGGTGCAGTCTCTGCAGGGTGAAGTGTGCCTCCATCGTTCCATATTACATTTGTGCGTTTCCAAGAGCACATTAGCATTGCCTCTTAACAGTACTTACTAGGTAAAAACATTTACTAGGTAAAAACACATATTTCACAGAGTAGCCTTGTCATATGCCCTTTCTACCTGGTGTGGAGTTTTCTTCGTCTTTAAAACGCTATGAAAATTCATGTTGATTGCCTTGAGAGTTACAGAACAGCTTCACAGAATCACTGTGATGCTTGACACAGAAGGACATGACCGAATTTTTCCTGCCTTCAGTCTGTGCTGTAAGCCCAGCACCTTCAATGGGTGGCTGGTATTGGAGGTGTCCATGTTCACCATGTCCACACTGAGCAGCGTTGGTGGACAAGGAAGACTCACCATCCCTTTCTGGAACATCACTGTTGTCAACTCCTGTACTAGACAGGGATTGCTGGCAGCTGCAGGTGCTTTGTATCCCTCATCATGAAAAACTTTGGAAATGGCCTGTAGACACACAGGTGGCATGAGTCTGAGGGTGAAGGAGATACCTGTACCTACCCAGGTTACGAGGGTTGGTCAGGATCTCACAGCCAAACCCACCCACCCAGAATGTGACCCAGCATTGCTCAGAGAAGGGACATTGTTCAAAAGAGAAACAGGTTTTGGGGGAAGCAGCCGTGGAAAAGACCGTTAAAACAGAGGTGTTAAGATGTTTGTGTATGAAACTGGTCAGCAGAGCTTGGTGGGCAGATGTTGACTCCTGGTTGGGTCATGTGGATGTGGTGGTGACAGGTGGAGCTCAGGTAGGGTATATGTCCTTTGTACATTAACCTGAACCACAGCTGTGGGAACTCCTGCTGTGACCTGTACTTGTGTTCATATTTTATTTTTATCTATTTGCCTCTCAATTTAAGCAAGATGGGAGTGGATGTCTCCTCATAGAGGACCCACTTCTGGCCTCAGTTACATCCTGCAAAGTCTGCAGGAGTTTCTGCTTCCAGAAGCATTACACCAGGATTTATGCTGGCAAAATGGAAGTCAGAATCAGTCCCTGCAACCCCTCCATCTTCTTGTAGGATCCTTTTTGCTTTGTGGCTTGCCCATGAGTCCCATGCAACTCCTTTTTGCTTCTCTCTTCTTTGAAAAAAACCCCACAATCTAATTTTTACTCTCTGGCTGATCCCAGGGGCTGAGGTGCCAGCCTGAAATAAAAATGCATCCTCCCTTCCCCAGGTCCAAGGAAGTTGTTTTCCTCTGCATTCTGCAGCGCAGGTTAAGCCAGTGCCAGCTCTGGTCTCGGGAGATTCCCTGCAACTCCCACTTGCCTCGCTCCGTCGCCGGCAGCTTTTTCATTATTTATTTAATGTCTTGTACCGTAAATAATGGTGACTTTATGGTTATTAGGAACGGGTTAAGGTACATGCGGGCAGCACCAGGCTGCCTTCAAAAGGAACAGGCCCGGCATAAAATGTTGCGATAATTGCTTTACTGCTGAGTGCTTGGTCTTTATTTTGTGTCCGATTTGTCTCTTAAGCCAGCGTAACATTCTCCCCGCTGCAGGAGAATGCAGAGAGCAAATTGAAGGTCTGAGCGTGAACAATGCAACATGGTGCACTGCTGGGTTTTTCTTTTCTTTCCTCTTTCTTCGTTCCTCTCTCGACCTCCCTCCAGTCATCTCTGCTCCCCCTCCCCCTCCAGCCTCCTCTCCCTCTCTGCTGCTCTGACTCTTCCACCTCTCGGCCCCCTGTTTACGGCAGGTGAGGCGGGAGGCAGGAAGCTCTCCGGTCCTCTTCAAAAACAAAGAAAAAAATATAACAGTGGAAAGTACCTTCTTATACAAAGCCAGGAGTGTCCTTCAGCCCAAAACCTGTCCCAGCCCAAGAATAATGATGGCTTTTCCATGGGGCTGACGATACCAACACACGTGGCAGGTGAGGATGCTCCTGGATGCCAATGCCTGCACGGCAGCTGCACACGTACCACGTGTGCCAAGGAGGAGGCAGGAAGGAACAGGTCATGAAGGCAGGTGGGCTTTTAAAACACAGCTCCCAAGGTACGGAGGTCTGGAAAGTGTTTGTGTCATCCTGCTGTACACGATAATTACCCTGTTAGAAGTGATTACAAGTGGTGTCCTGCTTTCATTTGTGATCCTTCTAAGGTGACGCTTCCCTTTCCCTCCTCTAAATCATGAAAGGCAGCTGCAGTTCACTGCAGACAATGGGAGCATCCTGGAGCCGGGCAGCCGTGCTTGGTGCATCAGCCATCCCAGGGTTCTGTTGGCTGACCCAGCTCTTTTCCCACCCATATGCTCCTCTCTGGTCTGAAACCATTGGAACTGCTTTCCCCTAAGATTTATTTTTGTCAGGGTGGAGGGGGAAGCTGAGTGCCAGCCCAGTTCCTGCGTGGTACTGCAAGTCTGCTCTGGGCTGCTTCTGTGACCTTGACAAAGCTACAGGGTTTTGCTGGACCTCAGTTATCCTGGCTGTGAAATGGCATCATTGGCCCCCATCTACCTGATTGTGAAAGTCTGTTTAATAACTATCCAGAAAGTGCTATACCAGAGGGACAGAGATCTGCTATGGAGTCTCCTGTCTCTCCTCTGTCAGAGGTGGGTAGCAGCAAAGGATGCAGTTTCTCATCTAATCTCTGGTTATAGAAAAATCATTGCTTATTGACATGGCCTTGTGGACTCCTCTGGAGTGCCTGAGACTCCTTCATGATGGAGAAACCTCCTCTGGCTGGAAAGTCAGCAGTTTCCTGGTTGTGCAGTATGTGCTGGTAGGATGGGATGGGGTGATGGGAGCTGGCTTGGTACAGAGCAGTTCAACAGCCCTTTCTTCATGCCTTCCCAGCAGTGCTGGGGACAGGGAAATACTGGCTTTACTAGAAGGGAACAGCAAAAGGGGGTTCAATTGTAAAGGAGTCCACAGCCTTTTCCTGGATGCCCAACCAGGAGTTTTCCAAGATGTTCTGAATCTCTCTCATTTGAGGTTGGACCTTTGTGTTTTGGACATTCTATGCCTTATCCACCTGATTTGGGAAGTTTTAATCAAAAGTATCCCCCAGGCAGATGTCATCTTTGGTTTGGAAAGCTTTGGTTTGCATTTTGCTCTGGAGTTAAGATTTGATTCTTATCCCAAGGGGTAACAGCTACTCGCTGAGAAGTTCATGTGGGCAAAAATTCAATTTTTTGCTGTGCCCTCTCTTCCTGTCTTAGCTAAAGACATAATGCTTACTGGGAATTAAATATGAGGGAGTTTTACCTTCGCTGGGCCTCTGGAAAATATCATTAGCAGAGCAAATTATTACACAAAAGAAGTTGTGGGGTTTGGTTTGTTTTTTTTTTTTTTTTTTTTTTTTTTTTGCAAGGGTCCAGGAGTTACTTCAATCAGAAAGTGCTAATCATCAATTTAAGCTTAAGAATCAATGGGTTGTAGCCGTGGCAAAAGCCAAATCAATGCTGAAAATCTGACCCATGGATAGGTTTGGTCCCCTTTCTCACACTCCCCACCTGCCTCCCTTCCCCCTCCCCTTGTCCCCGAGAGCAGCGACAGAGGAATTAATAAGGCATAAGGGGAAATATGAATGAATTGGACTGAGCAAGAGAAGGAAGAGCAGGAGGAAGGATTTGCTCTCTGTATCTGAACAGCTTTAATTAGCTGTTTCTTAGTCTCTTTGGTTTGGTTGCTTGTAAGGGTAATCCAGTTAAGGAGGCTGCCTTTCATCTCCGTTGGACTTTTCTCAGCAGAGAGGGATGGGTGAGCTGTGCTGGAGCACGGGGTGGTGCGGGCGGGTGGGAGCCGAGGCCACCCCAAACCCCAAACGCAATTGTTTCTACAGGGCTGCCACCTTTAAAAACAACTAAAATAACCCAACTCCAGTGCAGTCCTCTAGCTTGCCACGAAAGTCAGCGGTAAAATGGCCAATGTGCTTCTCTGGGCTTAATGTGTCCTGTTTTCTGACCCCGAAACGTTTTCTTTATGAAAGGATCAAGTTGGGAGCATTGTCCCACCGCCTTGAAAAGAGCTGCACAGAATGCTCTTTTGTGTTAAGTTGCCTTTTTTTTTTTTTTTTTTTTTGAGCCACTGCCTGCTGTGTTTTTTTCCTCCCCCTCCCTTCTGCATGATGGGGGGAGAGGCTGGGACGGACAGTGATACAGACAGAGACTGTCTTGATGAACCATCTGTGCCACAGTGTAATCCAGTGGAGCTGAAAAATTAAACAGCAGTTTCAATTAACTTTGTCTCTCTGGCTTTTTTTTCTTCTTCTTCTTCTTGGGGAAAAGTTTTGTTTTAACCCCTCGTAAGTCACGAAGATGGGGAGGATATCAGTGTGTGCAGGGCACATGTAAAAACACACACCTGAATCCAGCATCCAGCATCCATGAAACCCAGCATCCTGTCTGGTGCAGGACACACTGGCTGTGGTAGGGAATGGTTCAGAAGGGCGTGTAATTTTGGAATAAATGGGCCATGGGAACTTTTTCCTGAAGGAGTGTGTACTCCTTTAAAAAATGCCACTGGCAAATTTTGTTTACTGTTGTTGCTATAACCCAGGATGTTTCCATTATCCTGTATAAGTGTTTTCTTTTCTCTCTCTGATCGTAGCCTCAGCGCTGTCTTGTGGCAGGGAGTCCCAGGGGTTAACTCTGCATTGTCTGTAACTGTTGCCTTTTTATCAGTTTTAAGGGGTTTTTACCATTCATCTTCATTCATTTTCCTTCTTCCTTTACCGAAGGAAAGGTGTAGTCAGTGTTATTTTATTAAAACTACTCCCATTCCTTGTTTTGTACGTGTTCTTTGTCACCATTTTTATTTGTCTCCTGCAGAAAAAAATGTTTTTATTCTCTTTGGTAAAAAGGTTTCTCTTGACCTCTGATGGTGGCTGTGGTTCACATGAACACTTCTGTTTTGCAGCAAAGGTGCGGCGTGGGATGCAGTGTCCCTGCTGCTGATGCATGTGTGTGTCATCCAGGTTGTGGTTACCGTGGGTTTTTTGGGGAGAATGCTGCCTTTCTCCCACTGATGATTCTAAGTGTCTTAGGTGCATTTAGAAATCCCCAAAAACTGCCTGCCAGTCATTGAGCTGAGACACTTTGACAGTTCCCACCGGGAAGAGTATCTACCTTTGGAGGGGGCTCCCTGTGAGGAGTGTGTTTAATCGTGGCCATCTGAACACAGTCCTTAATTCAGGAACTGTTTCCAGCAAGTTGCCTGATACTGAAGTGGGGCTTTGCTCATCTGTAATCCCCATGGCCATCTTTTGGCCTCTTTGAGAAATGTTACCAATGTTTTGCCCTCCAGTCCTCTGGCTTAGCAGTTGCGATAATCCTTGTACTATTTTGTTCTTATAAGCTCCTTTTACAGCTGTAGGACTTCCAGTACTTCACAAGGGAGATAAACCTCGTTAGTACTTTATTTTGAAGGAGAAATGAAGCACAGGGAAGCCGAGGGCCTTACCAGAGTAACCAGGTCACCAGAGTAACCAGGTAGCCAGCATCATGGCTGATCCAGGCTGCTCCATGTTTTCAGTGGAGTTGAGCTCCAGGCGTTGAGGAGAATATCTTGCCCTGTCATTCCCACATTCCCTTGCTTTCATCTTTCCTGGGCCTGGGAACTTGTCCTCTTGTAAGCTGTGTGCTGTGCACACACCGAGTCAGAGTCTCCCAGGCTGTCACTCCTCCAACTTATCTCTTGCCTCCCCCCTCAAGCATTGAGCAACCTTCTTTAGCCCTTCCAGCTCTACACGCTCCTCCTCAGCCTTCTTTTTCAGCAAGTTCTCTTCTACCACACTTGCAGCACAGCAGCAGTAACTTTTCACCAGCAGTGATCTTAGGGAAAGACCCATGAGGATGACCCTGTGCCTGTTTCCCCTCCCAGTGCTCATACTGGGGGCATGGAAGTGGCAGAGGGTTGGGTGCAGAGCCTGGGCCTGGATGTTGTCCTTGGCTATTGAACACTCCAGGTCTCCATCCATGGCTTTGTCAGCTGAAGACCAGGCAGGGAGGGCCTTTACTTCCCACCAGAGTAAACTCAGATGGTTCCTGGACCCAGGCTGCTCTGTCCCACTCTGCAGAAGCTGGGATAAGGGGGCTGTGGGTGACAGCAGGGCTCTGCAGCCTGTGCATCTCTGCTTCAGGCCCGTTCCATGCAGCTGGGTAAGTCCACGCAAAGGAAAAAATATGTCCCCTCCCTAAGCCAGCATGCCCAATCTACCGATTTCTGCAGCCAGGAGGGGAGGTCACTGGGGCATGCAAGTCGCCTTAAACCTCCCACTGACGCTTGAGCTTGTCACTTCTCAGGCTGGTAGACAAGTAGGGAATGCTGCCACTGGCAGCAGTGTCCCGGCGCCCACTTGCCCTGACTTTGCCCTGCACTCTTCCAGTCGAGGCAGCCGGAGGGTCTCCCTCTCCATGTGGGCAGCCTTCCAGTTACCAGGGGCAGGCTGCTGGCACGACGGGGTGGGGGGAGAACACTCAGCAAATTGCTTTGCTGCACATCTTAAAGCAGCCCTTGATTTGATTTAAACAAAAACAAAAGGGGGCTGGTGGAAAGCGGGGCAATTGGCGGGCGCAGCCCCTCTTGTGTGTCTCGCACACACATAGACTCGCATAAGTGACAGCTCACTGGGCCGCTGTTGAGTGCTTTCATTGCACTGGCTCAGCCTTTCGGTGGGGAAAGCCAAAGTGTCTGTCACTGTGTCCCTCTCTGGCCCCCCCACGCCTTTTCTTTTGCTTCTCCCTTTCTTTCCCTCCCTCTCTCCGCAGAGGAATGGGCAAGACCTTTGCATTCAAAGGGAGGATGGCTCTGTGAGGTCTCACTGAGGGTGGAAATTGCTTTAGCAGAGATGATGTTTCTTTGTTTAGGGGCAAATTGTGCCCCTTCTCTGTGGCTCCAGAGTTGCCAGATGCTGTCATCTGCAGGGGGTTCCCAGAGAGGGGTGCAGGAGCCACGAGAGGAGAGGAAGGACTCTAGTTTGGGAGTGGAGCTGCGGGCTTTAGCACTTTTCAATGGGAGGCACAGATGCAAGGGGCAACAGAGAAAGGTTTGGAAGATTTGTGGTCAGTGTCTGGGGAACTGCATGTGAGCAAGAGACCAGATAAGAAGTGCAGCTGGGTGGAAAAGGGCATGTGCTCCTTCCTCACATCGTAGGGCTGCAAACTCCGTGTGGTTTCTGAGCACAGGCTCTCCCTGGATGCTTTGGTCTGAGTTTCTGCTGTTATTTGATACCACATCAGATTCCCATGCTGCTTCTACCTCCAGCTTTGACCAAAATGCAGCCCCAGGACTGAATTAACTGGCACTGTGGGAGATGGATTGGCATTGCATTTCAGTGTCTCTAGTTCATTTTATTGGAGCTGTTCTGACCATATCCAGCTCTCGTAAGCAAGCTGGGATAGATCCATCCCTTGGATTTCACATGAACCTCACACAAAATGCAGGATAGTGGAATCAAAAACAGCAGTGAACACCATCAGTGAACACACAGCGTGTTTGGAGATGTGGTGATGGGGCAGAGCCTATTGCTGTTCTCCCTGGAATCAGCACCCACTGCACTTTGTGCCTGAGCACTGAGCACACTGCAGACAACTGCAGAGACTGTGCTCCCTCTCCCAGCATCCCAGGGAGAAGCTGGACTTGAGAGCACCAGCAGAGCTTTTGAGGACATGCCTAGTAGCCCACTTCTGATGTCCAAGCATGTGGTCTTGGCCAGCTGTGGCCAAGAGTGGATGTGTTTGGGATGATACATTCTCCTGGGTCCCAGGACCAGGACTGCTCCTACTTTGACAAGGGAGCAGCTCTCTCAAGTGCTTGTCCCTCATCATCCTTTGTGAGCTGTTGACACCCTCGCTGAGCTCCCCTCTCAGATGTTTTCATGGTCGTGTGTACTCTCATTCCTGAGAAATCAGAGCATGGTCACCTCAGCCTCCCACAGCTAGTCATCCTTCCTGTGCATGATCCTGCTGCAGATGTCAGGTCCATGTACCTCCAAAAATGTTCTCAGATCACTTGCAGGCTCAGTGCCAGCACTCTGGGGGAAGAGGCTGGTATCTGGAAGCAAACAGGGTGGCTGCTTAAGCAGCAGATCTCTGGAACCCCTGGCACGGGGAATGTGATGTGGAACATGAATTTTGTCTTGTGTGCTGCTCCCAGCAGTCATCCTCTGTGTTCTCCATTCCCAGCAGCAGTATCAGGCTCACCACAGGTCTGCTTTGGCATAGGGGAAGGAAAGCAAATATCTCCTCTGTGAGGGTTAAGGAGAGTGACTCATGGGTGATCTCTCAGAGAACTCCTGCCAGCCCCCGATTCATATGCCTCAGCTGTTCTGAACGCTTTCTCTCGGTCCTTTGGCAACCTCACAGTTAAAAACTTTACCAGTTTCTTTCTCTTTTTCCCTTCCTTCCTTTTCAGAGTTGACAGGGGCAAAATAAAGGCTTTATTTTTTTTTAAACAATTTTGTTCCTTCTGGGAGTGATGGAGCGAGAGTGAGTGAAGATTATAGCTCTGTGTGCTGAAGACCTTCATAATGGGGGGAGAAGCAGTGACATAATGGGAACCTAATGGCAGTAATTGGCCCTGGTTTTGACAGGGCCTATATCACAGCTCAGGAAAAAAAGAGATGTTTAAAGTAAAAATTTACACAAAATTATACGGTTTGGGGGGTGAAAACGGCTGTTTGGTTTTTATCTCTCTTTTTTTCCCATTCCTCTGGGGACATTGCCTTGCACTGTGTTTGTGTCTCTGTGTGTTTTCATGTCCATCACTTAATCAAAGTCAGAATGCGGGTCCCTGAACAAGAGAGCCCTCTGCGCAGCACCCAGGTTTTTAAAGCTCGGGTCAGATGCTGAAAGCCAATGCTGCTGAAGTCTCCTTCAGGAGAGGTGGGACATGGGGACCCCACTGGGATTTCTCCAAGGCTCAGCCAAGACAAGGCAGGTGGCACAGGAAAGCGAGGAGCGCACTGGGGCGCAGAAGCCAGAGCAGCAGAGAGGGGCTGTGGGCAGGGGTGTCTCTCTTGTTACTGCCCACACCACAGAGTGAGGTCCCTTCTACCTCATGCTCCACCTCCATTGTAGGGGCTGCAAGAGCTCGTGCAAGCAGAAGCCTTCAAAAAGTGTGTGCATGTCGTGGTGTGAGTGTGTTTATCACACGTGTGGTTGTGCCAGCTCAGTGACAAAGTACATTGCTGCAATTTGGATCACAAAGCTATTCTAGAAGATACTGAGATGTTTCTAGAGGGCATTGAGTGACAAATTACTCTCTCTTGAAGCTGGATTTAGCACTCCAGACTGTTGGATTTACGACCCAAAAGGTGTTGAATTGGGATGGGTCTTTTTCGTTGGTTTTTTCGTTGAAAAGGTCCCAATTCTTTCCCTCTCCTGTGTTTAGGACCTCTAGATGTGTCTATTAAACAAGCTCAAGGCTCGCCATGTCCATTGCCCAGTGTAAGTTGGACAACATTCTTCAAGGACTGACCCCAAGGGGGCAGCCTGGATGCACAGCAGGGTACATTTATCCCATGGGAATGGTCAAAGGATGCTTGCACAGATGTCTTGTCCCTGTTCTGACCAAAATGAAACCAGTGGTTTTGCAGTAGTACAGTTTGAGAAAGACAAGGAGCTTAAAGCAGGATCTCTCATGGAAATGCCTGAGGGCTGTTGTTACACCTCTGTGTTAAGGGATCAATAGTCATTTGGACCAGACTGAGCAGAGAAAAAACTGATCTCAGCAAGCACCATTTCGTGTGTAGCTGGGTTGGAAGTGGTGTGTCATGGTCCTGGAGAGTAACCTGGGCTCACTGGGCACTTGGTGGATTTGCAGGCCTCAGGTGTTCCACTCTGGTGTGATGTTTTAGGAATAAATTAGTACATCTGTCCTCTAAGCTGTGAGCAGTTGTCTGTTCTTCAGCAAGGGCAGGTGACAGTGATGACACAAACTCTGTGCTTGTCCACCAAGCCCACACAGATCATCCACTGCTGTGGTCTGCCTGGAGAAGATCTTTCCTTGGCCCATCTCCTGCAGCCATCTCAGCCTCCTGTATCTCTCAGGAAGGACAGAGAAGATGCTTAACTCCAATTTAAAGACCGGAATTCAAAGTCCCAGTGCCTGTATTGCTGGCTGGCTGTGGGGAAGAGAAGTCCTTTTAACACTAAAGGCTGAGCACAGCCATAACTCTTCCCAGTGCTTGCTTTCCTTTACTCTGGGGTGCCTCTCTGCCCACCCCACTGTCGAGCTCACGTGTGTGAGAATTTGTGTCTGTGCGCATGCACCTGACTGACCTTAAACAAGTGTGCAAAACTCGTTTGCCTTCCCAGCTCAAAGGCAGCAGAGCTGCTGGGGACCTTGGGGGCAGGGGGAAGGCAACATCTGTTCAAAACCAAACAGTACCTCCTGCTAAATGGCCTAGAAAGCTCCTGCAAGCGGAGTCCTGGGTGGAGACTCCAACGCTGGGAATGTTTTGTCTGGAGGAGCTGGGATCGGAGGTGGGTGTCCATGGGGGCTCCCACATCCTGAGAATGAGCCACATCTGGGGAAGTCGTTTGGCTGGTGCTGATGATTCCCCAAGTGCTCTTGGCTTTAATGACTCGTGGTGCCGCAAGAAGTGGTCCTGTAATGGCCATTCCATGCTTGGCCAAGGGGCACGTGCTCTGCCCCTGCACCGGTGTGTTTTCTCATTCCCACAGGGGATCGGCATCTTCCGCTCTCCAGCTGCCCCAGGCAGGGCCACCTGGAGACCCCAGTGCCTTCAGGAAAGGTCTGGGGGATTTGCAGGTTGCAGTAAGGTGTGCTTCTGGTGGCCTTTCCAGGTGTTTGTTCTGGCTCTGCTGTACCCAGCACCAGCGCTGGACCACTGTGAATTCTTCCTGCATGCAAAGGGTTCAGAGGTGCTGGCTAAGCTGGGCTGTGGTCTGCACCACGAGTGTAAATCTGAGCATGGATCTGGTGCTTATACTGGGGAGGGAGAAGGGCAGCATGCTGACCCTGGAGCAGCAGTCCTGGCTGTTCCATTTCTTGGGATCCAGGTTTTCAGTGAGGGTGCCATCTATGTTTCATTGCCTGTAGGAGGGATGGCCAAACATCAGGACACCAGCACCATGCTTGCCTGCTGGAATGTGCGTGGGACCAAGCACCCCAAAGCATGGCCCTGTGCTTACATAGCCCTTCTTGCTGTGCAGCTGAGAGGCAGTGATGGGACTTGTCCTTCTTGTCCCTGCCAGACTTCCACAGATCTCCATTCAAAAAGGCCCTTGCTTTGGACCTTGCACCCTTCACAGAGCTTGGAGAAAGCCAGGCCACCTTGTCAGCCCAGCGGCTGGTGAGGCCTGTCCCTACGGCCATTTTCAGCTCTGCTCAGAAAGGTGAATTGCTATGGGACTTGTCCTGCTGAGAAGCAAATTAACTTAATCTGTTTAATCCAGCACTTTCCCTACAATGGTGGATGGAGCTCAGTACTCCAGCAAGAGTCTAAGTACTCTGCAGTTGGCAGTTTGGGGGTGTTCCCCTCCAGTCCTTGTGCCACAATAGACATCAGTTGAAATCCCTTGGCTGCATTGCAAAAGCTGAGGCAAAGTTCCCTCAACTGGAAGTGGCCTCCTTCTGACTTGGTGTCCAGGAACCATGGTGCTCCTGTGGTTTTTCTGCTGTCCAGGTACCATCATTATTCCTCCATGGGAATGTTTTGGCGGGCATACACTTTCTGGTGGTATGTGCACATAGGTGCAGGGAACTCTGCTCTCTCCCCTCTGGTCAGCTTTGCCACAGAAGCTGAAGCCCAAGAGGGGACAAGGAGAATGAAGCTGGCCTGTTCATCCTGGCTCTCATGCAGCCTCTGAGGATGCTGCTGACCCCATCAGGTGTGTGGGATTGCAGTGGGCTGGCCCTGTCCCACTTCCCCAGAGAGCAGAGTGCCATGGCAGAGTACCCACAAGTCATTTTGTGTGCAGACACAATGTGCTTCAGCCTCCTGCTGTGGTGAAGAGGGACAGAGAGACAGGGGCATTGCCTGGTGGCTTCTGTGGTTCTGTGGACTTTCTCCTTGGTTGCACTGGTTTGAGGGTCTGCTGCAGTCTGCTCCCACTCTTGCTGTCTTGGCAGTGTGTAGATCCGTTTCTGGAACAGTCAACCTGACATTGTTGACTGTGCCCCCCATCCATGCCTCCTGCCCCTGGTGTGAGTTGCCTGCCTTTGGTGGATTCTCTTGGTGCTTTCCTGCTTCCCACCCAGACCCTGGCAGAAGATTTGTTTTCTTGCCAAACCAAATGCAAAGCCATGAGATTCATGTGGGATTCGGAATGCTCACAGGGCTCGGTTCCTGCTCAGCTCCAGGTCACAGCATCCGGTATCCCATCCTGGCAGGAGCCTGTCCGCGATGCCGGCGGGGAGCAGGGAATTCCCTCCCCCTGCCCGCCTTCTGCAGCGAGTGCTCATAAAGCCGCAGGTGTGGGATGTTTGTTATTTAGTCTACAGCCTGGTATGTGACAGTTTCTTTTCTACTCGGAGTGGTTTCAGATAATTAGTACATTATGATTCCACCACCTTGAGTGGGGGAGAGAGGAGGGGGCAGCCCACCCTCAGACTACTTGTAATTTCACATCCTGTGTTTTATGGACCCGAACTGTTCGGGGCGGGGAGTTGGATGGGGGGGGGATCAGAGAGCAAAGAGCGAGTCCTTCCCCCACCTTCACCATCAACCAAACCCTGAGGTTGTTAGGGTGGCCAAATGTTATTTTGCAGAGTTGCAACCAACTTAACTCCGAGATGTTTGTTTGCGCCTTTTTCCACTCTCTTTTTTTTTTTTTTCCTTTTAAGGCTTGAATGCCTTAAAAAAGGAAGAATGAGAAACAAGATGCTCTTTCTCCCGGCCTGTCCATGCTCCCCTCTCCCTTTTTATTACACGCTTATCGCTTCTTTCCCTCCTGCTTTTGAAATTGATTTCCTTTCCTTTCTCCCCTATTCAGGGCCTAAACGCTGAATGTTCGATATTTCATTTGAGGCCGCTAATCGCATTACCACCCTTGACGTTTTACAGATATCATATTATGGGCGCAAATTTGGCAAATTATTAGCGTTGTAATGTATAGCTTGTCAAAGGTATTTAAGACACTAAGAGCCCTGGGCTTATCAGGGTTCGCAGAGAGCTCTCGTTGAGCTTTTGAAATGCAGAGAGCCGGTTATAAAACACACTGTGACTCTCTTTTCAGCTTGTAAAAAAAGAGTGTGAGAGAGAGAAAGGAGGGGGGAAAAAATATCATCCGTCTATCAGGGGCTTCCAGGGCTGATAACAAGCAAAATTCTTCTCTGTGGGTTTCACTGGAAATGTGAGAAGCTTTTAAAACATTTCACAAGCTGTCTGGGAAAGAGGAAAAATCTTTATTGAAAGGATGTAGCAATCTTTTTACTGAGGTCTATTTATCTCCTGGGAACAAGCTGTAAGTAGGAGTTCCCCTCCTGGTGACTGGAGGGGTTTGGGGAGGGAGAGTGGGGTCCTCCAGTGCTCCTGCGGTGACTCCTGTCCCACCCTGGGATGCTGGGGTTGGAAATGGGTCCCAGCAGTCCTCCTTCACCCTGATCAGTCGGGATGCTCATTCCATGTCCCGTTTGACAGCAGAAACAGGAGACAAATGCTTTTGGGCTCGATGAAGGAGAGAGGGTTGGGGGAAACCCCTTCCCTGGTGCCCCAGAGCAGCTCCGGGGCAGGCAGAGTAGGACAGAGCCAGTGTTGGCATTTGCTCAGTGACCCTCTCCCAAGGGGAGGTGTTTCCTCTACGATCAGTTTATTAAAATGGTTTTAAGTCCTTTTAAAGCCCTGTGGGGGATTTGTGCCTTCCCTTGGTGTCGAGATGTGAGCGTGTGTGTTTCCCCCTCTCTTTTCAGACCGAGGGAGGAGGGGGCATGGCAGCGCTGGGTCACATTTTGCTCCCAATATTGTGATGCTAACAAGCTGCGGAGTTCGCCAAGGCGAAGCGGGGTGACGGGGTTGGCGTGATTCACTCCCCGCTGGCAGCAGAATGGATATCATGCGTCTTATTACGGAGTTAGACAGACAGAGCCCCACCACTGAGAGCTGTCAGTCCTGCCTCCGCTTGACAAAAACAAGCCATAAATAAGCAAATGCTTCACAGCAAGGGGGCTTGTGTGTGTGTGTGTGTGTGTGTGTGTGTGTGAAAGACAGGGAGAATGGCTCTGTGTGAAATACCCGTGGGGGGGCTGCATTTGTAACCACTGTTTGTAAGAGGGAAAATGGGTGGGATTTATGCGCTGGGTCTCCACAGAAGAGAGGGTCTGTCTTCCTTTTGACTTGCTTAAGTGTTTGGAAACATAACCTTGTGTACACCAGGCAGTGCACATCTGGGTCAGAGCGTGCCAGCACAGGGGGTCTGTAAGGATGACCACAACAGTTTGTTTGGGAGGCAGTGTCAGCAGGAGAGGTAGTTGGGGGGTTCCTCTTGCAGGGGTGCTTTGCTGGGAGGACGTAGTGGGATGCTGAGGTTGGTAGAAGCTTTAAAAGTACTTGTTGCATACAGTCGTGGGTCTGGCTGCGATGCTCATGTGCTGGGAAGATGCAAAGCAGTAGGTTCAGGGAGGTGTCTGCTTTTCTGAGCACAGAGCATCACTGAAAACAGCTGAGTGTGGAGATGGGTTGTGTGTAGGCAGGGGTGAAGTGCCCATCATGTTCAGCAAGCTCTGCCAACACCTGTTAAGGTAGGAGGACACACAGCTCTCAAGGGTAGGAAGCCCATGCTGTCTAGGGCAGGAAGGGTCCATGGTCTTGTCAGAGCATTTATAAGAGAACAAAAATGAAGGACCCTGAGTCCATGCTGCTGCATGTGCCCTGTGAAAGCTGCAGCCACGTCACCCATCCCTCCTGGGCTGAAACAGGGCTTAGCACTTAGTGCCTGTCTCTGCTGATGAGTGCAGCAGGTTTTCCTGGCAGCCCCATCCAGCTGCCTTCCACTTCGGGTGCTCTGCCATTCACACACTCCCAGCAGCTTTCAGCCTCTTCTCATTTTGTGGTGGCCCAGGGGGTTTCCAGCAAAGGTGTAGAGCCCACATGCAGAGCACTATTTGATCCTGAGTTTACTTTTCTTGTTCGGCATTCCTGGGTAGCTGAGAAGTAATCCATGGGTCCCTGGGGGTCACAGACCAAGGGCTGCAAATCACTGCACTCCTCTTATGTCTGTCAAGAAGTTTTGTAACTGCCCCTGTGGCTGTGGGTGGGCAGGAGGTGGTGTCCTCTGAACAACCAAGTAAAACAGTGAACCACACGATTTCTGTGATTTTCAGTGCCATAAAGAGGTGCTCAGCACCCCTGTGCCATGGAGCAGTTTTGGAACTAAGGGCTGGAAGGGCAGAAAAAGCATCCACAGGGCAGGCAGCAGTACACGGTCCGGAGGGGTGCTGGGAACTGTGGTTTGTCGATTTGCAGACTGCTGGAGCAGTGATGGGAAGGAGAAGATGCAGCAGGATTTGGGCAAGGGTTCTGGGTAGAATTTGGCTCCTCTGAGGAGTTTGCCTCATTGATGGCAAACGTGCCAGGCAAGCCTTATATGTGTCAAATGGAGCTACTTTTCTCTGGTCATGGTCCTACTGCCTTAGAAGAAGGCAGCGGGAAAACTGCTCTGCCCTGTCCTCGGTTGGTTTCCTCTGGGTTGAAGTCCATCCTTATGGTTTTGGTGCCGCTTCCCTAGCAGACAGAAGTTTGTTTGATTCAAGTGTGGAGCCCTGGGCTCCCTTCCCCTCTCAGCCTCCTAAGGATGCAGCATTCACCCGCTCTCTCATATGAAATGGCGCATCGGTAAGTGCTACTTAAGAAAACACATGTTCTCCCCCTTGAAAGCAGCCCCCCCCCTTCCCCCCTCACACCAACACCTTTCTTTATTCGACCCAAACCTCACCAAGGGGAATTTGCAACAACTGCGGTGATAAATCCGCCCGCAGATAATTGGCAAGAAAACAACACTTGTGCAGTATATAACGTTTTATGGTTGTTTCATGTACTTTATTATAATACTAATGAGCAGTTATATATCAGGAGCTAACTGCACGCCGGATTAGCTTGTTAGCATGATATGAAACGGCAGAGCAAATAGTCCAGTCCCCCTCACCCGCGCGCCCTCCCCCTACCTCTCGTTCCCATTTGCACTGAGTAATTAGTATGCAAATTAGACCCCGGGACCACACAAGTTCTAGTATATTACAAGGGCTTTATTATGCTCTTGTGAGTAGATGATGGAAGCGGCCCATGACAGTGTTTATCTCACTACCTCTCTCTCTTTTTCTCTCTCACATACATTGGCAGAGAGTAAACACACACTGAGCTGGGCCCCGTACCATTATGACTCCCTGAAGATGCCACCAGCTTGCCTTTATCCTGACGACCGGAGTTAAGAGCCTCCTCTGGAAACACCATAACAATGATGTTAATAATAATAATAACAACCCTGATGATGGTGATGCTAAGAGCAGCCTTGGCTCTGGCAGTCATGGTGATGATTGCAGGAGCAAGACGAAGGATCAGAGCAAGCCAGACTGAGCTCAGGATTGTGGTGTGTTAACTGCTCTTGATGTGTGATGGTCAGAGCAAAACATCTTCATAGTCTTTGGTGATTTCCAGGCTATGGAGTGATAGATCTCAGCTGAAGTATGCTTCTGGGCTCCTCTCCCCCTCTGTATTCTGTACACCATACTCGGGTTGAAGCAGTGGGTGTTGAGCAGCTGGCAGGGGTGAAGGAATGGAAGGAATATCAATGAAACCTCGTCCCTACTTCTTGGACCCTTGTGGCACGCAGTCACCTCCACAAGTGTGTTGAGCTCCATCTCAGAACAAGCAGGTTTTAGCCCAGAAGTTTTCCACTAGAAAACACTGGCTGTGAAGCTCTTGGGCTTTGACCGAAAGATGGTGTATGAGGGGGCCCATGCACTCTGTGGAAATGCAACCTCTTACAGTCACCATAGTACTTCTGCAGGTGCCTAGGACTTCATGAAGGTGCATTGGAGCCAGATGATGGGCCTGAGGTGAGGGCAGAGAGACCTGGATTGGCACCAGACTCCATGCTGGGCTGCCCATGGGGCAGGGCAAGTGTGGCAGGCATCAGATGTTAAACCTTCTGTGGGGAGCTGCCTTTCTGGGGATCACTGCCATCATTCACTTTGGTTCATTCCTATTTGCACCCAGCTTTTTGTCACACTGAGAGCTGACCATCCTGGATGTTTGCTGTTCTGGAGGACAAAGAGAAAGGGAAAACCAGAGGGATGGTTTGCTTTTCCGGGAGGTGTCTTCTCAGGGCTTAAAGCTGAAGAACTTTGTGCAAAAGGAGGGAGAGCCTGAAATCCCAGGGCGAGAAAAAAAATTGGCCACATTCGTCCTGAGCATAAGCGAAGGGCAGGGGAGGGAATCTGTAGAGGCTGCAGTTTTTGTAAAGCACTGAAGTGCCCCACACATCATGCCCTGACAGGCCCTGATGTTAGCTCCCGGAATGGATCACAGGAGACTCATTAGAAAAAACAAATATTATCACACGCTGAAATGATTTATGGAGAAAAATGAAAAATTTTGTGTTGTTGCGTCCTCGCTCTCCGGCTCTCCTTTGCTTTCGCTCAGGGAAGTTATTTATGGCAGCGGGCCCTTAACAAGAGCAAGGCAAAGCACCGAGCCGCTCGCTCCTGCAAACTGCCTGCATTTGATTTTTATTAGCGAGTTAAAACTTCCTTCTTTTCACCTCCCCCCCTTCCCCTCGCGCGCCTTTATTATCCCGGACTAGCCGAAATGCATTTTAATGCCTACTACTTGTGCTTTTAATAGTGATCCTATCGCCACCCCAGCAGCAAATAAAGTGACATTGATGGGGGGAGGAAGGCCGGACAGACAGCCGGGCAGACAGGAAGGAGTTACAGCCCGCGTGTGCTCACTCCTCGGCTGCTCGGCGCCGATACCTTCCCAGTAACCCGAGAGCTGTTTTATTGTCAGAGCAGCAAATGCACACCCCACCGGTCAACACCGATGTGTTGGCAGCCCCGGCACCGTGCAGTGACCCGGCGCGTGGCATTGGATCCCTGCAGAGGTGGCTGGTCCTCTCCCTCCCACCCGTGACCAGGAGTGGGTAGGTGGGAGGCACCACAGTCCCCGCGGAAGTGGCAGATCTTTTGCATCCCACCCGTGGCCAGGGTCGGTGGGCAGGAGATGTGGAGCTTCCCCCAGGCTTTGCAGATCCAGTTCCTGGGGGGTGGGCTCTGTACCCTGCCTGAGTGGAACAGCCCTATAACTTCTCAATCAGGGCCCTTAGCTCCCAGCCTCACACAGGATGCTCCTTCACCATGGCCTCAGTTGGACTGGAAAGAGGGGCTGGTGCCTCTCCCCTCTGGGACACATCCTGGGGCAATTTTCCTGGCCTCAATCCAGCCAAGTTATCACTCTCAGCATCACCCAGTGGGAAAACCCTGGCAGGGGTCAAAGCCAGTCTCCAAGGTGCTATCCCCTCCACTCAGTTGCTAAGTGTTTCCAGGGCCACAGTGGCTATGCCAGGCTTTGGCCCCCCCAGGAACTCTCTGTGTGGCTGGACGTTCTTCCCCGGCCAAGCATCCCCGAAGCGGCAGGATAAACTTTCCGGAGCGATGGTTATCATCTGGCCTTTCCCTCCACTCCCTCTTTGTGAGGGGCTATTCACGTGAACCCAGTCCGGGCATCCTCCCAGCCTGGGGGTTCTCCCAGCCCTGGACACCATGGCTGCCTTTCCCAGTGGTGTCCAGGGCTTTCAAGGGAGCTGGGATCCCCACACTGGTTAATGCCTGCTGACACCTGCAGCTCCTCAGCTGGTGCTGCTGGCTGGGGGAGGTGTGGGGAGGGGTTGGATCGTTGGTGGCGTTATTATGAAGAGCTCAGCAGGCCTGGGGCCGTCCATTGTCCGGGTGGCAAATAAATAAATAGAAGAAAGCAAGTCTTCCCTATGGCTCGGCAACGGGAGGTTAACAGCTGGACATGACATGACAAATTAGGTGGTTTTTTTTTCCTGCAGGGGCTGATCCCAGCAGCTTGGTGTGAGGAGGAGGGATGAGGGAGAGCAGCTGAAGGAAGGGAGGGAGAAATCCGCTGGGTGAGGGTCCCATTGGCTTGTAGAGAGGCTTTGTCCCAAGCCAGCCGCCTCCCTCCCTGCCAAGTCGGGTCCCCAGGACAAGTCTCTAGAAAACATGTTATGAGGGGATTATCCTCCAAAAGAGGGAATCCCAAACCCAGAAACACCCAGTTGATAACCCTGTGCACCTGATTCATGGAACGACAGGTCCCTGCAACCAGCCCCCATGTTGTGTCCCCCCTCCAGCACAGCTCCACTCCAAATTCAGGCAGCACGGTGCCTTTTAACGGCCAATAAAACCCAGAATTCTCCAGCAGGAAAAGCAAGGAAATTAATCAAATCGTGGATCTGCTGTGAATTACACGCTCACCTCCCATCTGCCCATTCAGCCAGCTCACCTTCCCCTCCCTGCCTGCAGCCCCTTTGGCTTGCTGCAGGAGGGAGCCTTTATGGCTGCGCCTGGAGCCCTTGCCGTTTGTCGTGGGCTTAATAGAAAATGTGTTAAACATACAGGAAATGGCCCAAAAGTTACCAGTGGGTCTAGTTTGCTTGATTTGTTTCTCCTTTTGGGGAGTGGCAGGGAGTGGTTGCTTTCATTTGGAAATTGCGGGATGCAATGGCAGCTGGTCTCATCCCCAAGACCGTCCTTCGTGGAAGCCTCTGCTGCGACAGTGGCCCTGACTCGGTGTGCTGCTGGTGGTATTGATGCCAGTCACACTGAATGCCAGCCCTGGCACCTAAGTTAGCTGGGGGGGTTTTTTTGAGGCTCCTCTCCAGGCCTTTCCACCAAACCCAGTCTCCCTCCACTTCAAATGGCTGCTGCACTGCATGTCCAGTGCTGAGGTGCATGGACCCCTCCCTGGGCCCCTCCCTGTGCTTTACTGTCTTCTCCCTGTCCCAACATGTGGGCACCTTGAGCCTGGCCTGCCTCCATGGCTTTTACTCCCACCCTTGTGTCTCCCAGAACCTGCCAAGGGCCTTGGTGCCTCCAGGAGAGACTCCTGCATCTCTTTGGTGAGCCTCCATGTGCAAGCACTGTGCTGTCCAGAATTGCTCTTGTAGCCCTTTCTGTACAGTATAGTCACTCTTTGCAGTGTGCTGACTTTGCTGAAGGCTTTGAGAGAGCTGGAGTCTTCTCTGTGCCACTGGTGAAAATTGGGTGAAGTTATGAGTCAGTCGTATGAGTATTTGATGTCACTCATACTCAGGTTGCTCTGAGTTCCTGTCACTGCATGGATGTGGCTGGAGGGCAACTCCTTGCTCCCTTTCCATCCCAGCTGATGTGCCTGGGACCCAGAAAGGTCCTCTAAAGCAGCAAACCTGACCCAGGCTACCCAGCAGAAGTAGCCAGGATGTTTTTTTCTCTATGGTTGACACCAGTGGAGCCATCACGGTGACTGTGGTGTGGATGGGCCCAAGGGAGCTGGAGCCATGGTGGGTGGTCAGCAGGGAGACTCTATAAACCCCATCAATCTTCTCCTCTGGCTCCCATACATCTGCTTGCAAAGGGAGGGGGAGGCAATAACCTGGCTATCCGCTCACCATTGGCGCTTTGGGAGGTGGAAGGGGGAGGAAGGGGGGAAACGCCAGCCCTGATCCCTTGGCAACTGTGGTCTGAAATATTAACTGGAAGAATGTGCCCAAGACTTGTTCCCCACGCTGGCCTGCTCCAGCATTGCCTCCTGTGGGGGGCACAAAGAGGGGGCAGCCTGTTTGCACAGCCCAAGTGTCAACTAATTAATAGGAGTTTATAGGAACATTTCCAGGGCAGCTGGCTGAGGAGCAGTGAGGGAAGTGCCCCACGTTTCTTGAATCACAGCCATCACCCAGTGTTCTTCTCCACATCTTGGAGGGACAGTAGCTGATTTGATTTACTTAGGGGTCTGTGTGACCAAAGCAGCCCAGCTGATCACTGCATCAGTCCTGCCTATGCTGCCACCGTGCAAAGGACTGCCCATGGCTTGTTCTGGGGACTTCTTCATTGCATGGACACACCTCTCTTCCCAGAGTTCAAAGTGCCTGTTGCAAGACCCTAGTGGGTGAATTTGCTGTGTGTCCTACAGCATTCCCTGAGCTACCATGCTTGGTTGAGGAGCAGCGAGTTTCACATCCTGCTCTCTGTCCTCCAAGGTACAGGTGTGGATGAGTCCATTCCAGACCATAATTTCTTGTGTTTTCTGAAATAATATGAAAGATGCTTCCTGGGAAGTGAATATGCCCACAGTAGTGTATGTGCTGGATGGTCCCTTTGGAGCACATGCTCTGCTTCTTCTTGTGTTGACATCAGGCTGCTTAGACATCCGTGAGAGGTTTTGCTTATACATCTGTCCCAATCCATAGGATGTTCCTTGGGACCAGCTCCCCCCTTCGCCTGGTCATGGTGCAGGGATTTTAGAGAGGTAGCCAGGATGGAGCTGTCCTGGGATAGGGAAGGGCACAAGCTGGGGGAGCACCCTGGGGTGCAGGGCAGCCCCATGGACCACAGCACAGAGAGCGAGGCTGGAGCCCCCTGCTCCAAGCATCCCTGAATTTAAGGCCTACCTGGCTGTGATCTTTGAACAAACCAATAAATGAAGTGTAATAACCAAAACGGTGATTGTTTTCCTCGCAGTAGCTGTGGAAATCTCTCCCAGGGGAGCACAGAGCTGCCAGCCTCAGGTTTTAGATCACAATCCCACTAACCTTCCTGTCCCCTGGGCAATAGTTTACCGCTGCTGCCCTCAGAGCCAGGCTCTATTTATTATATATACTGGCCTCTGTGTGTGGTGGTGTGTTCGTAAAGCCTGATTGAGCTGTGAGGAAAAGTGCACTCGAGGGGAAGGAGGAGACAAATGCCTGATTTGGCCTGCCCTAAATATGGGCTTATAACTCTGTGGGTGCTGCCAGAGGGTTTAAGTTGATCATACAGATGCAGCCCCAGCCACACAAAGCTGTTCTTTGATAGCCATCTTCTGGAGGGGACCACAGTCGTCCCTGCCATTGTAACCACCCCTGAGGTGCCCAAAGAGCTGCAGCAGCACAGCAGGACCTGAACAGCTTTCTCTGGCTTGCCCTTTGCATGGATCTGCAAAGTCCAGCTTGGAGAAACTGAGATTCCTGACCATGCAGCTGCAGCTTGGAGCAGCCAGCAGAGGGGAGCCCAACATGGCTGGGATGTTGCAAGGGTTTACCTTCAGGTGATGGCTGGACAATCAAGTCAGTGTGGGAAGGATGGTGCTCTGATCTCCTGACCTTGCAGATCTTTGGCACTGGACTTGGAAAGAACCTCATCAGGGTGGCAGAGATAGCAGAGACCCATGCTGTCCAACATCCTTGCTTGTGCTGGAGACCTTCAGAATTACTGTGCTGCAGGGAGAAAAAAACCTTGGCCAAAGGGGGAAGAGGGGTTTCTACAGGGGTGCTGTACAGGTGCTGGCTTGTGGGTGTATCTGTGCACAGGTGTACACAAACCTGCCCAGCAGTGCTCAGCTGTGTGTTACAGGTTTGATATTACTCAACTTTGGGAGCAAATCTTCTGTACCAGTGCCAGCAGCCACCTGGTGTGGACGGCTGTGGCCCCATCCATGGGGCCCAGAACAGCCTTGCCTGGATGTTCCCATTTCACTTTGCCCAGTTTATCTGGTTTGATACAAATGTGAACTGAGACTGTGATGGAACAGGAGGCAAGATAGGTAGGGCCTTATCAACCTGCGGGGGGATGGCATGGCTCAGGAAAGCCCTAATGGACAAGCAAGAACCTGTTCTCCACTCCAAAATCCCACTGTGAGTTGAGCATTGGCTGTAATTACCTCCAGGCTCTGGAAGCATTTACTCCTGGATCAGGGCTTGGTGTTTCAGACCCATATTCCTACCTGTATCCCAAAGGTCACCCTCCTAGTATGGCTGGCAGTGGGAACATGCTCCAGCAGTCAATGTGGCTGGCACTTGCTGGAGTCGTCAGCATTTCAGAGTCATGGAATCAGATGGGTTGGAAAGGACCTCTGAGATCATCAAGTCCAACCCTTGATCCACTACCACCACAGTTACTAGACTATGGCACTGAGTGCCACATCCAATCTCTTCTTAAATACCTCCAGGGACGGAGAATCCACCACCTCCCTGGGCAGCCCATTCCAGTGCTGGATTACCCTCTCTGTAAAGAATTTCTTCCTAATATGAATTTCTTTCCCTACTTGTCTTGCCATGGTTTCTGTCACAATGCCTGTGCTAGGGAAGAGCCCAGTACAGAGTGATGTGAGAGTTGGCAAACTGGGAATGACAAGGCTACCCCAGCCACCCAAGAAGGGGCACAGCGGTACAGCACAGACATAGTTACTCTTCATTGGGGTAACAGAGGGCTATAAGATCTTTCATTTTCCAGGAATCTGCTCCCTCCCCCTACATTTAGCTTTCCTATATAATATTCCATGCTGTAGCCTATAAATGCTGCTCTGAGCCCACAGCCTGATTGAATTTGGAAGCCTTTGTTTACAGATGTCTGGCTGTACAGGGGTATTTATTGAATTTTCCATGAAATGTTGCTCCTCTAATGCTGTAAAGCACAAGCTGCCCACATCAGAGGAGCTCCGTGTTAAGGGATCGGGTTTCTTAGAGATGCATTGCTTTCCCCATCACTCTCCCTCACCATCCTTTCCCCTGCCAGGGGAGGAAGGTGGGTCCTGGAGTCCATGTACAGCAGGGATTTCAGGGGACTCTTGCCCTCGAGAAGAGAATTGTCTTGTGCCCTGGGGCTGGATGGTGCCCTTGGTGCTGCAAGGCAGCAACTCCAGCCATGTGTGACACAGCCCGGCCAGTGCTGAGGGCAGAGCACTCATTGCAGGGCACAGCAGCAGCCAGGTCTGCTGGTGGGACTGCAGGTGTGTCTGACTTTGGGCTCTTACAAGTTCTACACTGGCTGTCAGTGGCTCTTAGTAGACCTTGATGGCCAACAGATGTCCTCAGGGCTTTTTTTGTGCCTTCCTTTGAGGTCTGAAATGTTGCGGTATAGTCAAAACAGTGGATAACTTACTAAGATGTCCCTTTAGTTGCTGTGTAACAGGGTCCATCTTTCCTTGCTGATCTGATCTACTTCTGCCCCACAAGCAGAAGGCCCTTTTCAGCAAAAGAAGTAGGATTTTCTTCCTGGGAGACCTTTGTGGAGCCCCTTGGAGCATCCTCTGACCTTGTTGTGTCATTTTTAACCTTTGTCTTGAGAGGAAAGTGAGGGAGAGCCTGGTCTGTGAAGGACACATCCGGGACCTGCCATTCTTGCAAGTGGTAGCTGGAGGAATGTGTCTTCCTTCCTCATGGGGGAAAGTACAAAACCATCTTGCAAAACTCTGGGTCAGGAGCCCCAGGATCTCTGATGTAAAATAAATGATTCTCGGGAGAGAGCATGTGTTCACCATGTTAGAAAAACAAGCCCCCTGCAAACATCACATACCAAACTCAGCCCAGAGGAAGGGACTTCAGGGGTGGACGGAGAGAGCAGTCTGAGCATCAGAGCACAGCCTGCCCCCCTCTCCCAGGCTGGATCTTCACACTGGTCCGAGGAGGAGGCAGGAGGGATGGGGGCTTGTTTTCTCAGATTTGATTGGTTTATTTATGTTTGGTCCAGGCTCCCATCTGGTCCAACTTCAAACAGGGGCTGCCGTGAAGTGTGGAAGCCACCAAGAGAGAATCTGAAAACAACAGTTGTGCAAAGTACATAAATATTTCTGGACATAAAAATGACTGTGTCTGAGGAGGGATCAATTTGAGCTGGGATGCAGGGTTCCCCGTCCTGCTTGAGATAAGTCCTGGAGTGTGGCTGGATCAAGGAGAAATATGTGCTTATCTGCAGTTTACATGTGCATGTGCAAGGGCAGAACCAAGCCTGCTGAGTGCTGCTGTGCTGAAAGCTCTAAGGCCAGGAGAGGACAATGGGGAAGTCTGTCTGTGTGCTCCTGATTTAATAGTCAGCATGCAAAAATGTCCACTGATTTGGGGGGCCAGAACTGGATTTGGGGCTTGTAACTCATCAAAAACTCCAGCATGGTCCATCTCAGTTTCCAAAATATGGCAGCTGCATTTGAAAAGTTTGGTGCAGATTCTGGATGTGAACTTTTAATTGAAGATGGGGGGGAAATCCAGTTCCAATTAGTGATGGTCTTCTGTGCTGTTTGAACAGCAATGAGTATCTGGACCAGCACCCTTGTCCATCCCAGAGCAATGCAGCTGGAGGCTTCAGAACTGGCTGATGGATTGTAAATCAGATCAGCTCAAAGATTACAGTTTGGATGGCATCCCTTCGGGTAGAAAGGCAGTGGCTGGTGTTTTTCTGGCCAGTGTGTGAGTTGGTGATGCTGAAGAGGACATGAAGGCTGTGCAGAGGAATTCATAGCTTACGCTACAATGGAGGGATCTGCAAATACCACTGAGGGCAAACAAACAGTGTCAGGGTAGAGAGGACAGTGCATGCTAGGTGGGGGATGCTCAGGTGTAGGAACAACACATGGCATTCCCAGATGTGCTTCTCAGTATTCAGGTAATGGTCCTTCCTTGTGCGAGGCAATGTGTATTTCCAGCTGGGATGAGAAAAGGGGCAGGGAGGACACAGCCACCTCTCTTGTCAGCTCTGGAAGCATTTGAGGGTGATGGATCTTGTGGGGTTCACCAGAAGTGTGCCAGCCTCAGACAAGGCATTCTCTTCATTGCATCTTCTCTGAGGCTCAGCTGTCCATTGACCTCTGACCACAGGGACAGGGAGGAGAAACCGTATGGGAGAAATCCAACCAGCCTGGTTGTTCTCAGATCAGACAAAGAAGAACCCAAAAGCAGATAGTCCTCGAGTTGGGTCCTGGTCAGGGCAAGACAGGGCAGTTCCAGATCAGTGGATTGAAATCTGAATGGTTTATGTCCCCAGGATTCAGAGGTTTTAATCTAACTTTGGGGTAGCATCCCCAGATATACCATAGGCAGCAGCATGCATCTGTCCCTCACTCAGAGAGAGCCAGGTGCTCTCAGCAGCATGTGGAAGGACTGCTAACCATGGACAGAAGTGACCTTGTGACTGGTGGAATCCTGTCCTTTCCTCCGCTGTGGAGCTGCCTGGTTGCTGTCCCAGCCTTGCTTCAAGAGAAACATGGCAGCCACAGCATATTGACATAGACTCAGTCGAGGGAAGACATGCAGCTCTCCCCAGGCTTGTTTTTTGTTACAAACTGCATCAGGCAACAGAGTTAGCAGCAAGGCAAAGCCAGAAAACCCCTTAGGAGCAGAGGCAATATGCTGAGATACCCCATTTACCCCTTTTCCTCTTAGCAGGGACCAGGATCAGCCCCATGTGAGCTCCAAAACCTGAGGCATAGGGCTGGTGCTCTGGGAGCTCTGGCTCTCCTGCCCCGCAAACACCAGCAGCTTCCCACGCTGGGGCTCCCCAAAATTGGCGAAATTCCCTTGGAAGATCTCAGAGCTGAACTCTGTTTTGGGATGGAGAGTGTCAAAAATATGTCCTGCCCACGCAGAGCCCAGCCTGAGCCCTGGCCCAGCCGCCGGCAGCCGCTCTCTGCAGCAGCCCTCAGTTAAACCTGATCCCTTGCTTTAAGGGGCTGCCTGGCACTTAGTGGAGACCATAAATAGCGATTTATAAACGATCTTCACGCCGATTCCTCTGCCGCTGCTCAGACATCAAAGTCTATAATTCACGCCCTCCCGCGTCCTGAGCCTTGCAGACCCGGAGCCTTTGATGTGAGCTCCCCCCTCGCTACCTGCGCGCGGGGGCCGAGCCTGGCTGGGCTGTGGGCATGTGCTCTGCGTGCAGCAAGGCGCCAGGCCCGCTCTGCGAGGCATTTTACAAGGTGTCTGCTGTCACTCAGCCTGTTCCTGAGCCTGTTATCCCCTTTGGCGGGGCCGCGTGGGACGTCTGCGGAACAATGGGAACGGACCAGGGGGAGATTGCTGGGGGCAGCATCCAGAAAACACCTGGACTCTCTTTCCCCCCTTCCCCCCAGCACCTGCAAATTAATGGAAACTTCTCCTTCCAATCATGCTGCCTGTGCTGTTTAACAAGTCCAACTGCATGCTCTGAGGGCTAGAAACCAGCCTTGTTTTTCGGGGTGCAGATGGCTCCCAGGATCCTTGCCCAGCCCTATTGCTCCTAGGGCAGGGGCAAACACTGGTGCAAGAACTGTGTGGTGTGAATGGGCCATGATTATATGTCATGTGAGGCTAAGAAGGAGTTTCTGTAAGATGGACAGTTTTCCCTTCCTAGGACATGTGAAACTGCAAAATGGAGGCTCCGTGCTGTGGTTGGGCTGAGGTCTAGGCGAGCTTTGTGGGACAGGTGTCTATGGGCACATCTCACTAGCCTGGCAATCTCTTCCTCTTTCTTCTGCCTCTTTGTTCCTCCATTTTTTGGCCATGGAGAGTACTTTCAAGATGTGAAACCAGTGCAGGCTCTGGAGAAGGCACACAGTCCTGGTCACATCCATATTAAACCAAATAGTTGTTCAAGTCCAACCAAAGGCTTGTCCCTGACTGTGGTACCAAAGCGCTGTGAGAAGAGAGAAAGAGAGAGCTTAGGTCCATATCCCTGATCATCTTCATCCTTGCCAATTCAGCCCTACAAGGCCCTGCAGGGTCAGGCACCAGAGCTGCATATAAGTCGCATGTAAAGCACAAATGAAACTCTGTCCATAAAAAAAGCTGCCTGGTGTGGTGCGAAATACTTTGTCTTACAAGCCAGACACTGAAAAGTTGATAGAGGCGTTTGGGGTGCTGGGAAGATTTCAATGTATTTTGCAGCTGGGATGGTTGTGGCTTTTTTATTTTATTTTATTATAAGCCTGTAGAAATGTATTGAGAGAGTCTTGCATGTGCTACAGGCTGACAAGTGGTAAAGAAAGGGCATGAATCATGCCACTCAGCTCTGTATTTAATCATATCGAACTGGTTTGGTTCTCCAACAAGTCAACATATATTATCTGTGTAAAAAAGGCATTTTACAGGACTAGGAGTCTAAATATCATTTATAAATATTTAATTCTACAAGTGATCTTTGCAAAAGAAGAATAGCTCTTCATTATCATACCTGTGTCTATTGAAATATCACCATTATTTATCATCTGCTGTTGGTGCAGTGTCCCACCTGAGCCTGGAAGAGTTATTTGCTACTGGAGGCTACCATGGGACTGGTCTTGTCCTTCTCCCCATGTGAGGCACTGTATGAAATGGTACACAGAGCACTGGCATGGGTCCCCTCCTCCCTGGCCCTTGACTGCACCAGCACAGCAGCAGGAGGTGCTCAGTGACCCAGTGCCTAAGCTTGGGGGAGCCTCATGCCATCAGGCTCCTTAACCGAAGCAGCCAGAGCTGCCAAAACCCTCTTTGTCTGTCAGAGAGCTTTTGTGGAGCACTGGTCACCCATCTTGCTGTGAAAGTGCCCTGCTCTGCTGCAATTGCACTGCTCTTATAGTTGCCAAAGTGAACCATAAAAAGCAGTGGCCTCACATGCTGATCCTGTCCCCATCCCTATCCCCATCCTTGTGGCTTTCTGCCTGTTTAATCTCTCTGACATTCAGCCCAGCCTTGCCCTGCTCTGTTTTGACTCCTGACAAGCCTTTCAATTTGCTTTCCTCTCTGAAGAGCTGAGAAGCCATTGATAGCTCTCCCCCTGCATTATTGAACCTCGGCGTCGGGTTTCGGGCCCCAGGGAGCAGCCCCACACACCATTGATCTGCGGGGCTCGGGTTCAGCCTGCTGCTGGCACATGCCTGTCCCTGGGTCCCCAGGCAGCCATGGCTCCCTGCATGAACGACTTCTTGCTCTGCTGTAGGAGGAGACTCCTGTCTTTTAGGGACAGGGCTTTAAAAGATGCCACCTCTGGGGTATGCATCCTGCACCATCATCCTCCCTGTATTTGACAGGAATGGGAGGAGACAGACTTGTTTGTGGCCTTCTTTCCATTTGTAACCAGCCTGACAGCTCAGGAATCTCGAGCCCTCTGTGTCTCCTCCAATGAAACAGAGGTGTGCTGTCATGGTAGAACCAAGATCTTCTGTTGGAGCAGAGGGCCAGGAAGGGACAAAGAATTAGTCTGGTTAGAGTAGGGAAAGCACTGACTTTGCTTTTCTTGGAGAAACAAACCTCCCTGGGGAAAACACAGTAACAGGGAGTATCTCATTTAAACCCTAGTGGGATCTTGCCCCAGCTGCCCAGGACTTTGTTCTTGTCACTGATGGGCAGTCTGATCTTCTGATCAGGCACCCGTTCGCTCCACAAATACCCTCAGTGTTCTCATACGCTGTAGTGAATTGTTTTCCAAAGACCATGGGATTGTGTGTTGACAGGCTACAGAAGACTGATAGCCTATTTTGCCATATTTTCAGTAGGAGCATTTTTCATGCCCTTTTTTCATTGCCACCCTTACAGCCACTGTACCATGAAAGGCAGCAGGGATCCCTCACACACCAGCCCATGTCACCATGCATGTTCCCTGGCACTGCTGAGCAGTGCTGATTATCCAGGAGAGGACAGCTGTCTTCTCTATCCCTCCCTTACCCACTTAGGGCATGGACCACTTCATGGTCCTTCTCCCAGAGGCTGGCAGGATGCAGCGGCATGGAAGGGGCTGGCCTGGGAGCCAGAGTGCAAATGCATTTCAGTAGGGGGGGAAGAGGAAGGGCAAGCGTGGATTTTATTAAGTGATAACACATCTTCAAATCAGATTATGGGAAATTTTCGGGGGCACCTCAGCATTGATTGGTTGGGCCAGCATTGGTGAGGCTGTGTGGGAGCACGTTGGAGCATGTGCAATCGGATCCCTTCCATTAGCCTGATCGATAGCCACCATGTGGGGGGAGTGGGCCAGAGTGTGGACAAAACTGCATAAATATATACGCAAGAGCCAAGAAATCACATTACAGCGAAAGAATCTGAGCACAACATGGGTAACCCTTTCACCTCAGCACCCAGGGCAGGGGGAGCGTTAACACTTTCAGGGCAGCTTCTGTCTCCAGTGCTGGATCAGGGGATGACCAGGTTCTGGGTTGGTGTAGCAGTAGGAAGCAGTGAGGCATCACTTCCCCGTGCCTGGCTTGCTGGAGGCCAGGTGTGTTTCTTTGGCTGCAAGGGATCTGATGGCACGTGCTCTCATGTGCATGACGTGGCTGGGCACCAGGAGTGTGAGCAGTGTGTGTACAGTGTCCCCTCCAGCAGTGTCCCCTCCAGCTGTGTCCCTGCTGCTCTTTGAAGTGTGGTGCTTGTTAGTGGGTTACTGTCAGACACAGCATCCGTGTGATGCACAAGGAGAAGGAACTGGCAAAGGGCTGGAGAGTCACTGCAGAGCTGAGCCAAGCCCAACCTGCAGGCCAGGTCCTCCTCCATCACTTCTCCACCAGCAATTTGCTGTGCAGCCTCGGGAGACTGGGGGTTACGGGTCTCCCTTCTGCATCATCGTTTGCAGCATCCCCCATGTTGCAGGCAGGTAGAGGTGGGTGCGCCCAGTTCAAGCCAGAGAGGGGAGTTCAAGTGGGAGAGGGAGGAAGGGAGAGGAAGGGAGAGCAAACACTTCCCATGGGACACAGANACCCAGTTCAAGGCAGCCTGATGACAGCGTGGGAGAGGGAGGAAGGGAGAACAAACACTTCCCATGGGACACAGAGCAAAATGGGACGAGGGGGATGTCAAAGGGAAAAGGACCAAGTGCTAACATCAGATAAATAACACATTTATAAAATCGTCTCTGCTTCGTACCATCCTAAGAATTTGTTGAAACACAGAACAGATCTTCCTGTCCTCTGAGCCCATCTTCTTTACATTTCACATTTAAGATTTCTGGACAAAAAAAAGTATCCAAGAAGCACAAATGCTGCTGTAGGGGCCCTTCCCACTTTCACCTGCAGTACTGTCTGGAGCCCCAGGATTTCATCTCTCTTTCCACCAAGTCCCACTTATCACATTTCCAGGCCCTCCCCAGCCATGCCTGCCTTTCCAGTCCTATTTTGACACTTCTAATTAGCAGACATTTAACACCTTGTTTGGCTTGGACTCTGCCTTCAGCCAGACAACACATCGATGGCCTTTGACTTCTCCCCTGACCCCGGCTAACCTGGCAGCGCAGCGCTCTTGGCATCACTCTGAACACATCCTGTCCAATTTCCTCCCGCTGCCCTCTGCCCCCCTGGTCCCCATGGCCCTCCCCAGCCGTGCCGGGGCGAAGGCACCACGAGATGTGATGTGCAGCCTTTCCCTTCGTAAGCGCTTTCCTGAACATGATTTAAAGCACTGAAGCGAGAAGGGGG
>VYXB01008746.1:257652-346873 GCA_013397135.1 Pachyramphus minor
GGGGGAGGAATTAAAAAAAAAGGCCTGTAATAAAGTCAGCACTCTGCTTATTAAGGGGAAAAGGCTGTGCTTTACTTATACTAACATTAATTAGATAGATATATGGGGAGCAAAGAGGCCTCTAGGAGATTTATACAGGAGCCCTAAAGATGGATGTGAGGATTGACAGACAGCAGCTCCCTTAGAGTGCCAGGAACGTGGTAACTGGGGAGTGGTGATGGGGAGCCAAATGGCAGTGATGCTCAAGTGCAGCAAGAATAAAGGCAGATAAGGATGTTTGGGCCTGCCAAGAACACCTGAGGGTACCATAAAGCTGGAAGGACATGCAGATGGGGAGTACCAGGGAGGTTTCTGAGAGCATCCTCGAAGAGGAGCATGTCTCCCTCTCCTGTTCCCCTCTGTGGTACAGGCAGGCAGGTGTACTGGCAGCCAAAGTCTTTCACGCAGTAGTTTGTCTTTCATTCTCCAGAAACCTGTAGCCACCTGGATGCCATTACCAAATTGAAGAGACACTCCAAGCTGTTTATTTTCACTGTGAGACTTTTCTCTCTCTGCTCCCTTCCTTGCTGCATCAATGAAATGTTTTCCTACCATTCCCAGTGTTGGAGAGACAGCAGAGCAGCAAACTCCCCATGGCCTTTTCATGATGCCCCTGCAGAAGGGTACTTTGTCAGCTCTGATCAGAGCAGGTCCCCTTCTGCTCTGTGTGTCATGTCAAGGTGGAAGAGCAGTGCCTGCCCCAGCTCTCAGCCACATGCAGTGGGGCAGAACCATCTGCAGGCCATTAACGCAGCAGGACAAGTGACCATCTTCTTGAGCCTTCTGCCCTCATGGCCATCTGGACCATCCTTTTTTTTGTGTTTCTGTTTGGGAAGGTGACTACAATCTGTGGGTCCAGCAGGGGTAGATGAGCCCATATCACCTGCATGCTCTATGTTTTTCACCATCTTTCCTCCTTCCTCATCTGTCATCTTGGCGGTAGCAGAACTCCTCACTGGTCCTTTCCCACTGATGCTTCAGGAAGGACAAGTCTGGAAGTGCTCTGTGACACCTTTGCAACTGTTGAACTTTCCACTTTGTCAATACTGTTAGCATCCTTGGGCTTTCTTCACTCTCCTCTAAGCACTTCTTTTACCTGCAAGGACAAAATCTGACTGAAGTGGGAAAGGAAATTTAACTGTGTGTCCTTGTAGGCCCAGGGGAGAGGCCTCGGTCATCCTGGGACTGCCAGGCTTTTTGCACACCAGTGAGAGACTTCCCCAGCCTGGAGAGCTGGCTATCATGTTAAAATCTCTGTTCCCATCCACATTGCACAGGAGGAACTTCCACACAGGGAAGAAACCAGGGCTACCTGGGGAGGCTGCAACAGAGGTGGGAGTTCAGCTGAGGTCTCTTTGATCCATAGCCTCGTGCTCCACCACAAGCCTGTCCTACTCTTGAATTAGGGCTTGTAAAAGGCTGCTGCTGACAAGCAAAGGGTGAAGGCTCTGGGGTTTTTATTTGCAATTGTTGCAGTCTGTGTCCATGAGCTACATCAGGGCTGCTCATCAGCTTGTCCTGCCTTTGCTTTCTGAACTGAGTATCTCCATCCTGCCCAGTCAGTACCCCCTCCCCTCTTTCTCCCAACCTGGATTAAATATAGCAGCTAACTTTGGTGGTGATTAGTAATAAAATTTTAACAAGCATCCATATGAACGTCGTTCTGTCACTTTTATGAGGCCATTTACAGCAGGGAGATATAAGAGCACCTTAAATCTCCCCCTAACAGGAGGGGTCATGTCAGAAGGGTGAGAAGCAGAGAGCCCAGTGTCCCATGTCACCTGCCCAGTGCTGCTGAGGGTGCTCCCTGTCCCCACGATGGGACAGATGGCTCCCCTTTGTACAGGTATTACTGGCTTGGCCAGTCACTTTCTGGACCAGTGGATGGAGAAATGGGGAGATGCCGTGGGCTGCCAGTGCCCAGAGGCACTGCCCATCTGCCAGGGAGCCCAGCACAGGGATGTTGTTGGAGCTGGGGACGGGCACAGCAGCACAAGGTTTGCCCAGGCCCTGTATCAGGGCAGCGGCCTCAGTGCTAAGGCATTGCATTTAGAAAAATAAACTCTGGTAGGAAAAAGTGTTCACATCAACCATTTTCCATTCGCCTCCCAAGCATGTGGACTGCACAACGGGGAATCAATGATTCTTGTCTTTTTGCCCAAGCCTAAATTTGGGGCCTGACTCTACCCCGGCACTGCCTACCATTTTAAGAAAGGCTTGTAAAAGCTATTTTACACCCTTCCCTGTTTCCGATCCGTTTGGCTGCACACCAAGGGCAGGGTCTGCTCCAGCTTCCAGTGATGTGGATCTGCCCTGCCCTCAGCCACGTCATGGCCTGTGTAAGCGGGAACTGGATTGAGTCCCTTCTCCACAATATGTGCACGAGCAGCTGAAGGGATCCCTGCCAGGAGTACGGTAGAAGGAATAAGCCTTTGTGTTTCCTGTGTAGTTATTGCATCCCAGCTCTGCTCCTGTCTGTGGGCTTAAGTTGTGTTACTGAAAACTTTCTGTGTTGCTCAGCATGGCAGCTGCATGGGGCTAGAACAGGTCCCAGGTCCAGGCAGGTTCTGGGCTGAGCACCAGGGACAAGCACAATTTCTGAGAAGTGATCCAGCCAGCAAATTGAGGATGTGAGATGGCACAGGTGGTGTTTCATGCTGGGAAGGTGAGAGCTCCTTCTGCCCCAGGTGAGAGGCAGCAGCAAATTTCTGCACCTACTGATATCCCTGTGCTCCCAGAGGAGGGCAGAAGGGATCCAGGACAGGGAGAGGTACTGTGCCTTCCTCAGAGTCACAGAAGCCTTTGGGTGATGGCAAACCTCAAAACAGAGCCCTTCTGTCCCAATAGCCACCAAACCACACGGCTTCACAACTGCTCTGCGACACCCCTTTTGTGTGGGCACTCTGCTTCCTGTGCCAGCAGCACCAGGTCAAACACAGCTTCACCAAGGCTTTTAGTATTGAGAAAAATGCCAAGACCTGTGGTCTGAGTTATAAGTGGAAGTTTAGGTTTGTTCCTTTTTCTAGTTTTGTTTCTTCAGAAAAAAAGGAAACACACCTTAGAATAGTGAAATGAGAAAATAAGGAAGCAAGATGTGTCTGAAAGGAGGGCTTGCTTGTTGTGAGCAGTGCCTGGTTATTATTATTATTTAATGTAAATAATAATGTAAGTATTATTTACATGACTAATATACATTAGTTATGTAAAGACACACGTAACTAGTTTTCCAACCTCTTATACACTACCCAAGCACTAACTGTGCAAGCCAAGTATAAAAACCACCTGTGCAAAGGCAAAGGAGCAGAGCGGGCAGCAGATGCCTTGTTCTAGGTCTAGAGCTGGAATTATAATGCACTGTTGCAAACCTGCTGGTTTCCGAGGAGGCAAGACATAGCATCCAGCAATCCAATCTGTCTTTTAGATACTGATAAAATGATAGCAGGGATATCATGGCCAATGATAAAAGTAAGTGGAACAGATTGGTATAGATTATTTTGATTTTCTGGTGAGGAGGGTAGAAGTGAATAGGTTGGCTAAGTCAAAGTGTTACTTTTTTTCTCAGAAAAGGTAACTTTCCATGTTTGAAAATTTCTTTCTGGAGTTTTGTAGGATACACTGGTCCTCTGGTTTTGACCAAGTGGGATATTGATTCCACAGTGTTGCTGTTTCATATGAAAAGCAAGCCTTGTGAGCCAGCAGCCCAAGCAGACAGCATCTTCAGGACTCCCCCTGTATTGCTCACAGGCCACAGGGTGAAGCAGGGGTAAGAGCACAAGGGTGGCAGCTTGTGGGTGAGAGGAGGCAGTGGCTGCTGTTAGGCCAAGATAATGTTGGCATTGGCTGCACTTGGCAGCAGCAGGATGATCCTGTGTCTTGCTCCCATGCTGCTCTGTTGAGTTTCCCTTGGAACCCAGGCTCCCCTAGGCTGGTATTTGGGTGTTTTTCCTGATTGCTTCCTTGGGTCAGATGAGATGTGTTTCCCTGGGAGCAGGAATGACCTGGTGCTCTCTCTGTGCATCACTTCACATTGCTACTGAGAGAGCCTTGGTACCCTGGATAAGTGTAGTGAGCCGGGATGTCCCACACATCCTTGGTGCTGTAAATTATGTTCTCCATCCTCCACAAACCCACACGTGTGCCACATGTTCACTGTGCATGTCAGTGTAGTCATAGATAATGGTTGGGGTCACCACAGTGACCTGTTTGCAGGAGTGAGTTGTCTGAGTTTGGCAGAAGAAGGCACCTCAGGGCCCCGAGTAGGTCAGGGATGCAGGAGGCGATGCTGCAGGAAAGCGAGCCCGTGGATGGTGGGATGCAGGGGTAGCCCTGCTCCGTGGGGTTAGAGCCTGCTCCAGCAGGAGGTCAAAAAGGCAAAGTTTCTTGGGAGGTGAATTATCAGTGGGAGCAATATCGGCAGGTCAAGCACATCGGTGCTGGGGTAATACAGTTAAGGTGCAGAGCCTTGGAGGGAGCCCGGCCGAGGAGTGCAGCATTAAAGCAATGAGCCCAGCTTAATCTGCCCCAAGTGAGGGCAGTGGGGTCTTTAATATTGTGTCAGGCTCGCAGGCCCTTGTTGGCGGGTTATTCTTCACGGCAGCTAATGCCACTGGGCTAACTGAATTAGCCCCTCCTTCCGCGGGGTGAGCGTGGGGTTGCCGGGAGGGCGATCGTGCCTCGCAGCTGCAGGGAGAGCGAGTGATGGCCTGGAAATTCAATCAGGTGAGGAGCCATCGCCATCCCCGAAGGACAGGGAGCAGCCCAATTGGGGAGGAGAGCCCGGATGGGAATGCCGACTGGCTCCATGCTGTCCCTGGGCAGGGTGCCCTCCGGGGACTGCTCCCTGCTCTGGGTGGCATGGAGTGCTGCCACACAGTCTGCTGCTCTGCATCCATCAGCCTTCTGGGAGCACCTTGGTGGAGAGCTCATCCATACCTCCGTGCTCGTTTGCAGCTTGCTTGTGGCTGGGTGTGGTATTCCCTTGCACATCCATAGGGAACCATGGCACAGGGACACGCTGGCTGGGACATACAGTGGGCAAACTGGGCATCCCTGGGGTCCACCCTCAGCACACTTGCAGAATTTCTTCTTGACCAGAGATGAAGGTTCACCAGGGAGGGATGGCCTGGCCCAAGGAACTGGCAAGTAGGTCTTTTTCTTGGGTTTGCTGCTGGGACAAGGTGCTCTCCCCCAAAAGCCACTGAGTGATTGCACCATCCTCTTTGTAAAGCCCTGAGTGAAGTGCAGATGAGGAGGACAGCTAAGGGGCTGGGTACAGCAGTGGCCTATCAGGAGTCTCCCATCAAGAGTAATTTTCTGTCCTTCAAAAAAGGAAGGGGAAAAAAAAACCTCTGAGCATCACGGTCATTTGTTTGTTGTCCTCCAAACCTCCCACTGCTTTTTTTCTTTCCCAGTCCCAGCAATTGCTTTCTTCCTTCACATCTAATGACAAGCACACTCCTGGCAAATACTGCAGCACACTCTGAGTGGGTGACAGTGGCCAACCCACCACTGCCTGGATGGTGCTGAATCCAGCAGAGCTCTCCTGTGTGCCAGGGGCCTGGGACAGCCTGCTCCCAGGTGGTGGCACTTCGTCAGCCCCAAAGGCAGGAGTGGCTGGTGGGGGCCACAGAGAATGCTGTGGTCTGAGGGCCTGGGACAGCAGACTCACAGCAGAGGGTTGCTCCCCTCCCACTTGACACAGTGCTTCACCCCACTGTACCAGCACTTTCCATAGCTGAAGCCACTGCCCCTTTGCCCATGCCACCAGGGCAGATGTGGTCCCCTTTGCTTTCCCAGGTACACTTTGATCTTCAAACCTGCCCCATCTCTCTTTACCCCCGCCCCTTTCCTCACATTGATATAAATGGAGGCTTTGGCTGCCTTTAAATAGTCATATCTATCAGACAAGCTCCTGTCAGCCATAAATTTTACAGTAATGATGATTTTCTAAGTGGGTCGACTGGAGCTATTTCCGCTTCGGCCTCAAGTTACTGCACATGTCCCCCCAGGGTCTGGCAACCTCATTTGTTGTCCCCCTAATTGTCATTTCTCCCATACGCACTTGGGCAGACGCTGGAAGGAAAACTGACTCTACTGCTGGCCCCAGGCTGGGGCTCCCCTCTACCCCCACAAGTCCCTCTTGGTTCTCCCCCTGGGAGGGGGATTCAGAGCAGGGGAGAGTGCTGCAGGGGTGAGACAGCGCTGGCTGCCTCTAACACAGGCAGAGGGAATGGCTGTAGAAGCCCACCATATGGCTGCCCTTGCCTCTTGCCACTCTCCCCCACTTCCCCAGCTGAGCGAAACGAGCCCCAACCTGTGAAAGCTGTAATTGCAGGTAATCCCCCCACACTGTGCATGGTTTGAATTTGGCAGAGCAGGAATGTGGAAGGGAGAAGGGGAATTACTGCCCAGACCTGCTCCGGGGCCAACATCTGCACGAGTCATCAGTGCACATCTGGCTGCAGCAGCCTTTACTTGTAGCCCAGCCAGTCACTTTTTAGCCCATTGGGTCTGTCTCAGGCTCCCACTTAAGGGCAGCACATGGACACCATGGGACTGGAAACCCTACAGTGTTAAAGGAATTACTCCCTTCACCTGTTATTGCTGTTGATGTTGAGGTGGTCACTCAGACTTGGTGTGCCTTAGTTTTTCTATTTGAAAAAGAGATTTGGGCTGTCTGAAGGACCACACTCAAGAGTACCCATCTCTAGCTCTTCTGGAGAGAAGGGTGCTTGTGGCATCCTCTTCCAGGTTTGCCTGTGGCTGGCACTGCTTTACAACATCCCTCAGGGAGATGCTGGATCAAAGGAGCTGATTCCTGCCCCCACGTACAGTTGGGATCAGTGAGGTGGGTCCCTGCGTACTTTCTGTTTCTCTTGAGCGTGGTCCCAGAGACAGAAAGCTTTCTGCAGGATTTCTGCCTTGCAGGATCTGGCTTTTGTGAAGGAAGAAGCGAGGCAGGATGGGCAAAGTGGGACTTGTATGTTGTCAGTGCCAGAGGGTCCTCTTTGAGAGACAGGCAAGTGGCTGAAAATCCACCCACCACCATGCTCTGGGATAAGGGCTGCCCTGGGGAGCACTCAGTCAGTCTTGTCCCTGAGGTAGCCAAGCCTACTCTGTCTCCTTGATAGAAGGGATCTGCTCAACCTTCTCATCCTGACCCTTCATCTCTGAGGTTTCTGTGGGAATGTGCTTTGTCAGGGCGTAAATCCTTGCTGCCAGTGAGCCACCCTGTGCCAGGGAGGGGGTACTGGGGGGCTTTAAGCAGCAGGCATGGGTGGTATGTCTCCTCACAAGTGTGGCTGAACACCGTCCCTCATAAGGAGCCTGCTTGGGACTGACCTGGTAGCAAAAGCACCTTCTGTTCAGTCCCTTACATCCCTCCCTGCTCTCCCAGCCCTCAGAAAAGCAGCCTGATCTCGCTCTGCAAGACAGCAAACGCAACCTCCTCCCCAGGCAGGCAGATTCCCAGATAACCTCCCCCGGCTTTCCGAGGGCAGTGCGGGTGTCAGAGGCATTGTCTCTTTGGAAATTAATTTTCCTGTCGATTTCCTTATTTCTCTTAATTGATGAGGGGCAAGTCTTAGGCGCGTTGCCAGCGGCACCAGCCACAGCCTCCCGTAGGTATCAGTAGAGCCAAAAGCACTAGCGCCGAGGGTTGGGGAGTGTAATGAACTCTCAGAGGACTCGTTGCAGCTCAGCCCGTGCTCTAGATTAGCTGAGGAATCATCTGGCCCAGCTATTAACTGTCCCATTTAACATCATAAATTATTAACCTAATTTTGAGGAGGGTTGGTGACGGATCACGCTGATTTTGTCCGCTTTTCTGCAGCCTCTCGCACAGTCTGCCCGTGTGGGGTAAGCCTCAGGCAGGGCCTGAGGGTCCATGCCTCCAGAGGAGGGGAGAGACGAGGCAGCACAGCCTGGCTGCCTGCAGAAGGACCAGCTCTGGCTCTTCTTTCAGCCCAGTGGAGAGCTCAGCCTGAGCCTGAGCAGGGGGAATCCCCCAGTAGAAATAGGCAATGTAAGAGCTGGCCCCAGGGGAGAGCAAAGCCACCCGCTCCCCAGCAGAGCTGCACTCCTATGGGGCACATCTGCACCCCCTGTGCATGGGTGTCCAGAACCTCTGCCCCTTACTGGGTTCTAGTATGTGCTGCCCACCCTCGGTGGAATCCCTTACCAGAGGCATTTTTTAGCTTGCTTGAGGTTTTTAGTTTGTATGGCAAAGGCCTGGGGTCAGGAGGTTTTTCTTCCTATGCTTGTTGTAGTCTAGAGCTTGTTCAAAAAGTTTCCTTCCTGGGAAAAGTTTTAAATAAAATAGGGGAGAAAAGTGGATTCTTTGGTATAAAAGTTTTAAACCTTTCAGAGTTGGGTTTTTCAGCCAATTGAAGTGTAATGAAAATTTAAGACATACCATCTTTTCTTTCTCCTTTATCTTTCTTAGAGAAGAGAGATGTGTGTGGGAGGAAGGGGCTAAGAATTGCACTCAAACCATCATTTCTTTTAATTGAGTGGAAAAATTTTGAAATCGTTTGGTCTGTCAAGAGAAAACATAAAAACCTGAGGGAGACCAAGCTCTGAAATCCTTGTAAAACGCCTCTTTCATTCTGGCATCACAGAAAGGACTTTTTGTTGCCCTGTGGAGCAGCTGTGCTGCTCGGTACTGCCCGTCCGTGGTGCGCGAGCGCGTGGCCCTGGGCTGGCCGTGTGTGTGTGTGTGTCCCCAGGCTCTGTCCCACACAGGGGTGGCATTTGGAAGCCAGCATAGCCCTCAGACCCACTCTGCTTCAAGGCTGTACAAGGTTCAGTGGCTATAGCACCAAGCCTCACTGCCACACGTCTCCCTGTGTGGAGTTGCTTGGGGGTCAGGATCAGCAGGCTGCACTGCTGGTGAAACACAACCCAAAAAAAACCAACAGAAGCACAAAGGAGTGGTTTTGGTTGCAGTTGGAAAGGTGTCAGAGTCTGTATTAAATTGAGAAGAGCCTGTACCACTCATCCCTAGCACCCACCTACTAACCAGAAGTGCCTGTAGCTCACTGTGTGCTTCCTGCGCCTTTTTCCCTTAGGCAGTGAAGCAGGGAGCCCTGAATTTGCACACTCTCAGCATTGGTGCTCTCACACTCCCCTTACTTGATGCCAGGTCTTACACACATAGAATAGAGAAGGAAATTGCCTTTGCCAGAGGCCCAAACCTCGTGCACATGCAGTACAGACACACAGAGGACTGATGGCCAGCACATGGATATAAAATACAGCGCCCTGCCATAAAACATGCACTGCTAGTCTATATATTTTGCAATCCCTTTAAAGATTTTTTTTTTCTTTAAACCCCTCACCCCAGCTCCCTCCCCATTCTCCCCCCAAAAAATTATTATAAAGAATTATTGCCATTAGTACGTCTTTCCCAGTGAAAGGAGAAAATCGCCTCATTCATAATTTATACCCTCAATTACTATTAATAAAGAAATATTTCAGCAGAAAATCGCCTGGGAAAATTACACGTAACATTGCATTAACATTCTATTTGAACATTTTCATCACATTTGTTATAGAGTTAATAAGAGGGATATGCTCCCCTGACTTCTTCATGAAATTATGGGCTGCCTATGATAGTTTAATCTTTTAGACTTTATATAATATATTCACTTTACTAATTGAGCTATCCAAGGAGCAGTTAGGGATGTTCTTAAACGTGGAAGACAAAGTAATCAGGGCCGTGACTTCCTGACAAGAAGATCTTCTTCCGGAGATGAGGAGCTGCACGTGTGAGGGGCACACACATACGTGTGTGTGCGCAGATGTGCCACTCCATTAGCCCTTCCCTTAATGTCCTTCCTGTACTTGGAAGTGAATGTGAATGGAGGGTGGAGGTGATTTTCTGACTCATGAAATATTTCCCAAAAGCTGCGTTTGTAATTCAGAGTGAAAGGGGGTCTGGTGAACTTGAGCAAGGTATTGTTGGGGGAATTGTGTTGGGAGACTTCTCAGGAGCAGGACTTCATGTAGACAAGCCTTTACATTCAAATTCTCCCCCACCCACAGTCAGGCACAGATCGTCTCCAAAACTCTGGGGCAAGGAGCTGGACGGGGGTGTACAACCCCTCTTCTGATCTCCCTGGAGCTTTTGCTTCACCAGGCAGTGTGATCAGGGGCCTGCAGTGCAGAAAGGCTTCCCCCCACCCAGTGTGCAAACAAACCCAAAGCTGGGCCATGGGCAAGAAGTGAGGTAGATGTGAGCAGTGAGACATGAGGAGGCACTTGGAAGATGGACAGTGTTCTTGTGCACCATGGACATTGCTCTGGACAATCTACTTGCTTCCAGAAAACATGAGCAATAGGAAAGTCTTGGTAGCTCTCTCTTCCACTCCTGCACCTGCAGCAACTGGAGCCTTGGTCCAGACTCAGCTGCACTTGGAGCTTTCCTTCCACAGATGCAGCATTGGGCACTGAGATTTGATCCTCTCACCCAGTTTGGTAGCTGAATCCAGCTCAGGGTCTCTCTGTGAGACCCTCCTTTCCTGTCCATGTGCACACAAGGGACCCCTTAAGACAAGATGTGATCCAGGGCTCGTGGTTTCAAGCAGGAGGCTTCCCAAGGCAACACCAGGCAGTGGTTTGCACCAGGTCTGTGGGAAAAAGGGCTGCATTTTCAGCGTGTCAGAGCTTGTTCACTCATTAAGCCTAAGCACATGCAGCCTCGAGCAGGTGCAAGGAGGGATCCATCGTTGCTGAGCAATGGCCCTGCCACCAGGGATGAGGCAAACCTCTGTTCACTGGCCCTGATGAGGGAGGCTGAGGGAGCACAGGACCAGCTGCTTCATTTCATATTCACAGGGCACTCATGTCCCTTCTGCATCCCCCAGGCACGGACAGGGAAAGGGTGACAGGGCATAAGATGGCACACAGGCTCCTAGGTGAGGGTTTTCAGTCACTCCTGAAACCACTCTTGTGATACCTAGCCTCTCCAAACTGGTGACCAATGCTGACAGCAAACCAAAGGTTTAACGAAAAGCTTTCATGTGTTGGGATTTGTTAGCTGGGACTCATTAAATAGCAAATAAGAGCCTGGATGTTGCAAAGTGAGCCCTGCCGAAGGCAGCTCCTGTAGGTCAGGCAGCCTGGGACTGCAGAACACTCCAATACTGGACAGCAGCCAGATGAGCTCCTGTCACTCCCCAGCAGACCACAGCCAGTGCGTTCCACCAGAGATGGGAATTCACTCAGGAAGAATGCAAGGGGGGTGTGGGCAGTGAGCATCCCTCCTCCACGTCCCAGGGTTAGTCAGTCCACACCTTCAACACATCACACCCGGCTGGGCTCAGCCATTCTGACCCCTGGTGTGACACCCAGTTCTGTCACCTGGAAGAGGGGCTGAGCTCCTGCCTGCTCTGCCCTCCCACCCCATGTGAGCCCATCAGGGAGACCTGGATGGGTGAGTGACAGCAACAAAAAAGAAAAGTGTCTGCAGTGTGAGGGAGGGAGAGCAAAGCATTCACAAGATGTGCAGCGCCACTAATGCTTCCATGGTGCAGCATGGGTGTTACCAGATGGTTTTTCATGGAATGTGCTGCACGCTCATTGCTGAGGTTGCAACTGAGATTTGCCTGGTGATGGTGTGCCACCAGCCAACAGCGATGGAGGCTGTGACCTCCTGGGCCACCGCAGAGACATGATGGGCAAGCAGCAGGTCGTGTAAGCCCACATCTCCGCTTTGCTTCCCTGGTGGGCAGGGGGACACAGAGCTGTCCTGGCGTGTAAGTACAGGGAACTGGGCATCTTTCCAGGGACCACACGAGCAGCCTGGGAACAGCAGAGGCTGAGGAAGGTGAGGCAGTAACTGTCCACCCTGGAGATGGCCACTGCCTGGTCCTGGGGCAGGATGGACCATGCTGTAAACAGGACAAGACTTGTAAACAGGGCTCCAGCTGGGATAAATTTAGCCCATTGGGGTTGCAGCCCTGGCGCGGCAGGACACGGTGTCAGGGTATTGTCAAGAGGAGTGAGGGAGAAAGAAGCTGAATAAACAAGCACAGCTTGTCCTTTTTTTTTTTTCTGTCCCAGCGTTGTTGTTTCAGCCGGACAATTGCCCTGCAGATTGAGGGAACGGGCTGGAGTTCAAGTGAATTTGGCTTCCAGCGCCTCCCTTTTCACATTGTCTTTTCACATGGGAATGTATCCTGGCATATAGGGGGAGAGTGTCCATACTCGTGTGCATGGTTAACTCCATGGATGCTCTGCACACATCTTTGGGCTGGCCCTCAGGGATACAGGCTGCTTTGTATCCCAGGTGAGGCTGAGCAACTTGGCACTGGCTGTCATGCAGAACTTCACTTTCTCCTCATGCACAGCCCAGACTAACACCTGTGGGTGTCCAGGAGCACAAGTACAAATTGATCTGTACTCCATATGTGTCTGTACATGCCTCTGTGGGTAGAGCAGCCCTGGAGATGTCCCTCCGTGGCAGAGGGGACACTGCAGAGGTGAAAGTCTTTGCAGAACTTTACAAGTGGATCAGGACTCATGAGATCCTTTTCTCTTTTTTTGTCATGGGGTTTGGACAGGTCAAATTCCTTTGATAAAATCATCTGTGATCTCGGGAGCAAAGGGCATGGATGTTCTCTGTCAGTCCTGCTCTGTGAGGACCTAAGTCTTTTCTAAAGGCCATGTTTAGAGGCAGCCTAATTTTCACGTCTTAATTTTATTTTTCTCACATCTCTCTCTGACACGCACATACACGCGCACACTTCTATTGGAAAAACGATTTTAATACCCATGGCACATTGTCCTGGTGTGATATAAAATCCAATGACATGTGGCATTTGGAAAAGGTCACTTCCCCCATCAGGATTCATTATCCTACCTCAGCCTGGGAAGCCATGGGGTTGCCCCCTCCTCTGTGGACCCCTTGCCCCCTCCCCAGCTACAGCAGGCGAGCAGGGAGAGGGGATGAGGCACTGGGTGGCCACGCCATGGACTTTGGCAGTGTCAGGGCAGTCCCTGCAGTGAGGGCTGTTGTTTCTCATTTGATGTTCCTGCCCTTCCCGATGCCTTAATTTTCCCCCTGCCACAGAGCAAGAGGAATTATAGGGATGTGCTGCTGGGAGGGCTCTGTGGGGTGCATGGGTCTGGGTTTGGCTTTTCCCTGCCTACCCCTGCTCCATCTGTTCCCTTTCAAGTCAGAGCCGGCTCTTGCGGTGCCCTCGCTCTGCACAGTAGCGGAAGGGAAACGCTCCCCTTCCCTGTTTCGCTTTTGGCTGGGTTGGTTCGAAGTGCCTGCCCGTGTCAGTGCTCACCACCACCTAGGCAGAACTGAGAAGAGAAAGTGGAGAGGACATGGAAAGCCCAGCTCCTCACCAGGTTCCTCACCAAGCGTGGGGATGCTCGCAGCAGAGCAGGAGTGACAAGCTGTCTTGCAGTGCTTTACATTTTTGCCTTTCTTTGGACTAATTTCTGCTCAATCTTACCCAAGATCATCTTTGTCCAAGTATATCCACCTCCCCGAGGTGCTTCCAGCCCAACTTGAAGCTGTTCCCTGGAAGGCAGAAGGTTGCAGGAGGGTCAGACTTGCTGTGGAGGCTGTCTAGGGGTTCTCAGGGGATGCAGTCCATTGCAGAGCAGAGCATGGCTTCTTGCAGTGGGCTGTTGCATGGGAAGGAACTGGGAACCAGGACTTTTCCACATGTTCACTAACTGCCTTGGGGTACCTTGGCCAAGTCAGAACCCTGTTCCCCACCTGCAGGAGAGGGGAGAGGCAAGGGTGGGTGCATTGAGCATGCAGTGGGCTTGGGGCTGTGGGATGACAGGAGGTGAGAAACAGGAGTGGTTTTTGCTGGGGGAAAAAGGGTTATTTTTGCAGCAGGGAGTGGGGTTTAATGCCTGATGAAGATTACTTCTCAGAGTGCTGAGGGCAAGGCTGACTGGAGCCCCTTCCTACCATCTAAACACCAATGAGTTATGGGTACCCCAGCCTCTAATTACACAGTCAGCCCCAAATAGGCTGTGTCTAACGAGGCTGACAGACTAATATCTCAAGAGCCCTTAATGTGTTATCATCTCTTGCTGTATGACCTCATATTTATAACTGCTCTGGTGGGAGGTTGAGAAATGTCCTTCTCTTCCCCCAGCTCCCTCCCCAACTTTCCCCCCCTCCAGAGCAGCAGCTCTTCAGCCTCATCTGTTAGGATCAGGAGGAGAGAGGCGACTTCCCTCCATCCATCATCAGACGAGTTTGCGCTATTAGATGATTAAAGACATTTTTTATAATATTTGGAAGAGGCTTTGAAATGTCTCTCAAACGGTGTGATTAATGCCTGCTTAACCCTCGCCTGGCTGGGACGGTGCGGTGGGGAAGCGGGTGCACCCCGGGGCAGGGCTCCCCGGGCATCTCAGTGGTCACCCAGCCGTTGGGCACCCCGAGCCCTGACAAGGTGTGATTCATGAGGACAGGGCACCTGCAGGAAGCTCCGACCTCCAGGCAGTTCCTGACGCACCGGGGACTTGGTGGTTTCTGAGGCTGCAACGGTCGGTGCAGGAGGAAGCGCCGCCCGCCCCCTCCCCAGCGCTTACACAGGAGGCCCCAGGGCTGTGCCGGTCCAGGTCTGCAAGCTGGACCGTTCCACACCAATGCTGTGGGTTTCAAGGGAGGGCAAGGAGAGGGGTGAGCAGCCCCTGCCCATTCCTGGATGACCTGAGCTGGTGGGGTGTTTGCTTTCCTCATTTCCCTTTCTTTTTCCCCGGCCGCTCCAGATGAAGTCTCCCAAAAAAAGTTGTGGGCATCTTAGATGCTCTGGTAGGATCCACCTTTAGAATGCTGAAGTCTTGCTCAGTGTTTGCCATAAAGACCCGTGGGGCTGGTGGACATGTTCCTGCTAAAATTGGTGTTGGCATTGTCTGGTACCTGCCAAAGGCCAAATCGCTGGTGTTCCCTGACGTTGGTTCCCATGGGGGAGTGGAGATTTGGCCTCGGATGGGGGAAGGATGCCCACCTTCTTTGATCACAGGCACAATGTTTCATAATCTCAATTTCTTGTCAATTGATTGCCAGATAGAAGCGACAACCAAAGAGGGCCCCAGGCGTCTGCAACTGCCACTCATCGTATGATTTTAACTCTCCCCCTCTGTAAGTTTGCATTATTTTCTTCTTGTTGTTGTTGTTATCTAAAGAAACCTCCCCTCCCTCCCCCTCCAAAAAGCCTCCTAGAAATCCCAATGCCCTTGTCAATTTGATATTCAATGTACAAATAGCTGAGAAGGGTTAATGCATGATTAATAGGTGTTTTATTAAAATGGTTAATCTGTCATTATAGAGTCAAAAAGATCAATAGATTTCTTATAATCATGGCTTAAAATCATCTTTAGCACCAGTGCTTATGGGCTTAAGACCCTGAGCAAGATGCTTAGGGGGACCTGGGGGTCTCCTGTTAACTCCTTCTAACCCTTCTGTCACCCAAAGTGTGACCCTGCACACGGAGAAAAGCTGACACAGGGCTACATGTTCTGTTATGGTTACCATCCACCTTATTATTGATGGGTATTAAAGTTGTCACACCTGAGTGACAGAAAAGGGAAATGGAAAGCAGGAGAAACTGGGAATGCAGCTGGATAAATGCTCTTTGTTACAACCAGCAGCAGCACCCGAGCAGAGTGGAGGGGTGGGCATAGCTGGGCTGTCTCCCATCCATTAGTGCCCCCGTGAAGCAAGGAGCATTGGCCAGGCATTGCCCATCACAGCCTGGCTCCTTCCCTAAGGAGAGCTGCCTTCACGCTGGGGTGAGGTGAGGAGGTTCCAGCCTTGCATGTGCCTGAGGTGAGGCAGGGTGCCAGTGGCCAGGGAGGACCAACCGAGTGCCACCTGAGTCCCATCCCTGTCCTCAGCCCCAGGGGCTGCTTTCCTGGCAGCTGGATGATGGTGGGTCTGGTTGACCCGACCCTTTGGGATGCCTGTTCCAAGCTGCTGTTTGATATCTGCAGTGATACCGTGACGAATCCCAGAGATGCTGAGCTGCCGACCCCCAGCGCCAGGTCTCTGCAGGAGGAGGTGCTGTTTAGACAGGCTGACACGGGAGGGTCTGAGCCAGCCCAGGCAGGGGGACTGCAGCCCCCCTCTGCCTCCTCGCTGCCTCACAGCATCCTCTCCTCCGCAGCAGAGGAGGGATCCTAAGGTCATGCAGGGGGTCTGTGGTGGAGCCTGGACTGCAATGCAGAGCACTGCAAGAGCAGCTGGCACTGGGGAGTGGTTCCTGAGTGATTTTGGGAGCCTTGGTTATGGATGTTGCCTGCACCACTCACGCAGTGGAGAGCCAGACCTGCTGCCTAGTGAGCAGAGCAGATGTTTCTATGCTGGGACCAGCCCTGGTGGCCTGAAACCCTTCCCTAGAACTCCATCTCTCCCCACAGCTGTGTGTGTGCAGGATGGGCAGATTTTTGTGCAGCCCCCAGCACCACAAGCCTGCCCAAGGTTGGAGACACTCACTTGGAGGTTGCTGGAAGCCAGTGCTTTCCAATGATTTGGCCATGCAGGATGCCTCTGCTGCATCCCCCTTCCCTCACCTCCTCACCCTGCATGAGGGCTCAGCCCTGCTCCCTGCCCAGCCCCACAGCCTGTGTCACCCACCTGGCCTCAAACCAGTTGAGGTAAAATATAGGCAAGTTCATCCTTTTACTTTCCCTTTCTCTTCCCTACCCACCCTGCACTCAGCTGCTTCAGGCTGGCTTGAGTAAGTCCCACACCACAAGAAATCCCAAGTCTTCCCCATCCAGCTGCCAGGTGTGTGCCTGGCATGGGGATCTCAGCCTGCCAGGAGGGTATCACTGCCTTCACCTCCTACCCCCACCAGTGCTCTGCGTGGGGCTGGGTGGAGATTTTCCAGACCCCCTGAGTCCAGCCCTCTCCATCCCTGCCTCATTGCTTATTTCTGGGCTATTATGTTCGACAGGGAGAATTTGTTTCTGTCCAGAGCAGATCCCCGGACAGTCTCAAACCTCTGAGGATTTATCATCCTGAGCTTTTGTTTGTGGGTCTCCAGGACCCTCTGCCCCACAGCCAAGCCCAGATGCTTCTTTGTCTCCTCCACAGAGCCTGCTGGCCGCCAGGAGCACTGACCCTTCTCTTCCCCCATGGGTGTCCAGGCTTGCAGGCTCCCCCTCACTTGGTCACACACACACACGCCTGCAAAGGCCACTGCTGGGGACAGGATGCTGCAGGGGACATTCCTACCTACAGGCTGCACGGGGAGGTGTCCCAGGGCAGGGCGTGCTGGGCTTCCAGCACAGAAATCCCCTGGGGACTGGTGTGGGGAGCCTAGGCTTGTCCCCTTGCAGCTCCAGAATCACATCCCTGTTTGCCTCCCTGCTCCACTGCCGCTAAGCAGCTGGGAGGGCCGGGCACAAGCAAGATGAGATCCCCCTTGCTTGTCTTGAGGGTCACAGTGCTGTACCCTTCTGTCTAGTACAGCTGAAACAGCAGCAGCTGCCTCTGCCAAGTGACAGTGGCGGCAACTCTTCATCTAAGCAGATGGTCAGCTGCCCTGTGATCCAGAGTGGGGAGGATTTGGGGTCACTCTCAACAGGTTCAAGTCTATTAGGACAGAGCTATCAGCTGGCATAGTTAGTGACTGGGATTGTATTCCCAAATCACTGTCATCCTGTTGCAGAGGCCACTGTGGCAGTGGCAGAAAGCTGCTCTGGCAGCTGTTGGAGTGTGACAGGGGAGGAAAGGGGTGCAGGGCTGGTCCACCAAAGCGCCACCCCCATCCCCTCCCTGGCTGCCCACATTCCTCTGCAGCAGCGCCAGGAAGCAGGGGGAACCAACCTTTGGCATGTTTATTGACACTCCCTGAGTTCATACTGTGACTCTACAATCTTTCCCTGAGATTATTAAGAATTAATTGATCACTTTTATATTCCCCCCGATACCCGGTGCTGCTTCGCGACAGGCGGCAGGAGGAGGGAAGGGAGGCGGGAGGAGGGTGGGGTGTGTGTAAAAAACACACTGATAAATGTTAATTACTCTTTTACAGCCCTTGTCAAATTCCAAAGCAAGTCGTAAATTCATTAAACTCTAACGGATTAAGCACATGCAGCTTATTTAGTCGCCATAAACAAGATCATTTGGATGTTGATTTTCCCCTTTTTATTGCTGCAGCAGAAAAGGGGAAAAATCAGATGAGGAAAGCAGTTGGTGGTTACAAAGGGAGTCAGAAAAGTTTGAATTTATTTAATATCTTGTTTTCTTGCTCTGTGGCCGCTCTGTAGGATATCAGTCCTCAGGTTGTGCCTGGGCAGCATTTTGCGAGGGAGTCTGTCCATCCCATGAGCTGTGTCCAAGCAGCTGAGTCTGCATGGACAGCCCTGGGATGGAGGTACCACGCTGTACAAAGGGTCTGCAATATCCTCTGCATGTGTCAGGGCTGCCTTCTTAGTGCTGAGGCTTTTAAAGACCTGGATGAGCAGAGATGCGATGCTCAAAGACCTTTTGGTGGTGTCTTTGGCTGGGATGGCCGCTCTGCTCTCCTCTCTGCTGGGAGGTCTCCAAGGGTAGGTTGTGTCTAGTGAGGCTCAGTCTGGCCCCTGAGATGCAGGGCTCTGCCCTCAGCCATTCTGCAAGGGATTGTGCAGGCAGAGTTAGCATAAAATCAGCTCTGCTTGTTCTGCGAGGTTTCAGCTCATTTAATGCTGTCCCCAAGGTGCTGACTGTGCCCAAATAGTGAGATGTGACCTCTACCAAGCTCAGCCGTGAGAGAATGGAGACAGGGAAGGGAGCCATGCTAGAGGGGAGGGACAGGGTGCCTTCAGCTGCTCTGAACACAGGAATGTGGCCTGAGGTCTGCCAACCCTCTTGGAGAGCTTGCCATCTTCTACTGGTGTGTGTTAATAATCCAGGCTGACCTCCTGAGCTATGGGAGCGGTAGAAGGAGAATGAGAGGAGGGTCATGAAGATTAATTAGTACTCAGGGCTCTAATTACAAGTTTCTTCAACACTGGGCTTCTAATGAGGAACAGGCGCTGAGGCAGCCCTGAGCCCTGCTGCCCCCCCAGCTGGCCCTGCTGAGATACCTCCTGCTGCCTGGTGGGGGTGGTTTTACTGGGAAAGTGATGGGAGTTAGCCCCTGGGCACCAGGATCTCCCACTGGAGCTCTGCAGCTCCAGGCTGTGTGTCCAAGAAGTGGCCACACTGCTGTGTAACCCTGTCTGTGCCTTGGGCTGAGTGTTAAGAGACCTGCTGCCATTCTTAGCACTCCCAGATCCCTGCCTTGGTCCAGTGGAACAGGAGGGGCAGGAGGTGGCCTGGGCATCCAGAGGTCCTTGGTGGGTGTCACAGCCTGGCTCTGTGCAGCAGAGGATGCTGTGCAGGTCCGGTGCTGGCAGGAGCTGTGGCACTGCTGGCAGCTGGTTCTGCTGGTGCTGGTGAACCATCACCAGCTGAGGGGCTCACAACCAGCAGTGCTGGCCCTGGGACACAGCTCTGCTTCTCCAGTGTCTCCCAGCCTCCAGCAAGGCTGAGCTCACCAGGAGCTGCAGGCAGCCGTGCACTGCAGGCAGCAGAGGGAACTCTAAACACCTCACTGGAGCTCGCTGCCTGGCTGCTGCCAGGAAAATTTCGGGCTTTCGCTTCAGAGTCCTCAGCAGTTCTTCATCTAAAGGAGGTGACCTGGGCACTGGGGGGATAGCTGCCTTCCCATCTTAGCTCATCTCTGAAAAGAGTGCAGGCCCAGAGGGTCTGAGCCATGGGCACGTACCCAACTGCCCCAGCCCTGCTCCCCTCTGCATTTGCCTCTCGAGGGGCAGAGGGAAGGAGAGGAGCTCGAATGGACAGCAAGGGGTTGCCAGCATTCAGGGCCCCATTCCCAACAACCATTTCCCTCCTGCAGCCCTTGCAGTGGGTACAACATGCACAGACAAGTGCCAGCAGAAGCATCCCTGCTGTTCAGATCCTTCCATGCTTTCCTGCTGTGCAGGAAAATCCAGAGATTTTCCTGGGCTTCTGAGTGCAAACTGGGGCATCCAGGGGTTAACGGAAGGAGCGTGTCCCATGCTAAGCAGTAGCTAACAGCCACTAGCTAATAACTTTATGGCTTCAAAGCAGGGCATTTATCATGCTGAAGTTTGTTTATGCACTAGTTATATGGCACATTATACCAGCTCTGTGTTTGGCTGATAAATTTTCCTTGACAAGCAAGGCTACCAATGGGGACTCACCGAGTCCAAAAGACCAGTAGCTTTTTCCTGAACTCTGCTTTCGGAGATAAGGATGTTTTTTCCCTCTTTTGTTTTGTAAGGAGGAAAGAAAAAATTTTGACAACCTGTAAACTTGAAAAAAAAAAAAGAGAGGGAGAGTTTTGTTCCGGACAAGTTGCCCAGAGTTGTAGTGCCCCAGGGGAGTAGAGGAGAAGGTCCTGGTCCTGGTGAGGACCAGGTGGGCTGTGTTGGCAAGTGATGCTCATGGGCTTGTGCTGGGAGATTTGGGCATGTGCTGAACGGGCGCTGACAGGCTCTGTATGTCTCTGGGAATGGCCTATATCAGTCTCATCTGTGTTCTTGGAGAGTATATTTTTCGTCAAAGTTTTAGAAGGCATTCTGACAGCCCTCTAGTTCTGCCCAAAGTTCCTAAAATGAGCTACAATCGTAGCATTCTTCACTATTTTGAGGTTGTGTGTGTGCGTGCAATTTGTTGCTGCTTCGGCAGAGCTGCTGTGTTCCCCTGTACCCCCTTGCTCTGGGTTCAGCTCCTTTAATCCCACTAATAATAATGACCTTCACATTTCTGGCTTCCTCTATCAGAGGAGCCAAACCCACTTTGCAAACATTAACAAGCTCGGCCTCCCAAGTCCGTGCAAACATGATGGGTCAGGATTATTTTTCCTGCTGTGGTGGTGGTGAAACTGAGGCATAAGGCAAGGAGCTGGCCGACCTGAACCCACCTAGAGGGGCACCCTTTGCTTTAACCAGTAGACCTCACCCTGGTCCAATTTAGACCAATGTAGGCTTTCATGGGTCTCACCTCTGGAGCAAGACCTGGGGCTGACGGGCTGGTGGGTTGCAGGGGGATGAATCCTGATGCCAGGACCTCCCCCTGAAGTGCCACCAAGGCAGTTTGTGAATCAGCATCTGTTCCTCCTGCTGGGGAGTGGGACGTGTGCTGCTGGATGCTGGGGGTGTTGTGGCATGCCAGCTCAGACTGGCTGCTTCCCCATGGGGCCATGCCCACAGCAACAGTGGCCTTGTCCCTCTGCCCTGCTCCAACAAGCAGAAAACCCACACCATGTTCAAGTGTTTGGGGGCCAATGCCCACACAGCAGAAATGTGGGTGCCAACCTCACTGCATGAAACATGTGCATCCTCAGGGTCTCCCCACTGAAGGCATCTTAGTGCCCTTACCTGTGCACACACACAGGGATTCATTACTGCACTGGGTGCATCTCCATCTCCAGTGCTGTGTTAGGATCCATCTGTGGCTGCCCATCCAGGTGGGCATCCCCAGAGGTGTAGCCATCTCCAGCAGAGTACCTATTGCATCCCTGGCTGTGTACCTGTGCCGGCGTGCGCGGCGTGGATCTGCATCGGTGGCTGCGTGCAGTGGCCCCTGCAGGCTGTAAATACTGGCAGTGTGGCAGGGAGGTTGAGCGGTTTATGGCTCAAGGTCAGGCCCATGAATCATAAAAAGGTGTCGGAAGGAGCATTAACTCCTAGCCTTCGCTTGGTCTCTGTGTGGTTTCAGGCGGGGCCCCGAAGGCAGTGATTAAAGGGTGCACCTTCCCCTTTCAGTTTTACGGTAAAAGGAAAGCAGTAAATTAGAAGCCCACAGGCTGGGGCAGGCCAGGTCCCGCCAGTGCAACAGCTAAGCAAGTACCTGCCATGCGCCCCAAGACCCTGTTGGCACTGCACACCCCCACCAGCACAACCCCCTCACAGCCTCTCCCCATGGCAACCCCTTTCCGAGGGGCAGGGTCCTGCCATGCGGTGGGCATGATGGGGACATCCCTCCATCCTTGCCCAACAGGAGCTCGGGATGGCTGGGAATGCTCAGCCCTGTTCACCCTGCAGAACAGCAGCACCTCTTGCTCTGCACCTTTTTATGACTCTAGCTATAATTAAGTAATAAAATTTTTTGAATCCAAATAGATATAATTAAGGTTTAATGCCCCTGTTTTCTTGCGAATTGTCAGGACTATTAAGAGCTGAGTATTGATTGAAGAGGTGAGGCAGATGTTTCTGCTGCTGCCATGGAACTGCTGGGACAGAGGCAGAAAACCCTGATAATGGTCAGGTCCTGCCCCAGATCTGGACCTCAGGATGGCAAGTTGAAGCTGGGGAGAGCTGGTGCAATGTCCGGCACTGCAGGGTGGCCCTGGCCCAGGAAAGCAGGGAGGAAGGGATGCAGGTTGCTCGTAGGATCCTGCTGTTTTGCACCACTCAGCTAAATAGCCTCCAGCACCTCAGCCTTGTGGTGAGCACTCACACGTGGGGCATTGCTGCCAGCATGTGCTTCAAACCTGCCATCTCCTGGAAAAGGGCTTTCAGGGACAGAGGTGTGAACACACCCTGTTCCATCCTCATCCCAGCAAGGGTGTCCTCCTGAGCCTGACCCAGCTTGCAGCTGCCCTGCTACCCCTGGCTCGTCCCCACTGCCACCTGCCGGGCTGACAAGTGGGACATAGGACAGGAAACAACTCCTTCCCCAAGCTGTTGCTGCTGCAGCCAACCCCAATAAGGCATCGTGTGAAGAGCTGGGCCATTGCCAGACTGATTTCTCCCAGCTCCAGGGCCAGTGCACATCTGCACGAGGGACACTGCAGGTACTGCAGCCCTTGAGGCCTTGCTTTCCAGCAGAGAGACTGGGGCTGGGCAGAATGAAAAATACAGACACATGCTGTGCCTGGTCTGGACTGAACATTAGATGTCTATGAGGAAGGGAGCCTTGCAGCATGCCGGGAGAGAAAATACTTCTGCTTTCCCTTAAAAAAACGTGCTTTTTCCCCTGGGGAATGGCATTGTGGAGCCCTGGAATTGACGCGGCTGCCAGAGCTGATGGATGGCGCTGGCCGAGGGAGCAAAGCGGGTCAGCAGAGCAGAAACCAGCAGGCACAAAGAGAGAGCATCCCCGCTAACCAAGGCAGGCGGTGACACCCTGTGCCAGGGCTGGGCCCACAACAGCCCCCTCTCTGTTGGGCTGCAGAGTTGGCACAGCTGGAGTACCTGGGGTGCCATCCTGCGATGCCCCCGGGTTCACCCCAACTGCACCCGCTGACAAGAAGGGCCTTTCTTCATCTCCTCACAAGCCCTGATTGTTCAGATGCTTCCCCTGCCGCTGCCTTGTGCTTCTGCCCTTCCCAGAGACTGTTCTGGGACAAGAGGGAGGATTTGCAGCATCTGCATGGCCTGAGCTGCTGCAGCTTCAAGGTTTTAAAAGGAACCGAGATTCCTCCAGTAGGTCTGGACCAGGTTGTCCTAGTCCCCTCAGCATCTCCAGACCAGGATGTCTCAGTCCCCTCAGCAGCTGTGCTGTGTGGCTGCACAAGCCCACAACCCACCCATATTTCAGTTTGCCCACCAGGGGCTGAGGTCCTGCTTCAGCTTTGCAGGTGTGCAGCAGAGAGTGAGTGCGTGCATTTGAGCCAAAGGACCACCAAGAAGTGGGGAGTCACAGTGCCAACTGCCCAGGGCAGCCAGGGTGTGGGCAGTTGTGCTTCTAGGTCCTGTGCCTCTCCTCCTTGGCACACAGCATCCTGCAGGCCATCTTGCAGCTGAGAAGGGGGAAACTGAAATGTGGAACCCTGGGCTGGTGTGAGTCTTGGAGGACTGCTCCAAGCAGGGATCTGGGCACCTTTTGAGGCTGCTGGGAGGAACTGAGTTTTTGTAAGTGGTGGAGGCAGTGGCTGCAGGGAGAGATCAAAAGACCAGGCAGCTGTGCAAAATCAGCCCAAACATCACTGAAACTTGTGTGCCGTCGCTGCTTCCTCTGAGAGATATATAGGCAGCCTCTAGGCAGGAGAGGGGACAGAAGTTTGGAGTGATGCCAGGGAGATGCTGGCTGTTGTGCTGTGACTGGGGCTTAGACACACTCACTACATCCTTGGAGCCCTTGCTCTGCCAGCGGGAAGTGTCTTCTCCTGGAGCACTGTCCCTGTGAGCTGTGTGTGGGAGGGCAGGATATGTCACCCTCTAGCATGGATGGATGGGCAGGATCAGGAGATCCAAATGAAGGCAGGCCACACTGAACTGCAGAAAATGAGATCTCTTCGGATGGCTGTAGTGCAGTGAGCCTCAGGCTTGGTGCCCAGGACTGCAGGATGCTCCTAGTCTCTCTTGTGGGGTCAGCAGGACCTTCTCCTTCCTTCCATCCAAGCATAAGGAGGAGAAAAAGCTCCTGCCTCAGCTGGGAGGCCATACCTTTTGCCCAGATCCCCTTGGACAGAGGCTTACAGTGCCCTCCAGGGATGCAGAGCTGCATTGTCCCTCCTGCAGCCTGTGGACACTGAGCAGTTCTCCCACAGACACGTGGCGGGAAGGAGCCCAGGCGCCCTGGCTCTGGTCCCATGCTCTGTCTCCAGCCAGAGGACACGCCTGAAGCTGCTCGACTGAGGGATGTGTCTCTGGAGGGATCTGAACCCCAAACAGTCATCTTTCCCCTCCAGCAAGCCCAGCTGGGGAGTCCCTCTGCAGCACTGGGCTGCTGCTCCGGCAGATGTGAGGAGGAGCAGAGGGAAGGGGCTCAGCTTCAAATCGATTCTCAGCGCTGCGATAAGAATCTCTTATCGCCCTTGTCATTGTAATGGCTGGGACTGAAATGCCGGGCTGAGTCAGAGCCAGGTTTCTGCATGACCGGAGGTGAGGAGGAGATAGGGAGCAGCAGGGAGGCAGTCCTGGCTCTGGCATGAGGTCCCAGTGTTTTGAGCACCTGCTTGCTCTCCAGTAATGCCCCAAACCGTCTCTTTCTTCCCTTCCCAGCCTTGGGGCTGCCCCAGCTCCTTACAAAGAAGAGGAACTCTCAGTGACATGGGTGAAATGCAGTGAAGGAACGAGTCCTGCACATACAAACATTGCATGGGGGCAAGGGGCACACAGAAGAACAACCCAGGGGGCTGAATATTGCCAAGGGAATATTTGCAGGTGTGGGACCAAGAGTGAAAGCCAAAAACTGGGAAGTTCCTGCTCCCACCTCTGCAGCTATCTCCAGCCTCTTCCTACCTCTACCTGGCCAGGATCAGCTCCAGCCCTTCAGGGGGTGCAGCACAGGAACAAGACAAGCATCCAGGAGCCAGTGGAGCTGACAGGGATTTGGTGGGAGTTTCCAGACCTTTGGGAGTTCGCTCTGTTCCCATTGCTATCCGGAAGCAGTTTTTCCAATGGGTAAGGAGAAGGGAGCTGCTAAGTTTACATGCTTTAGGTGGTATTAGACTAGACAGTGGCAGCAGAGTGCCCTCAGCTGTAAGAGGCTCTCCAGGAGCCCGGAAGCCTTTAACCCCCTGCTTCTCCCCTGCATTTTATTAACAACTGTTGATTGGGATTCCAAGGTCATCTGGCCTCACAGAGACACAGATAAAATCTAAGGCTGCTGCACTCCCCTGTATCTCTGGCCCCACCAATCTCCTTGTCTATCTACAATCTCTCTCCTCCTGCTAAGCTTTCCTCTGGCAAACAAGTCCCAGAAGGTTAAAAAGGGTCTTGCAGCAAGGCCACTACTCTATCCTCCTCCAGCAACTGTGCACTGGGGGACGTGTCAGCTTTCTGCCCTCTTGCCTTGTTCTCCTCTGCTGTGGCTGTGTGGGATGCCCTGCTGACAGGTGGAGATCCCAGGCAGGGGTTGCAGTGCCAAGGAGGGCAGCACTAGTCCGGAAGGCTGGATGAGGGTCTGCAGCTGCCTGGGAGGTTTTGCTGCTGGCTCCACACTGTTGGTGTAAAATAAACTCTGCTTGAAAGACCCCATGAGCCCCCAGCATGTGAGGACCATGCCTTTAGGGACCCCTAGTCAGGGTAGGGTACCCCAGTGCATGGCAGAGCTGGGGACACTGCACAGCAGTGACTCTGTTGGGCCCAGCAGTTTTCTGCTGGAGAGGGTGACTCTGAGCTATGAACTAGTTTTTCCTGTCATGGACCAGACTCAGGTTTCATGGCTCCTTGGTGCTTGGGCAGCTGGTGGGCAGGTGTGCTGAAAAGCCCATCACTCTGGAGAGACACCTCAGGACTTGCACATTTAATTCCAGGAGGGACAGTGTCAGGTCGAGTGAAATTGGCCCCACCAGAGGATTTATTCATTTCTCCTTCCCTCTGCCTCCTGACAGGGGCTCTGCTGAGATCCTGTGCCACACAGTCATCTCTCTAAAGCCGAGGGGAGCTTAGTGCTTAAATGGTTTTCAGGCTGCAGCGAAGTTTAGTGCTTGTCAACAAGTCCGAGGTCTTGCCAAAGAGCCTTGACAAACAGAGCACTAGGGAGACAAGGAGAGCAGGCATCGGTGCTGGGAAGTGGGGAGCACATGAACTAGACGTTCAAAGCACCTGCATACATGGGAAGATCAGATACCCAGCTCAGTGTATCCACACTAGCAAATCTGGCTGTCCCACACTCTAGCCAGAGCTGTATTTGGCCCAGCTCTAAGTTTAAACCTCATGGAAAAACCTTCATTAAACCTCGCTAATATGGAAAAGCAGAGCTGGCCTGTGGTTTTCAAGCCCTTGCTTTTGTAGGCTCTTGCAGAAATACATGTACACATATATTTTGCACTCTGTATTCATCAGGATGCTTTTACTGCCGGGGTGAGCCCAGAGCTGTTGCAGTAACGTGCTGGCTCTGCAGATGGGGATAGCAGAGCTCAGAAACTAAACCCAGTTCCAGATGCCACGGAAAAAGCTGGCCCTGCCTGAGGAGGGCAAGGAAGACACTCCCATCTCCTCAGGCACCCCATCTCGCCACACTGGGAGGAGAAAACCTAAAAGTATTTTCTTTCCTTTTGGGAAGCTGGATTTTCTGGGTATGAATTTGTTTGAGCATGGGATAGCTCAGTTCAAGCTCTGTGACACAGAGCTGGCACGGTGAGGATCTGCAACACACATGGCACAGGTGAGCCAGCAGTGCCAAGGGCTGGAGGCCACTTGTTCTGTGGTCTCCTGGGAAGCCACCCCACACCTTAGTGACAGCATGGGGAGCAAGGAAGCACAGGTGGCAGGGCAGGCTGTCCCCACCATGGAAATGCAGCAGCAATAGCAGCCCCCTGGATGCCTGCTCCCTTGGGATTTGCAGCTGCCAGTGGGTCACCCAAGTCAAACATTTGAGCAGGATTTGGAGGAGAGCTGGGTTGCTTTATGGGCAGTATCAATATTTACAGCCCTGCTGGCTGAGGCACTGATCTGGGGGAAGGGAGACCCCTCCCCAGCAAAAACAGATTACATTATCTCACCTCCATCCTTCCCAAGGGTAGGACTGGCCCCATCCTTTAATAGAAGCATCCTTGGTTGACCAATGCCCTCTGAACACATGGGTTGGTCCCACCTGGCACAGCCAGTGTTTCTGTGCTGGTGAAGTCCTCCCTTGGTGTAAACTCACACTACTCCATGGATTAAGCCCTTCATTTTCATGGGAAGTGACAAAGATTTCCTTTCTTCACCCTACTCCTTGGCTTTGTCCTGACATCTGCAGTGAGTGCCTTCTTTGGCAGCTCCCCTGCCTGACAGGCAGGGATGGCAGGCAGCCTTGTGCACACCCCACACTGTTTTCCCATCACCTGCCATGGGGCCCTCATGTTTTCATTTAGTCAACATAGGGGAAAGCTGTAAAACATATGTCTGCTTCCCAAGGAGAGGGGAAAAAAATTACTCCAACAGCTTGGTCCAGTTAACGGCTTGTGCTCTTGACTCTGCAGTTGGATTTGCAGCGACTTTGTTTCATGCTCTGCATTAGCTGGCCCCCATCTCTGGCTGAGCCAAGGGGTGCATTTGTGGGGAAAGATATTTGGGGGCAAGGATGCTTGGGGGAAGAAGGATGTCCCCAGGATTTCAGGGAGCAGGGTGGGGCTGTGCTGCCCCCTGAGAGCCAAGCAGGCAGGAGCACTTTCCACCCCACCCTTTGCGGGCTCCTCCCAGCACAGCTCCCCATCCATCCCATACATTTACCTAACGCTAATGAGACGTATTGATTGGAATGATGGGATTTGTAAAGGTCGCAGGGTTAAAGTACATAAAACCAGCCTTTCTGGAGCTGCAATATCAGGGCCGATGGGTCTGGTGGGAGAGATTAAAGGCCTCGTGCTGCAAGAATGGAGAGAGCTGACAGCAATTACATTTCAGATGTGTGCATAGTTATAACCCCCCCTCTCCGCAAGAGAGGCGACCACGTCCCCACCACTGCAGAGCAGGTCTCCAACACCCTGCATCTCCCCTTCAAAAGCAGGATTTCAACAGAGTGAATCAGGGAGTGAAAGAATGAGAGAAAGGGGGAAAAGGAGAGAGAAAGGTTGGAGATCCCATTGGAGAGGTCATGCCCAAACATATCCCTGTGGCTGGAGTTCTGCCCCTGTTTTGGGATTCCCAGCTGAGTTGTTGTGGCATCAGTGTGCTAAACTGAACTCCGAAAACATTGTGGTCCCTTTTGTTAGGGCAGGACTCCCACTACTGGTAATGAGATCATCTGGCAGGTCATTAGATCTCTCCGTCCCCTGGAAAGGTTCACACTTGAGGGCCGAAGGAATCCTGATTCCCAGAAGCACAGATGCAGTTGACCGGAGGTTTGTCCCCACTCAGGGTTAACAGGTCTTGTAGTAGGAGGCAAATGGATCTGGACATCACTTTTTCTAGAGGGGGTTTCTCAGTCGTGTCAGGGACACCCAGGATCTCAGTCCCTCATGCTCTGCACTGTGCCCACCAAAGGTTTTCCTAAAGCCACAGGGCCCTGCTCTGATAGAATCATCTCACTCCGTCATCCCTCCCTGCAGGCCCCTTTCTGCACCACGTGTTTGTTTTTTTGGCCAAAACAGAGGAGCACAGCCAGGACAGTTGTACCATGTAAAGGTTGTGTTCTTTCGACATTGTGGGTTCCTACAGTGGTTGTGAGGTGCAGAGGAGTAAACACACATCTCAGGATCTTTGCTGGGTCTCCAGAGGGAGCAAGTAGACAGAGACACAAGCTGGGCTGAGGGATGTGCTGTGTTAAGGATCAGTGTTGACAGTATCACACAGAAACAGATGAATTATCTCCATGACTGACCTTCATTAGCCCAGTCTAACAGCTCAGCTCCAGACAGGAGGAAGCTCAGCTCAGGGGCCTTTCAGCCCCAGCTCATCTTGACTTCAAATCACCCACCATTCCTCTCACAACAGGATTAACACCAGAGGCACCTGGGACTCAGGAAGCCTGGCTCCATCTGGCGTCACACCAAGCCAAGAACATGAGCAGGGACTGGACTCCCCCAGGGATGAATCCTAGCAGGGAAAAGGAGCCATTTACCATGCAAGAAAAGAGGCACATTGCTCTCCTGTAACTGTAGCTGTCTCAAGCTCAGAGCCTTTCCCTCATGCCAAGACAGGGCTTAGAACATGGCACAAAGAACCAGCAATCTTCACAACCTCCACGGAGCAGTTTTGCATGGCAGCTTTCCCCTGCTGCCCATCCACGTATGCTGGAGATTTAAATCCTTCCCCAGAGCCCTCCCAAAGGGTCTGGACTGGGAAGCAGAAGCATCCCCAGTATTGCAGCTCATCACCAGTCCTAGGCACTCACCCATACAGCGCAGCCTTTATTTATCCCTCCTGCACACTCTCTTTCCCTCTCAGATGGTAATGAGTGGTTTGCACTGGGAACTAAATGAAGTTGATTGCCCACTGGTGTCTGCCATTAGTGGTAATTAGTTAAAACATCAGAGTATAAACAGTAAATTGGTTCTAATAATTAATACTAGCACTCGAGCATATGAGAGACACAGAGACTGGGAGAGAATCAGCGGCAAGCTTGTAAAATCAGCTGGGGCTGCTTTAATTAAAAAAGAAGGAATGTAAGTAACACGGTATTGGAAAAAGGACAAAAGCCATCAGGATCTTGCTCGTTAGGAGCATGGTTGTATCTCCCCTGGAGTGCTGCAGTGCTGAGGGCTCACCTCAAGCCTCGGGTACTCACCAGTGCAAGACACTGAGCCCACAGTGCAGAGGCTGCTCTATCCCTGAGATGCTAGGACACCACTTGTGTGCTGAGTTTTAGCCTCGTTACCAGTATCCTGGGGCAACAGGGAGGACTGTAACATGTGGATATGCTCCTGCACATGTGAGGCTGGGCAGATGGGTGGGATAATCCCATGGGATTTTTCATGGGCTATCTGCTTGGATCAGAGTCACTGGCTCATTCACCTGCTCCCTGCTTATTAAAGGCACCATCCTCTTCTCTCTACTTCAGTGGCAGGTTTGACCTGAGGTGTCCTTTGGGGAGAAGGGTCCAGCAGGGAGTAGGTGAGCCTTGCCAGGGAAGGTTGGGTTTACTCTTAGAATAACAATTCTTTTTTCCCCACACAGTTTTACTAACCTGCATCCCGCCTCTCCTTCCAGCTACCCTCTTCCCCTTGTCCACTTTCCTCTTGCCCTGGGAAGGCAGGGGGGCCCCATAGCCCTGCCTTGGCAGAAAGACCTCTGACCCGAGGGCACTAGTGATTATTATTATAATTATAATAAAATATAGCACAAAGCAGTGATACCGGTGGTGCTGTGGTGGTGCTGAGCACTCAAGGCTCCCAGTGAGGGGGCACAACGTGACTCAGGTGAGCTGGCCGTGCCCCTGGCAGCCTCTGGCTGGGGCAGAGGTGGCAGAGGCACAGCATTTGGGGAGGAGGGGAGGCTGCCTGTACATCACTATTAATCATCCCCCCGTGCGTTAACCATGCTAATGTCGTAAGTGACAATAGCCCATCTCCGCTCGTGATTTAGGGTCTGTGAACGGAAGCCGGGCTCCTGGGAGTAAATGCGTGAATCCTCCGCTGGTACTAAACCTTCTAATAAATCTAACGCACACCAAAAAGCCCTGGGCACTAAATCCCAGAATCCGGTAATTGAAACCCTTACAGCTCTCAGAAAAAAGGTAACCGGTGAGTGGAAGTGAGTGTATGTTTTTACAGAATATATATCCTATCTGCACCTGATTATCGCCAGCAGAGACAAAGGAAACCTGGTGCTTCCTCGTAAAGCACCTTGTTCCACAGACTTAGGATAATACCTTTGAAAAGAAGAACCAAGCAGCCCTGTGCTGCAGGGGCTGATGATGTGCTGTGCAGACTTCAGTGGGCAGGAGCAAGGAGCCGTGGCTCTTTGCTGCATCCCCCTGTTGTCCCAGCCGTTGGCAAATGCCACTGGGACTCTGGCAGTCCATCTGCCTGCTGGCCTGGACTGTCATACCTTGGTATCATGGGGGTCAGTGGGCTGGCACACTTGGGGACAGTCACCAAACCAGCCTGGCTCACTCACACCTTTGCAGCTGGCTGTTAGTGCTGGCAGAGGAACATCTCTCAGCTGTCCCTGCCCTACAAGTTTTAGGGGCAGAGGAAGGGCAGGATGTTCCCATGAGGTCAGTATCCTAGCCATGGTGGGGTGGTGCAGGGCAACTGAAGGTTTTCCCCCACCAGTGCAGGGAGAAGCTGGATGAGCAGCAGCACGTGTGCAGGGCTGATCCCCACTTCTGAGAATGAGACACTTGCAGGCACAAGTGTGTCCCTGTTGTGGCAGCAGTGAATTCAGCGTCCCTCTCACAGCCTGTGTGTTTCTGATAGCCTCTGCTGAAGATGTTTATCGCTTTGTTTACTTGAAAAAAGATCACATTGGTGTTTTATTCTGCTTTTAATCTCTGTTACAGACCACTCTGTAATGCCTTGGCAGGAGACTTAATAAATATAGTCATTTGGATAATGAATGGTGATGATACAGGCAAGCTTGGGGGAGGGTGCAGAGGAGAGATGCTGCTCAGGGCACCTGGTGGCTGTTTGGAGGCAGGAGGATCGTGTCCTCCTGGGATCAATCCTCTGCAAGGTCCTGCAGCCCCGCCTGGTGACTGGGACACAGGGCTTTCCCTGTGCTTTCCTAGTTCAGCATCCTGCATTTTGTGAAAAGGGCTGAGACTGGCAGGGATCAGTGCAGAACCCCCAGTATCTTGCCTGGCAGTAACCACCAGCCTGTCACCCACTGGAGGAGGGGATGTCCTGTGCCCCTGAACCCTGATGACCTGAGAGCTGTTCTGTGCACGCTGCAGAACTGTTTCATGCAGCACTTCTGTGCAGTGGCTTTCTGTGGGAGATTTCTCAGAAACAAGAGAGAATTGGGGCTTTTTTTCTTTCTCTCCCTACCTTTCACTTTACTGCTGCCTGGCTGTCCCTCTGTATTACTGTGGATCATCCTCACAACACCCATTGCCATCTCCCACTGGAATCCTGAATCCTTCCTGCTGTGCCTCTACACACCAGCACACACCGGCACTGCTGTTTTCAGGAGAGCCAGTGCTGGGCTGCAAGTGAGCTGTGATGGCTGCCCATCCGCATCTCCCATCCCATCCCAGGGCACTGGGACTGTCCCCTTGGGACAACAGCGGGATTGCCATTGCCTCTCTCCTTCCTCCCCACCAAACCTGGCGGGGAGCCCGAGCACCCTCATTTCTCAGGTCACCGCTTGGCTAATGGTCTATTAATTTGTTCAATTGTCCCCTGTGAGGCAAACTCAATTTCTGCCCGAGATTCCTCCCTGGCTGTCGACACGGTGATGGATAGGACGAGTGGCTGTCACCACCAGCCCCGGCGCCCGCTCGGCACGCCGGGCACCCACGTCAGCCCTCTGCCTGCACCCCGGCACAGCTCCGGCGGGGCCAATCCACCCACCTTGCACCCAAGGACCTGCCTCTGGCAATGAAAAATGACAGAAATATTTAAGGACAAATAAGGTTTTACAAACCCAATTTAAAATTATTACGGAAGGCCCCGGCTGCAGATGGGCCCAAGCTGATTCGCGGCGGCAATCAAATCGAATTTCCTTATCGTTGTATTATTTTAGGGCGTTATCTGGCCCCATAATGCAGTTATAAATTCAATTTCATCTGCGAGCGTTCATTGTTTACTGTCGCCTGTTTGCTGGGGAAAATGTAAACACTTTGCAGCCCTCGGCTGCAAAATTAATTTCTGGTGGAAAGCAGGAAAGAGGAAAAAAAAGTGGAGGGTGCCCAAAAAATAAAGAGAAAACAAGAAAGGTGGTGGCAGAAGTGCTGATGGACTTTGCACAAGGGTTGGTCAAGGCACCAGAACTGTGTGAACTGCTTGTGCTGGTCAGCTGCTGTGGCTGGCTGCCACCCTGTGCCACACTTGGGATGTCAGGGAATGGGGATGGGCAAGAATTGCTGGGGACAGGTACCTGGGTGGTCACTGGCAGCTGTCGCCTCTCCTCCCTGCTGCCAACATTTCTCCCTTGTGCAAAAGGAGAAAAAAAATACTCAGTGACCTGATGGGGCTGCCAAGGGAAAGTTGAAGGTCTCCCATTAATTCCAGACTAAAAATGACAAATTCATCTTCTACGACAATTAAATGAAGTCAGTAATTGATGCTAATTGATCTTCAGCCGAGAGGGCTCTTACTGCTTTGCTGTGCTCTCCCTGGTGCTCTGGCACTTTCCCCTCCTCCTTCTCCTACCTCCCTGCAGTCCCCTGGCTGTGGGGATGTCCCCAGGGCCCCAGTGGCTGCTCCTGTGCCTGCCCAGCCCAGCCAGCCCCTTGCATCTCTTTCGCCCGCTTACTTCTTGGAGTTTGCATTTATTTTCTCTTTTTTTGTTGGGGTTTTTTGTGGTTTTTTTTGGAGGCAGGTACCAGGCCTGGCTGTGTTAGCGACAAAGGATTTATAGCCTACAGCTGTGTAGGTTTCCACTTAATTTTTATAAGCCCAGCATAAGAGCCAGCGGGGGGTAAAGCACACTTGGATTTTCTCTACTTAAAATATTACAATGTTAGCACTTTTGCTTGGGCTCTGAAAAGAGGGGGGGCGCTGGATGCGTGTGTGTGTTTGGGAGTTTTTTGGTGTTGTTTTTTTTTTTCTTTTTTTTTTTTCTTTTTTATGAGAGCCCTTTAATCTCAAGCCAATATGTCAAAATCAAATTAAGCCTTGGAAGGGGAGCGGGCTCAGCGTGCCAAGCTCGCTCGCTGGGTTGTAAATGTACAATTGTTTCTGGGAGCTGTTATTAAAGCGAGGTGACTGCTGCCTATTAAGGGACCCTGACGTCACGTCCTCCAGCCGCGCTCGGGAAGCAGCTCCAGGAGGAGGGGGACAGGGCTCGGCCACTCGACCACAGGGAAGGGATGAAACCATGGTGTCCCCCCCGGAGCAGAGCAGAGGGAGGGTGGCACCAACCCTCCTGTGGGTGGGATGCATGGTGGCCCCAGCAGAGGAACCCCTGGGGACCCCTAGGGATCCCTGGGGATAAAATACATGTTTCCATGCAGAAGAGCAAGTTGGGATGTCCTCCAGGGAACTGTCAGAGGCAGTGGGTTTGGGGCTTACAGCAGGCTGTGGGTTTTGGAAGTAGAGAGGTTGCTTAGCCGGAACTTTGCGTGGCCCTTCTGGAGAAGCAAAAAGGGCAAATCAGGGTTTGGGGTTTTTTTCAATTTTCTGATGAAAAGGTCCTCATTTGCTTTGGTTGAGAAGCCCATTTCTTGCCTAAGCAAAACCTTTTTAGCAGGGTGGTGGAGCCAGCCAAGAGCCTCACTTGCAGAACCTCCTTACATGCAAGGCATGGGATCACTAATTAGCATCACTAATTTAGGGGAGCTGGGCCTCTTTGTAGGACGGTGGTTAGGGGCAGAGGGGGCAAACCTCACCCCCCTGATGGGGAGGAAGGATTTGGGGTGCTCTGCTGTGGGGTACACACTTTGCAGGGGGGTCATGAACCTTGCAGGGGGTCTTACCAGGGTCAGATGCTGCCAGTGCATCTCACCATGGTGAGATCGATGCCATCAGGATTATTTTAACTCCACATTTCTGCTGAGATTTGCTGCAAGCCAAGTAACAGCAATGACAATACCATAAAGTATCACTGTTCTTCACTTGAAACAGTTTGTAATTATCCATAATGCTGATATCTGACATTATATTTAGACTGTGCAGGTCTTTTAAGGTGGTCACTTACCATGTTTTATTTAACTGCTGTTAATTCAGTGGAACTGAAAGAGGCTGGAGAAGCGTGGGAGGCAGCGGGGAGCTGTGTTGGTGCACTGGGATCTGCTCCCCACCCTCTCCCTCCGACCTGACTTCAGCTCGTACACATTCCAAGGCAGGTGGTCCCTGCTCCATATCCCCAAATCCCTGATTTCAGTGCATTGAGGTGGACAATTTCATGGGAAGCCATACAAGACTGGATGCTGGGGTCCCAGCAATTTTACCGTCAGCGCTGGGGTGAGGACCTGGCACAAGGAGACCTTCCTCTTGGCCATGGCACGTTGGGCAAGAGAGACCAACTGATGTCTGGGATAATTATTCCTGGTGAGAGGCAGGGCTACTGAGATGGAGCATAGCACTGCACTGGCAGAGCTGTCTTGCTTGCAGGCCATGAGACAGTATCTCTGCATGGCACTGGGCTGTCCTGGGTGGACACACGAGCTCACTAGGACTGAGTTGAGAGACATTTCACATGATGCTGTGGGCAGAGTGTCAGACCCTGGAGTGAGAAGGCCCTGGGACCCTGAGAGATGCTGGTAGTGGTTCTGCTGGTTCTCCATCAGCTGGGTGATGTGGTGGAGAAGCTGCATGGCTGCTGCAGGCTGCCTTCACTGGTCTTGCTGGGTTGCCCCTGGGAAGCAATGGCATGGGAAGTTGTGTACTCAGGTCTTTATGGGTCCCACTAAATCCTATGTAATGTACTGTAAATAAAGTTTATAGCTGAAATTGGTGTTTTACAGGCGCAAACCAAAGTCTAGCTGCAAAGCTACAAACAAATGCACTGTATGCAAAGGAGTGGCAGCACCAGTACCTCCCACCATGCCCCAACCCATTTTTTGGACTTTCACTGGGTCTTAGGGAGAGTGTAGCTTGCACCAGCTGCCTCTGGCTCTGGCCATGCTCATCAACTTCACGTGACTCATGGCCCTTTGCCATAAGCAACTGAGACCAAAAGTCGTTTGCAAAGTGAAAATAAATTTCTGCAAGTCCTGCGGGGAATCATTGCTGAGGGCAGAGATGGAATGCCACACACAGGGAAACTGAGGCAAGGAGTTGTGCTTCAGGGTCATGTAACAAGGCTCTGGCGGAGCCAGGAGGAAGACTGAGAGCCCTTGTGTCACCTTCCTTGTGTCTCTGCTGTTGGTACCTGACACATCACGCAGGGACTCAACCCTGAGCATGGGGGCCATGGAAATCCCGCTGTGTCAGAGGCACCCGAAATGCCCCCATCACCCCTCTTCCCACGGCTCTGCAGCTGGAGCAGCCAGTGGGCAGAACTGCGTCCGCAAGAGCGCTCGGGGTTGCTCAGCGATTCCCAGATGTGCTGTGCTCGCTGTTTTCCGGGAACCCAGCGGCCTGAGCAGAGATAAATAAGTGATACAGACGTCTCTGCACTAAACACACATGACGCGCTCCCTCCCGCTCCCCCCCACCCCACGCACACAGTTCTATTAATCCTGACAAATTATGACGTACAGACGTGTAATGCAAACTGATTCATCATACATTCAAATCTGCTGTGTGGGAGCAGCGGGAGGGCAGAGGCAGACAAGTGTATTACACGGATAATGTATTTGACGTATTAATAAAACCAGCCGCATTGCTCAATCTGGAGAGAGGGAGGGATGCCGATACATCATGACAGATCACATATTGATGGAATCCAGATGTTGGGAATCATAGTCTTGGGGCCTTTCTTGTATTGACTAAAGGTAAAAAATGCAGGCTGTCAGCACATTAAATCTCCTCTCCACTCGTGGAGGCTGGGGGATGATTATTTATTTGTGGAGGACAAGGAAACCGCTCCCCGTGTTCCCTGTCCCATTAGCCCAGCCATCTGTGAGGGAGGGTTGGGGAAGGAATTTTGAATCCTCTTGCTATTTCATTGCCTATAGACTGCAATGACCAGCCCAAAAGCATATCAGTACAGTCCCATCATCTTGAAATCCTTGGTTCAGCTGATAGAAATCAGTGTCAAAGTGATCCCCAATGAGCACCTGGTCTTGGATTTTTAGTCAGTGAAATACTAAAAAAACACCCCTTCCTTGGCTTTGCAAGCATTGCCACTGCTTCCCATGTTTTGCTCTTCTTGGACAGGGATGCTGCTCAGCATCCTTTGTATTCCTTCTGTATCCTTCCTATCTTGTATCCCTTCTATACCCTTTGTATCACTCACATCCTGAGTGGTTTGAGGGAGCGTTACATATATGCTTATACACACACGTGTGTGTAACCATAAAATATTTTTAGTGTTTTTCAGGGAAAGATATTCTATTACTCATTCTTTCACGGGTAAAGGTGGTTGTGCCAGTAACAACTCCAACTTTTATTTTACCTTGCCAGGTCCTTTTAAAATGAAACCGTCTTGTTTCAGATCTGTTTGGGTTGGACACTCTTTTAAGGTCTGCTTGTGTTCTTGAAGACTGATTGACTTTGGCTTGTGTGTGACAAGGTGTTAGGCACATGGTAATATTATCTATCGGGGGACACAATTATACGAATGTCCCGATTTGGCTCTGTGCTCCTCCACAGGAATAGCGCCTTTCCCTCAAGCACCTCATTGCAGTGGGTTAAACCCGCTGCTGGGTGTGTGGCCAGCAAGGCTGGTGGGATGAAATGACACTGAGAAGATGGCAGAGCTTCGTGCTAATGGTCTTTCCAGGGTTATTGCCAGCCTGGAGAAGGCACCGTGCTGTGTATTTTTGGGCTCTGCCCCTGAAAACTTGCATTACCCACAGAGGGGAGGGATAAGGAGGTGGCTGGGGCACAGATGGACATTGCCTGGAAGACCAGGGCAGCTCAACAGAGTGCTGTGGGTTTCAAAAGTAATGGACTTGCAGCAGAAAGGAAGGTTTGAGCACTAGGAAGACTTTAAATGATTGGGGCACAGCTTCCTTGGATGCAGACCACTGGGACTTATAAATAGGAGCCTACAGAACTGTTATATATGCTCAGAGAGAGAGAGGAAAACTCTTTATTGGAGTTCTATATTAGAACTATATATATATATATATAAAATACATAAAATACAGAACTATTGTATTATATAGAACTAATATATAGTACCCTATAGAACTGTTTGTGTGGCATTTTTTCCCCTACCAGATTAGATTGAAAATCAGGAATAAAGAAATTTAGGGAAATAGAAAAGCAGACATTGACATATTGGTGTTTTCCCTGGGAGACCCCAGTAAGTGCATGTCATGGGTCTGTGCCCAGTGGAGGGGCATGCTGGGATGTTTCTGGTTTGCTGAGGTGTAGGTGCCCAGGGCCACCCTGGCAGCCTGGGTCCCCTACAAAGCATCTCCTGAAATCCTCTGCTCCTGGAAAGGGTAACCCAAATCGGAGATATGCTGAGGGATTAGCCTCACCCAGCCTTCCAAAACACATCCCCAGCATCCTCAACCACCTGGCAGCTGGGCAGGGATTAGCACACAGCGGGTTTGCGGGGTGGGAGCAGCCCGCCCTGTGCTCTGGGGTCAGAGCTCCTCTGCCGTCTCTCTGCAGGTCTGTGGCCTCACCTGACTGAACAGGAACTGGCACTGCCCATGGATGGCAGTGGCCCCATTCGCTGTCCTGAGAGCGAGCAAGACCCTGCTGGCCCCATCTTTGAGTGTGCCCAGCAGGGCTGCTGCCCTCAGAAGTGCCCGGGGCACGGGGCTGGCAGTGGGGCAAGTCTCTGTCCCCTGCTCAGCTGCCCACTCCCTCCTGAGCTGTGGGTGACCTGCACCATGCAGGGCTGTCAAAATCAAGGACACAAGTCCCGGCAGAGTCCCCAAGTGCCTTTAAAATTCCTTCTTTAACCTCTGGAAGCCGTTTCCTTGCATGTGAAATTCAGACAATAAACACCTGAGATGAAAGGGCAGCTTTACTCTGCTAAGATAAAAGGTTTTGCTCTTTCCCCGGGCTCATTCGGTACAAGTGGATAGGTCTGGAGGCTGAGCTGCTGGCAGGGATTGCTCACCAGCCCCAGAAAGTAGCAAGGTCCTTTTTCAAGTTGGAGAAAAGCAGCTTAGAGGAAATATAAATTGCACTGAGTGAGCAGAAGTTGAAAGTAGGGAGGGCTTCTCAGATGGGGAGTCGGAGAAAATGATGGAGGGAACGTAAGAATGACAAAGCATGTCGTTCCAGTGGAGTGCAAGATGATTTGCTTTAGCTCATTAAATACTGCAATAAAATATTAATAGTTATTGTCCCTCTATTTTTTGTAATTATCCTTGCAAAGAAGGATCTGCTGCAAGTCACTAATGTATTCCCAGCAGCGGGTTGCTTTTTAATACGGTGATGGCAGTCAGGGGTGAGGAGGGGGGGGGAATGAAAGCGTTTATGTGTGGCCAGAAAATAGTTGTATGATCAGGGTCATTAAGGAACTGGTGCTATCTACAGAGGGAGAGACAGAAGGAAGGCAAAAGGAGGCTGCAGAGACAGGAAGAGGGTGCAGGTCAACCCTGCAGCACTTGAGAAAGGACAAGATTTGAGGACAATCTGGTGTCCACATCCCACCAATTCCCAAGGAAGGAATTTGTGTTGCAGCTGCCCAAACCAGTGAGGCTGGATATTTCCTGCTGAACGTGGCGATTTCTCCACCTGATCAACATGATGTGTCTGTGAAGTACCCTGGAAGTGCCAAGGTACTGCTGCAGGTGCTCAGGTGCTCAGTGGGGACAGCTCAGGCACTTGAGAGATAGACCTCAGGGTGCTGCATGTTGTGCCAGGAAGGGTCCCCTCCATCACAGCCCTCTGCAAGGCAGACCTGGTACATATTAGCTGTGCTGCTGCCTTTCAGTGTCCTTTATCTTGTGCATGTCCCACCTGGCTTTCCTGGAGCTGTGCCCGCCCCAGTCAGTGCCACAGCTTGCGATTGCCTGTCCAGGTTCTTGGACCTCAGCACTTCTCAGTGGTCAGAGAACCCTTTGCAGGAGTTTCATCTGAGCAGACAGCCTGTGAGGGGTTCCCCAGCATGGCTGGGGACCCAGATGATGATTGGTGGGTCAGGCACCAACTGTGGCTATAACAGGCTCTGGCAGAGAGCTTTAACAATGTGGTGGAATGCTTGCTGTCAGCAGCAAAGTGCCCCTCTAAGGCTTGAAGCTTCTGCAGCAGCACCTTCTCTGTGGTCAGCCCAGGAGAGGCTTCTTCTGTGCTTCTTCTCTCTCTGGTTCCTGCTGCTTGAGCACAGTAGGATGCAGAGAGGAATTTTGCTGAGCCTGGGCAAAGCTATTGGCTTAAACACAGCATGAGGGGTAGCTGGGGCTTTTCCAGCTGGGTGCAGCCCATGGTGCCTGGGGTGGGTAAGCAAAGCCTGAGCCCCAATGAAGGGCTCCTGGCGTATGAGACCAGCCTTGCGATCACCGAGATGTGGGTTGGAAAGCCTTGGCCAGAGGAGGCAGAAAACCCTCTGCTGTCAGAGTTGGAGAGAGCAGGGAAAACATGAGAATGTAGATGCTGGTGGGTAGTGTGGGCAGAAGTAGGACAGTGCTGTGTGCCCACCTTGGGGAGCAAAACTCATCCTGAGTATCTGCCCATCCATCTGTCCAGGGAAGCTGAGGGCAGGACAGCCATGTCCATGCTTCCCACACCAGAGGAGAGACCAGAGCTTTGTCCCCTCTCAGATCCCATCAGCTGACCCTCAGAAGGGAAACGGTGCTGACAGGTATCTAAGCGAGGCAGAATTAAGGGAAATGATAATAAATGTAGATGGTCAGGCGGGGGAATGAAATGATCCATCTTTTGCATGTTAGTCAAGAGGTGCTCGCAGGCTCCCCCCTCCCCGCTCCCATTCAATCAGGGCCTGTCAAACCTCCAGCAGGTTGGCATTTTTGTGAAGAATCTCTCGGCTAAAAATTGTTGTCATTCCTATTTCCTTGTTATCAGTCGGCGGCACCTCGGCGGAGCCCGGAGATTAACGCGGAATCGCCGGGCGAGCATCCATTCCCGAAGAGCCCTATCCATTACGCCAAGCTCGGCGGGTCCCTCCCGCCTCACCTCCCACATTCATCATCTTTAACGCTGACAGCCCGGCGCAGGCCTTTCAAATTTATCTCACCGCGTCCCGGGCAGGCTCTATCCGTCAAACTGCGCGAGAGGGAGCGAGCAGAGCACTGTCTCCTCTCCCCTGTTCGTCGGGGAGGGAGGGGGGGGGGAAACAACCTGCCCGTGTGAGGGACTCGGTAAAAGATTGGTCCGAGATACACAATTAATCATGGCTCGCATCAATTTGCTTGATTTACTCCCTGGAGGGAGAAGGGGCGTAAACACGGCATGTGCAGAGGCAGTGTGGAAACATAATGTGTCTGTCTATAGGAAAAACATTAACACATCATCCCCGTTGTGGGTGATGGATGGGGGAACGGGAGAGGGACAGCCCGGAGCTGGCAGGGTGACAGCCAGGAGCTTGCCAGAGAGATGGACCCAATGGAGATGAACCTCAGGGGCCACCGGTCAGGGCAGGTGGCACTTGGCACGTCCGACCCGCCTTGTGCTTCCCTCCTGGTACTCTTCCCAAGGTGGCAGCCCATTCCAGGCATCTCCCCCACACACCAGGACCCTCTGGGTAGGGAAGGGAGGTGGAAGGGGAAACTGCCAGCCCTTCTCTGCATGAGAGGCAGGTGCTTCAAAGTAAAGATTTGTGAGACATCCCATCTTCAGGGTGATGCAGAATCCCAAGCAAAACTGCCTTCGCACATAAAAATTTCCAAAGCATATTTCTTGTTCGCCACCTTGGCCTAAATGGGTGGCCATGCAGCTCACTCTGCCTTGCCTTCCCTGAATTCTTCCTGAAAATAACTTTTTTTTTTGCCTGTCCCTGGAGGTGGGTGTGTTTCAGGATGAGATCCAAATGCGTGGAGCGTGCTTGTGAAGCCCTTCGGCAGCCTTCGGGGCAGGAGATGCTGTAGCAATGAAAGATGTTGTTATTATTAGATCCCAAGCACTGGGTTGTGCCATCCCTTGATGGCTCTGGCGGAGAGAAGAGGCTGACTTTTATGGAGAAAGTTACTGCTGTATTTACAATCCAAACCTCCTCGTAACCCGCCGCAGGGTGGAGGAGGAAATGCGGAGAGAGTGTGTGATGATTTAATGTGTCCTTCTTGTGTGCCTTTCAGCTAAGAAGCCTTCTCCCTCCTTCACCAACCCACACTTGGCCAGGCTCTGGCTCTATGATCACATGCACAAGGGAGGAGAGGTTCAACCAAGGTCAAAATGGGGATCCAGGAGCTTGGAGACCGGTGTCCCAGACCTGCGTCTTCCTTGGCGAAATCTTTGTGTAAATAAATGGTATCCAGACCTTGTTGGGCCAGGTGCTGTGTTTCCCACTAGCTTCCAGGCAAATTATGGTGTTTGGAGGGGGAGATGGGAGTTCATGAGAGCTCGCTGCCACCAAGTAAATCTGTACCTGATAGGTGCAGGGAATAACCAAGGTGACAGGAATAGAGGAATAGTGAGGAGGCAACCTGCATGAAACAGGTGTAGTCTGCCTTAAATGAAACCTGGAGCAGTGTGGGATGATTTGAGTATCCAAACAGACTGTTCCTTAATTGCCCTCCTGTTTACAGGTCCTTGGGAGAAAAGCCTACCATGCTATCTTTTCTATCTCTCAGTTCCTCCAGCTATAAGTGCAGTGCTTCAGACTGTTCCTATTTCTAATTCATAGAGTATGAATTAAACTCTGAGAATTAGCACTCCTGCTGGGGGCTGCTCCCATCCTCAGGAAAGTTACCATCCCCATTCCATGATGTGCAGCACCAGCCCACACCTGCACACCTGATACACCCAGCCCTCAGCCCTCCTTGGGGCAGTTATTGTCCCTAAAGCCCCCAGGCTGAGCTCAGGAAGGAGCAGGACCACAACCCACAATTCTGGGGTTGCTTATGCTCTGAATTTAGCAGTTTAATTTAGTTTTTTTCTCCCCTGATTTAGTTGCATCTGAAGAGGGGTTTTGTTCTGTCTTATCTTGTGGAAATTACTCATAATTTTGTAGTGGCTGTTTAATATATATATATATATATGTATGTATATGCTAGGTTTTACAGCCCTTTTTTATCACCTTTTTATTATCTTGGGTCAAAAGCTTTACTGGGTTGCATTCAGGGAATTATGCAAACTAAGAGAAAATACCATAGCAAAACTATAGATTTTCTCATTAAACTCTGCTTGGACATGTAGTTATTGTAGTAAAACTCTAGTAACTATTACAAGCCCTAATATAAAATTATAGTTTGACACCTCAGCATGATTGGCCTTGCACTGCAGTTAAATTAACCCTTTCTGTCCCTTGCCTGCTCACACTAAAGGCTTTTGCTGGAAGCTGGCAGGCCAGGGTCAGCTGGCTGCACAGGGGCTTAGGCTGGGAGTGCAGCCACAACCCCTGCGTGGTGTGCAATTCCAGAGAGCTGTGTCTGAGCTGTCAAAAAACTCCACTCCAGCAACAAATTAGAGACACAGTGATGCTCGAACAAGGGAGGATCCTGCAACTCCGGGTGGATAAAGTCCAGCAAGGATGAAGGAGTCTGCTGGAGTTTGCAGAAGTTTCTCATCCCAGAAATTGCTTTGTTCCCACCGCCCAAAGGCTGTGTAATTCTCCCTGCTCCGTGCACAGTGGATTTAAGGAGCGATAAGCATATTCAGCGACTTAATTATCTCAGACGAGATTTTCTTCTCAATTACGCTCAAGTAAATCTGAAGTGATTCCATTCAAGTGGATGTTGCTAGTCCACCCTTGTAAAAAGTAAAATCAGATAAAATATCATCCATGCATTTTAGCAAATCTCCACACCTTTGCCAGTAACACTGCAGCAATGGTGGGAGGCTTTGGGGACCATCTGATGCAGTCACAGTCTGTGTTTAAAACAACTTGGATGGTCCAGCAGGGATGGGGGAGTATTTCCTTCTGATTGCCTGATTAACATTTTAAAACCATGTTGATAATAACCTGGGGTAGCGTGACAGTTCAGCAACTTCATTCGAGGGAAACACTTAATCATATTTATTATGTAAACACAGCTTGCCATGCCCCCATTAAATTATTAATAGTACCATTAACATATTTACATATAAATCTTATAGCAATTGATGGAAATGGCTTCAAGAACCTTGTGTTAGCTCCCTTTTTATAATGGATTCTCTCTCACAAATACCAATTTATTAAAGAGACAAAATATTAATTTTTTGTTAAATGTTCATGTCAAAAATGTCACCTTTGCAGTTTTGCAAATTGCCATTTACGCAAAACCTACTGGCTTCATGTTTTCCTGCCTTAAAAATGGCCTGGTTTAAAATATTGCTTCAACAGGAGCAATTAAGGAGAATAAGAGTAAAGATATTTCGGTGATCTGTGGAAGTTTTTTGCCGTTTCATTAGTGGTAAAGTTGGTAGGTTGAGCAACACAAATACTGGGGGTTTGTTCTATCACTCCACCCCTGGAGGTACCCTAAAATGCCCCCAATCCTCCTGCCTGGGGGTTAATTTCTGAGCAAAACATACACAGTTTCTATGCATTTGCAAAGCTGTTTGCTATTACCAGGACCTGTGGTAATTTACTTTGAGCTGGAGACGTGTCCAGATGCCCCATTTGGAGCTGGTCACTCTGACAGGATGCCATCCCCCAGTTATGCATGGGGGGTGCTGGACCAGACTCCCAGGGAGATGCTGCTGTCCCAGGGAGTTCCCAGCATGGAAGGCAGAGGATAAGGCAGAAGGGATGCAGTTTGCACACACACACGGGTTGGAGGTGCTGACACCAAGGGCCCAGAAACTCTCCTTTTTTTGTTTCTCCTGTATTTTCTATGAAAAGAAATGAGGTCTCCTTTCAAAACTGGAGTGGGAAACTGAAGGAAATAAGTGGCATTATATAGTGGGACATGAGGGGAACAGAAGAAAGAGTATAGAGGGTATGAAAGCAGGTTTTACTGGACAGGATAAAGAGAAGAGGATGGAAGGTAAGTTAGTCCTTTTCTGGTTTCTCTTCCAAATTCTGTATCATTCCTAATCAGCCCAGCCCTGCTAATAAGCCTAATTAGGCTGTATACTGAAATACTTTTCAGGTAGCAGTATGCCAGGGTGATTCATCCCCAGGAGTGCCAATTTTTGCAAGTTTATCATAAGACTCTCAGGATTCTTTTTTTTTTTTTCCGCTTCTTAAAGTTTCAGCCCCTGCCATCCAGTGGTGATACAAGAATCTCAGTTTTCCTTTAAATAAATGGAAAATGCATGCTTTGAGCCCTGCAGTCAGGAAGGAAAGCTTGGGTATGTGCTGTGATCCTGGTCTTTAAAGCATAGAGACCAGAGAGCAAAGACAAGGATAACCACAGGGTAGGGGAGTTGTAGGATAATTTAGATTTAAAGAGATCCGAGGAGGTCACAGTGCACTTAATTTCTGGTGGATCTCAAATGGCAATTTTCATTAGCATTTTTAGGAATAAAAAGAGTAAGACATAGCTCACAGTTTTGTGTGGACTATACATCTCCATCTGGTGAAGTACAAACCTCTGCTGAGAGCCTGTCTGCCCCTTGCCCCTCCAGCGCTCCTGCAGACGTCCCGCAGCAACAGCTCTGAGCTCGAGCAGGGAGGGATAAAACCAGTTTGCTGGGAAGGAGCCATAAACTGCCTCAACTGGGACCTGCTGGGGACCCAGCATGGGGCTCCCATCCCAGCTCTGCTCAGGATGCATGACCTTGGCAAGTTGTGTGTCCCTTCCCCATCACCCTTGTTCCCACCTGAATACAGGGGTGAAGAAGGCGCTCTCCCTTCTGGAGAATTATTGGAGAATTAGGCCTTATTATGGTAATGCAGAAGCTGAGGAAGGATGGACGAAGCATTACAAAGGATTTTTTTCCCTTTCTCAATTAAATGAATGTTCTCCTAACCCATCGTGCCCAGCTCTCGTGTGTGCCGTTACAACTGTCTCTAAAAACTCTGTCTGATTTTTCAAGCAATTTCTCACGAAACAGGCACTTTCAGAAAAATCATAAGAAAGCAATCGTTTCAAATTGGTCATTTGGGACTCAAATTACTAATCTAATACATTTTTTATTGAGGGTTCCTGAAAGGTTCCATAAAACACAGTCTTTGAAGCTGCCCAAACTTGCCAGCCTCCCAGTCTGACAAATCGAATCCAACAATCCACTTTGTAGCTCAGGTTTAGGGCTTGAGAAGCCGCCACCAAAATAGCAGCGTTTATATTTCTCCATCAATAGTGCCTATCTGGTCAGATTTTTAAATTCCCTGGGGTGTTTTGTTGATTTTCTTTTGCCTGTGCTGGATTTCTGTGTCTGTGTCCAAGCTGTAATGCTGATATTGGGGATATTTGAGGGGGGGTGGTTGACCTGGAACCTGCTTCTGAGCATCTTCTCTGGCTCTGCTCAGAGGAGCAAGCAGGAGGACAAAAATTCAGCCAGACAAGGAGAGGACTGGGAGCCAGAGACTGACTTTTTTATTATTTATATAATTTTCATTATTTATATAATTTTCATTATTTATAGCATTTTATTGGTTTGTATTATTTACAATGTTATTTATGTTTTTCTTGAGGCTGTGCTTAGATGGGGGTCCCTATAACAGCAGAGCACTGTGCACAGTCCCTGTCCCACTGAGCTTGAAGACTGAACACAGAAAGGAACTAAAATATTGGACATACATGGAATTTTGATCTCATTTCTAGAAATGAGGGCTTAAAGCATGGGGAAATTAATGAGATTAAATAGACAGTCTCTGGTCCTGATCCCTTGTGTCATGTCAGGACCACAAGACCTTACTCCCCTCTTAGCAGCCATTTTTTGGGAAATAGGGTTAGTGCTGACCCACTTCCCAGTGGCCATTCACGGTTACAAAGCACCAGCCTCCCTGCACACAAAGCACTAATCAAATATGTGTTAATTATCATTTTGGCAGATGCTGAGGGGCGTCTATGTGCTGCCTTGAGGTACAACCAAAAAAACAGCGCCTCTCTGATCAGGTCTAATAAAATCCAAAATAAAACTCTAGCGCGTGACAGCCAGCTCCTTCCTCATGCTGGAGAGGCAGCATCTAGCTAGGAAAATCAAACAGGTCGAGGCCAACACCACCTCAGCCTGCCAAGAACCCAACCAAAATGGCCTTTCCCCTTCAACATCTGGTGGTGGTTTTTCTTTTGCAAGATCTGCCAGTTGGGAGCAAGGCAGAAATGTGGTTTTGGGGGGGAGGATTTTCAAGCACTGCAGAAGGGAGCGGGAAGGGAGGCAGGGATGGGGATGGGGAGTTTGGGAGGAGACGGGTTACCTCTGTCTGCAGCTCAGTGCCCTCAAAAGCACAAGGCTCATGGAGCAGGGATGGGGCTAGTGCAGCACTGATATTCTTGGCTCAAACTCTATGCATCTACCTATGTTAGTCAACACAGGGAAAGTCCACCACCCCCTGAAACCTGCATGCACCAGCCTGCCCTGTCTCTGTCCCTGCCGAGTAGGAAAACCACCAGCAACAGGCACGGAGAGGTGTCAGTCTGCATCTCAGAGTGAAGTCCCTGCATGGAGACACGTGGGGCCCATGGCTGGTCGGAACCACCACTCCTCACGCCACCAGGCTGCAGGTGTAGCTCTGCCAACCCCCCGAATCCTTCCCACTGCCCTTCCTTGAACTCCTTCCAGCCGCCTGATGGCTTCGCGGGGTGTGTGTGCTCCGTCTCCTCTTCACTCTGAGGATTCTTGCCTCTCCCCAGCCGGGGTCAGTCGCTGTGTGCCATGGCTGCCTGCCACAGCGTGGCCTCCCCAGGACGGTGTCTGATGAGCTGTTTGCTTTAGCTGGAGGGAAGAGGCAGCCACGGGGCGGGAGCAGCAGGCGGTTGTGACGGCATGTCTCCCGGCCCGCCGCTCGACAGACTTGGATGCAGAGAGGAGCGGAGGTGCCAAGTGCTGATCTGGCTTTTGTGCTGTCGAAGTCCATGATGTTGCTTTGGATTTACACCCGTGGAAGCGGGATGGGAGCTTGGCCCAAGGTCTCGGTGCTGTCATAAAGCTGAAGGAGCCTTCAGACCCACCGCCAGGCCTTTAACTGGAGTGGGGGATGCAGTGGAGGAGAGGAGGGGTGAGGCTCAGGGCAAGGGGAAGGTAGCCCTGGTCTTCTTGGCCTCCTCGGGAAAAAGCACCTGGACATCATGGGAGGAAACAACGAGAGTCTGGGCAGGTCAGGACTCAGAAAGAGCAAACCAGGGCTTTCAATACATTTCCCTTGCTCCTCAACATTCCCTCAACATGAAAAAGGCACATTTCCTTGTACATTGGCCGAGGCACCCCAGGGCACTGGGATGCGGGTGTTCCTGTGCCCAGAAGCTGTGCCTGTAAAGGTCAGGGCTTCCTGTGAAACACCAGATCCCAGCAACAGAGTAAGAGACCAAAGCATCAGGATCCATCCATGCCTTGTGCTGAGCATCTCTCTCCTGGGAGGGAAAGCTCTCAGGACAGAATTCACCTTGTGCTAAGGGGTCAGTGAAATACTCCCGTGCCACTTAAATCCCACTTAAGTACTCTGCACTGGGGTGAAATTAACTCTCTCCACAGAATAAGCCATCAAGAAAAAATGATCTAAAAATCTACGCTGGGCCACAACCGAGCCACACTTCTATTAGCAAGTAAAAAAATATTTCCCATCCTTAGAGTTAAATGAGCCAATAGTTCAATCACTGAGCGAAAAGTGGCAATAGAGACAGGGATGCTGAGTGCCTCAGGTATTGGGAATCTATGCAAGGAATCACAATAAGCAGGACTCACCCATGGTCTCTGTGTTTAGTAACAGTGTTATTCAACAACCTATTTGCAAATGCCATCTTCCAAAGTCCTTTTTTCCCCCTCGTTAAAGTTGCAGCGATAATAGGGCGATTACAGTGCAATAAGCTAAACGCAATCCATTAGTGGCATCACAGCCATTTTTAGATCTTAAAAAAAAAAAAATCAAAGCTGTTTAAGTTTTCTTATTATGTACATTAAAGGCAGGCAGCAGAGTCTGATCAAAGACACCACCACCCCTGTGCTCCCCCCGCCTGCCTCCTGTCCCTGCGTCTTGTCCCCCTTCTATTCATTAGTGGTCACAGCTGTGCAGTTGGCCAATTACTTGGGAATAATAAGTGCATTTTGCAGTAAATTAAATATTAATTAGTCCTTGGCAGGTTGTTTTGGTGGGTTTTTTTCTTTTTTCCCTCCCTCCACCTGAAAACAGTGGAAGGGATGTGACACTGTTATTGCCTGTGTCGGCATGTGGGTGAGGGTGGGGGAGGCTCTCCTTCATCCCTGTGCTCCATCTCCTCCAAGCTGGCTTGCAGCAAGGTCTTTCCTGCTCTCCCTAGAGGGTTTACTGCTGCTGGGCCAGGATTTGTAAACCCAACCCCAGCTTTGATGGAGATGAAGAAGCTGTTTCTTCCAACCCAGGCACATCCTGTCTCTGCCTGAGTTCCCATCCTGCATGCTCCACTTGGGCTCTCGGGGCAGCGGATCATCCCTGATTGCTTGTGGGGTGTGCATGTGAGAGTGGTCTGGAGGGAGCAAATAAATCTCTGTGAGGTTTGTCTGGCCATGGAAGGGTCTGCTCCATTGGGTGTGAGGGCAGCTTGGCTGGTGCAACCCTCTCCCCAGCAGTGCTAGTGGGAGAGATGCTGCCTGCTCCCCTGGACCTGTGTGTGAGGCCTCATCCTGCCCTGCTCCTGCACAGCAAGACCCCTACCCAGAGAGTGTGTGTTGTGCCAGGAGATGAGGAAGAAGAGTAGTCCCTGACCCAGGGATCAAAGGGTCTGCCAGGAACTCTGGGGACAGAGTGACATGGTCTGGTTTTGTCTGTTCCCATGGAAGTCAGACTACCTTGAACAAGTGCAGACTCTGGGGAAGAAGCCCTGCAGACTGTGGACAGGTGAAGCCCAGATCAGATCCCAAGCGTGGATCTGCTGGGAAGAACAGTTCCTTAAAGTGAGTCAGGTGGGCTACTTTTGATGTTGTCAAGATATCAGCTTGTATTAAGTTTAAAGAACGAATGCGGTGGAAAGAAAAAGTGGATGAAAAGAGCAGCTAAGGTTTGCATAGGGGGGTTGAGAGCCTGATGTGGAGGGAAGACCTGTCCTTGCTCTAGAGCTCCCCAGGAGCACTGCAAAGGCTGGCACAGGAATCCCTGGGAGCCCTCTGCAGTCAGGACAGGAGGGGCAGATGCTCTAGTTGCTCACCCATTCCCTGTTGGCTTACTCCAGCTGGAGCCATAGTCCCTATCACCTGGGCTGTGACTCTCTAAAGTGCAGTATCAGCTTTGGTCCCTACAGCCAGGCAGGAGCCTGAATACAAGGAGATGGGGTCTTAGCATCCCACTCACCACCCATCCTTCCTCTCTACCACCAATTTCTGTGTGAGCAGAGGAAAGAGCTGCCTGTGCTCCCTTTCCTTACAAACCCCTTACCAAGAGTTTCCAGGGCAGGAAAGAGCTATATTAGCAAAGCCAGAATAGTCTGCCTGTTGGCAGATCCCAAGGTAAAAGGCTCTACTTGTTCAGCTCTTGGATTTACACTTTACTAACAACTCTGCAGGCTGCCTTGTGATGCACTGTGCACCACTTTGCCCGTCAGTGCTCTTGAGTGCAATTAAGTTGTGGAGTTTTTTTAAATATAGCTTGACAATATGCAGGTTAGGTTTGTATTTTATTTACAGCTTTCACTTGGGGACCAATAAAACCCCAGCTGGCTAATGTGAGATCTAAAACTTGCATCTCACTCTTTGCCTTGGATATCTTTTCTATGGTAAACTATTTATTTGCGTTTCATCTTGTACAAGCTCCTCTTTCCATGCTGAGAAGCCAAGAGCTCCAGGGGCTCTTTGAAGACTATTTGCTATAGGATAGCAACTGGAATTCTCTTTAAACATCCGTGCCTGCTTTGTCCTACAACTGGCCTCTTGGTGTCAACACGCAGTTTTGTGTGAGTTTCCTGTGCAAAGCTAACATTTGCACGCTCCCCTGGCAATTGCGCTTCCAGATCCCTCTTGTTCAAGCATATCCCATCATTTATTCCTGCAAGAATGAGCAGCAGTTACTCCACGTGCCAAATCAGAGGCGGCATCAAGGCCCCTTTAAATAGCAAGATTTAACCGGGTTAAGAATGACCGCTGTGCTGCTTGGGTGGGACAAACATGCTGTGTCACCTACGTGACTGGTCAGAACGGTCCACAGTGGGATTGCAAGCATGTGGTCCCCCTGTTTCTGAGCCTTCAGGTTCTCATCACGCAATTAAAGTGCAACAAAATCGTCTTGGAAAGGGTTATTCGACAGCAGGGTGAGGCACAGCCATGCAAAATCCCAGCGCATTTCAATGTCGGGCAGTCAGACATCTCCACCCACGAGCATTCCCCGGACACTGACCCTGGCATGCCAGCAGAACGCATGTGAAGGGTGAGGTGGCATCAGGCTAGTGACACAAATCATGCTAAAAATGCCAAATAGCTGCGTTTACATACATCCACAACCCAAGGGTCGTGCTCTTGCCACAGAAAGGGAGATGAACCCTGGTGAGATGGGAGCGAAGCTCCTGAGGATGCCTCTGGGAGGGAAAGATCAAGAACCGTTGCTCATAATGGCATCAGCTGCTAAAACAGTCAAAATAATAAGGGGGTGGGGGAGGATGCTGAGGGGATAGATGCAGCTGTGTGATGAGTGCCCCTTGTGTGCCGGTGCCCGGTGACACCCTGATGTGTCTGTTCTCCCTGGGCTGTCGCAGCGTTGCCTTCAGTGCATGTATGCCAACATCCAGCCCCCTTTTTAAATTCCATCAGTGGTTTCTGTTACGTGGATGGAAGAGGCTGGGACAATCTCTAGGAAGACAGAGAGGGGAAAATATTTTTTTTCTCTCTAACATTATTTTTTCACTCCTTTTCTTTCCCTTTTTGCCATCTCATGGCTCTCTAAATTCACAGGAGCTTTTCCTCAAGGTGAAATGAAGGCTCTGGGCTGCACTTGGTGGTGCCGACAACGGGGGATGAGGGTCAGGGAGGGTTAAGCAGGGAGGGGGCAGTGCAACAAGGCAGCCTGATCTAGTGATTAAACAAAGGGATTCAGCCAACATGTGTAAAATTAAGTGATCAAGAGTTGATTACAGAGTGCATTGATTGTGTACTGATGGATTAAACAGAGTCGTGCTCGGGATGCGATTTTCCGAGCTGGGCACGGAAAGCGCAGGCAATCGACGTGTTGGCCAGAAGGACCCGCTTCTCCCAATCCCTGGCTTTTATACATTCTCCAGATAAATCTGCAGAGAGGCCCGTGGAATTATAATCGATTATCCATTTCTCAAAGTCACTTAAGGGCCCTGAGCTACAAGCTAAAGTGCCGGTGCTGCGAAGAGGCATTGGGTATGCGCCGGCATGTGCAGGTGCTGGCGCGAGGGGAAAATGTGGCAATGACCCTGTGTGCTGCAAGCTGATGAATCTATTTTCTTGTAGGAAATAGTTTTGACAGTTCAATATCTGTGTTTTCGATATGTGCCCCACACACCCCCGAGGGAGGAGAGGAGAGGAGCTGGAAAGTGGGAGGGAGAGAGTGGGTGTGAGGCAGGGAAAGACTCTACCCGATCACCCCTTCGAATTATAGGCGTATCAGTATATCACCAACTTAACAAGCTGCCCTCCAAGTCAAGGGCATGGGAGTAGCATGGCTGCCTGCAGGCGTTTTCTGCAAGGCCAGGATGGGGCTGGAGCTCCTCCTGGGGCTCCTTGCTGGGCTGGGGGGGACCCACAGCACACCCCTGGCAGTGGGGAAGTCCCCAGGCTCTTGTTTCACTGCCAGTGGGGAAGGCAGAGACTCATTTCCAGGCTGGTCCTGTTTCTCGGGATGCGGCCAGATCCTTTGCCAGGGACCCAGAGGAGCAGGAGGATGGGGCTGAGAGAGCTGAGAAGCTGCTGCCTGGTGCAGGATTGTCCTGCAGGTTCTGGAGGGAGCTGGGGTGTGCAGCGGTGGAATGGAGCTGGGAGGGAAAAACCCCTCCAGCTCTCTCCCAGTCCCTGTGCAGGACTGTTGCTCCCAGTATCAATTGCATCCCCGTTTCTGGTCCAGATGAAACAATCAAGGCATGATGCAGGCCCCAGAAGTGCCCAGGACCTCAGACTCCAGCTCTTGTACAGGCTCCCAGCCAGTTATGGGGATGTTTCTGTGAAACTCCCACCTTCTCTATTTCCCACTGTCATAATTTTTTGGCAGTATTTTGCCAAAATACTTTTGTTCAAAGTATTTTGAACGTATTTTGCTCCAGGTCTTTCCATCCCAAGAGTTGATGCAGAGCATGGATAGTCAAAGCACACTTTGGCAATGCAGCTACACAGCAATGGAGGGCAGCTCAAGGATATATGGGAAGGATCCAGGAGATCCCACAGGGTAGAAGGTCAGAGCTGTAGGATTCCCTCGGGTGTGTTTCTGCTGTGCCATATTCACTGAAACCAGGGACCAAGCAGATGCTGGGAAGACACAGCTGCTCCCCAGGACTTGTGTGTTCTGGAGATGCAGTGGGTTGGAGGAGGCTCCAGTTTCACTGTCAGGGTGGAGTATGGGTGGCAGCAGGAAGGTCCAGTGCTGTTGTCCGGAGGTTTCCCAAACACATACTAGCACCCATCAGAGAACCTGGAGCAGACAAGGGGGATCCCTCTCTGTCCTTGGTCCCTGATGACCCTGTTTGGTCAATCTCCAGCCCAGGGCGGGTTGCAGCTGGGGCCCAGAGTGCTTTCTTGGGGGAAACCTGCATGGGCAGCCTGCCCCACTGGGAGCTGTGAGGGAGGAGGGTGGGGATGGAGGCAGTGCAGCCCCTTCCTTGGCTTTCTCTTGGTGTTTCTCTACTTTCCTCTTGTGAAGCCCAGGAAAGTGTTTCTGCTCTACCCTGCAGAACCACGTTGAGCAGCACCATGGGGAGACAGAATCGCAGCCCGTCCCAGCCCTTCTCTTTCCCTCTCCCTTCCAGGTCCCTGTCACACTCTCCCTTGCCAGCTCTCCCAGCGGCCTGTGTCCCTCTCATCGAGGATTCATTGTCTTGTCAGCCTCTAGTTAGCCGCCATGCGTGCGAATCATAAATTACCCCGCCCGGGCCTCTGCTATGCTTCAGCACAGACAAAAAAATTGCACTCCATCACCGTGTCTCCCGGCTTTTAGTGGTATTGATCAATGCTGCTCCCTTCCCGCCCCCCCCCTTTTCATTTTAACCGAGCCGGTTAAGTGCAGTATCTTATTTTGTGCTGGGACAAATGAAAAGAATATTAGCAAGGGCTGAAATATATCTCTTTTTTATCTCTCTGCTACTTTTTTATTGAATCTTTCTGAGTAGGTGGCTTTCCGCAGGATGACAGCCTCATGACAGGCTCCTCATTAGAGCCGAGACAGTAATTGTGATGCATTTCCCTGCGCGGCCTTTTCACTCTCCCCCCCCCTCTCCTACCTTTCCTCCTCTCTCCCTTTCCCCTGATTTGTAAAGTGATTGGATGTACAGACTCACTCGGTTTCTTAAATTATTGCCCGGCTCAATCCATCTTCCACTGCCCCGCACCGGGCAGCCATGATCTCCACAGATGGAGAGCCAGGGCCGGATCATGGGTGATGGGGTCAGGGGCTCCAAAGGGTTCCTCTCCTCGCTGCCAGGCTGCAACTCACCTTGTGAGACGTGGTGCTGGACCCAACAGGATGTGCAACAGCCCCTGAAGAGCCCAGAATGCTGTTTAAACACATGTTCTTACAGAGTGACCCATGGGATCAACCCCAGCTGGGGTTAGCTACTGCACCAGTTTACACCAGTTCTCTCCAGTATCCAACTCATCTGGACAGGCAGCTACAAGAGCAACTCTTTCCTTCGGAAGGGAATCAGTATTTTAGCAAGCTTTTCTTCCTCAGATCCCACTGTAGCTTTTACCCTCAGGAGAAGCAGGTGTATTTTCTAAACTGCTTGGCAGCCTGGGCGCCTTAGCAGGGAGCAGTGCAGGGGATCAGACCCTTGGTGGGGATGCATTGGTACTCAGAGAAGCTCTTCTCTGTGACCCAGTTTGTTCATAGGGTTGCAGAGGTCCCTCTGTCCCTCTGTGTCTCTCTGTGTTTTATACACAAAACTGGCTGTCACTCATGCCTGTGCCTCTTTTTGCAGGAGTGGCCCTGTGGTGTGCCCAGCACAATCCAAGTCCAGCTTCTGCTGGTGCCCTGTGGCAGCTTTGCGCTGTCATGCAGGAGTGGAGAAGCAATTCCTCAAAAGCCTTTTCTTACCTGAAAAATCATTTTTCCAGAGCTCTGCCACCTTCCTGCCCACACAGACTTCCAAAAGGCACATGCTCCAAGGGAGGTCTGCTCTATGCAGCGTGATTCCTTGGCAGTCTGGATGTGCTTGCTGCATTGTGGGCTGTTTGCAGAGTTAAGTTGTGCTGTGGGTGCATTTATGGACAGACACTGAACCAGCCACAGCACACAAACCTGGAGTCACCTCACTGCCCATCGCTGTTTCTGGCACCTGAATCTCCACTGCCCTGTGCAGAGCAACTACAGTAGGGGCCAGATCCAGGTCACCTGGTCCTGGGCAGTAGGTTGAGGTCTGCATCCCATAGCCAGGAAGGAGCCTATGGGATGGGAAGGGCCTGCTGAAAGGAGTGGGAGGTGCCCTGACCTCAAGTGCAGGTTTTTGGGGGCCATATACCTTTTGGTAACCAACTAATAGGATGCAAAGCAGCACCCAGCAGACAGGATGCAGCCCCATAGGGATGGCATTGGCACCACACCAGTAAATAACAGGGAGATGGGAGAGCAACGAGCAGCATTATTCCTGCTCCCTCACTTGATTACCAAATGCTTTTTTGTCTCTGCTGTTATTCTGGGGTGCTTTGCACTGACACATGAACCTTGTCTGCCTTCGTTGTCCCACTGTTGTCATCCCCCCTTGGCTGCCACTTGCTGCCAGGGCTCTGCGAGCCTCATCAGTTGTGGTGCAGGCTCGCCGGGAGAAGAGCGAGTGTTTTGCTATTTCCAAGCTAATATGGGGCTTTCTTTGAATTATTGTTTTTTGAGCTGGAAGGAAAGGAGGCTTGTCACACGAGATATCTGCTATCAGTACACAAATAACAGCAAGCCCATCATCGAATGGAAAATAATCGCCGCGGAAACCGAGTTGCAGGGCAGCCGGGAGGGATTATTACAGGCGCTGGCAGTGGCAGTGCTGTCAAGGAGCCTGTGTCAGCACTTCCATTACCACCCACCTGGTTTCAGTGCAGCCCCCGAAGCAGCACGCGGGGCCCCAGCGTGGGGTCATTTCTATTCAGAAGAGTTTCAGATCAACCGGCTTTGATTGGGTTTAAATGATGGAGTGTTTAAGAGGGAGAGAGAGGAAATACGAGGATGAGATGAAGGGAGGCATCTCGGGGGGGGGTTGGTACTCAGAGAAGTGGAAAACAGTTTGAGATAGGAGAAATCAGGAGTTGGGAGAGAACAGCTGGTCCTCATGGAAGCAAGTTTCAGGTGGCCTCAGGGAAGGACAGCACAGGGAGAAGCGAGTGGCACCCCCTGTGCCACCCCATGCAACAGTTCCTTTGGAGGCACCTGACTCTGCATTAAGCCATCAGTGCAGATGAACTACTGAGTTAGAGACAATTTACTTCATTTATTTGGCAATGTGCTGAGCTCCTGGGCAAGAGAGAGCCCTCATGCCTTGTAAACTTTGCTCATTGAGTGACTTGGGAGTCGTTCCCTCTGTGCTGCATAGTGGCGAGGGGCTGTATGCATCCCATGCTGTCGTGGTGGTTGGTGGGCTGAGCTCCCGTTTTTCTCACTTAAATGCTCTCCAAAACAGCAGTTTGCATTCTGCTTGTGAGGGAAAGCTCTCCCATCCAAGTGACCCACTGCCATCCTGTATAAGCCTCACAGAGGTGACAGGGCACAGGCACGGGGCAGGAGCAGGGATGACTTCATGGTTTCATGCCTGTTCAGTGTCACACTTGTGTCCCTATTACCTGAGCCCCACTGCCAGTCAGAAACCCAGGTCCCATTACCAGCTACTTTGTGGTGAATCAGGCCTTTCTCAGAGGACTCACAGGAATTATGTTGGATCTGTATCAGTGTAACTGAGCATACAGGATCTAGCCCTCCATCCCCAGTGGGATCAGGAGGGTTCGGTACAGTCCCCACCTGGGCTGGGATCCATTTGCAGATGCGCTCCGAAGGTGCCTGTGGATAAATTCCTCCACACAGGGGTGCGTCTGCACACTGAGCCCTCTGCTTTCAGAGCAGGAAATATTCGGTTTCAACACTTGGAGTTAAACATTTCCGCGGAGCCCAGGAGACCGTGCAAACAGCGGGAGCACCAAGGCTCTGCCTTTTCATCTCTCTGGCACTGGGAAGCAGGGGGTCGGCAGCAGGGGAAGCACGGCAGAGCTGAGGAGGGTAAACACTGGAGCTGAGCCTACCAAGTAACCAGAGAGGAAAGGGGAGAGAGAGGGGCAAAGAAAACAAAAACACAGCTGCCAAAAGACAAAAGCCTGAAAAGGGCCATTCAGTGTCTCCCAGGAGCGGGTTTGGCGCAGGGCAGGGAAGGACAAGCAGGGAGTAGGCGCATGTCCATCCCACTCAGGGATGTGCACCCTTTGTTTTGCCCTGTGCAAATCAATTCCCTCTGCTCCATCCAGCAGGGTAAGCACCTACACCCCAGCACGGTCCAGCCACACACATGGTGCAGCATCCTTTGTGTTTTTCGTGGATATCGGGATGTCCCTGCTCCCAAAGGGAGAGGCGGGATATATGCATCCCCTCCACCTTGGCATTCTCAAACATAACCTGAGGACTTGCCAAACCCATCCTCTCCCCACAACCCAGCATCCCACGCCGTGGAGCTGGGTACGACTGCCCGGCACGAGGCACCACAGCGTGGGTGTGTGCGAGGCTCTGGGGCGCGCTGCGGATGTGGCCGCTGCTGATTTGGGGAGACACATCCCAACAGCAGCCTCTGTAGCACTGCAGGCAGGCAGTGGGTTCCACAGACCTGGGGAGACTTGCGTAGGTGTCCCACTGGCACAAGAGTTGGTCCCTGCCTTCTGCCTGTCACACGCTCTTAGCCCTGCTCCTGCAAAAGCACAGTTGTCAGCCCCTTGGGCCTGGAGCTGGGGCTCTTTCTGTCTCCTGCTTTGCAATCTGTACGTCAGGGACTTGGCTGCATGTCTGGGTTCCTGTTCTCCTGCCCCTCTGGAAGCCCTCCTTTCAGTGCAAGCACCAGCCTCCCGCGCTCACCGGAGCAAGGGGATCTTCCCCGCCTGTCACAAGGATGAGGGGTGACAGCTGTCACATCCTTCCTTGGCATGAATTCGTCACTGTATCAGTGGTGTAGCTGGTGGAAAAGGCCATTGCTGCTCATTTCTCCTGCTGGCTTCGGCTGGGGTTGGGACCAGCCATGGAAGACAGCAAGGCTCCTTCCCGTGGCCTGAGATCCTTTCCAGTTGCTTCAGCCATAGAAATCCAAAGTCACCCCTGCTTAGGAACATGCACCCCATGGAAGAGTACTGGAGTACAAGCAGGGAGCGAGGACTTGGGTTCGCAGGAGGTTAAAAAAGCCACCAGTGTGGTGTACAGAGCTGGCCCCTGGGAGGGACTCCAGTTATGCTTCCTAAGGCTGCCAGTCCCAGGTCCAGGACAGTCCATCACCTCCCCCAGCAAACAAACACCTCTGGGCTCTCTGGAGAACAGATACACAGGGATGCTCAACCTCTGTTTTACCCTCCTGTGCTGCTGAGAGCATCCCTGCCCCACCAGCTGAAGCTGTGGATGGCAGGCGAGGGGGGCTCACAGCCCCCACAGCGGTGGCCTGGGCTGGGGGCGGGGAGGCAGTGCAGTAGGGCGGAGGGCAGCCTGTTTACCCATCCATCTGTACACCCCACAGCAGGGATCCAGCAGGATTTCCCGTCCTCTCAAAGGCTGCCTGTTTATTTTGGGAGGGAGACTCAGACAGCTCCATTGTTTTGCTGTGAAGTTGGGGTTATAAATAGCAGGTGGTCGGGGACGCTCCTGGGCTATTTTGGGCCCCCACTAGACAAAAGTGGAAAAGCTCCAAGAGGAAGGTGGAATTACTGAAATGCCGACCTTTCCGGCAAGGGTCAGCAGGAGCTGGGTGTCTGGTTTTGGGTTGGGTTCTGGACATTATTTAAACATGAGGGAAGGAGGAGAGAGGAACGTGTTCCCAGTTGCATGGGCTTCATGCTGTGTCCTCCTCAGCACCCAGAACGGGGTGGAGGGATGAGGGCCAAGGCACCTGAGGTCTGCTTCAGAGCCTCTGGGAGTAGCCCAGGTCTAGAGGAGAGACCACAGTGGGGTTTTCCTTCTGGCTCTGCAAATGGGAGAGTTCCCAGTGGATGGGGAAGCTCGGGAGGTAGGGAATGCACCACAGCACTAGCCTGCCCCAGCTTGCCCCTCATGCCTCAGTTTCTCCCAGCTCCTATAGAGATGCTGAAGGAAGGGGCAGTAATGTCCCAGGGATAACCCTGCTTCCACCAGGCACATGCACTGTGTCCTGCTGGAAGGCAAAGATAAGCCAAGGTGACTCTCAAACTTATTTCAGATCCTTTCTCTCATTAAACGCCTGCACCAGGAGGTTGTGCGAGGAGGAGCAGGGACCCAGTAAAGCCACTCACACCAATGTTTTATCCTTTGAGAAGGTCTATTCCTTTAATGGGGATTTATTTAACTGGGCTCCACCATCGTTAGGAGCCATAAAATGGCACCTTTTGGCTCCTGATTGGAAGGCCGTGTTTCACACAGCCCCCTCGTATCCAGCACCGTCTGCTTTATTGTGCATTGTTGCCTCTCACTCGGATTTAACCAATTTGATCCATGTCTAATACATAAATAAATAATCCAGCAGGAGGGTTCACGTTGGATGACAACAGGCGGCTATAAAACATGTTTCTCCCTGCCAGAGCCATCTGAGCCAGGCTCCGCACGCCCTCTCATGAGCAGAGCTGCTAGTACAGCTGGGAGAGGGGGCCTGGGGACCCACGGGCTTCTCTCTTTTATTGAAACTTCATTGTTTGCTTTAGAGTTTTATTTTACGTTAAATAGATGCTGTATATTCCTTACACAGGGGGCAATAAAGTTTCTGAGCTGGAAGAAATTGGCTTCAGAGCAGGGAGAGAACCAGGGAGATGTGGCTGGGCAGGGGAGTGGTGGTGAGGATTTGGGGTAAGGAGGGTGTGAGGAAGCACCTCGCTTCCAGAGCTGCCCCAGGGACTCAACCCAGTTTGGGATTGGGGTATACAGGCACCCCTAAATCTCACTCAGGGATGATACAGCCCCAGGGGGCTGAGAGCTCTGGCATCTGGGGTGTAGAGCTGCTGGTGGTGTGGGGAGGACAAGGAGCCCCAGCCCAACCCCAGGACAGGGTGAGAAATCCTGAATGATGAGCATCCAGACCTACTCCCTGCCATGTGCAGCCTGGTGCCATGGGTTCTCCTCTGCCTCCCAACATTGTGTGCCCATGGAGAGTTGCTCTGCACTTCAGGGGAAGGCTCATCCTGACCCACCCAACCTCAGGAATGCCAAGGAGGATGAAGACAGCTCTTCATAATTAACTGTTACTAGTTAATAGGAACCGTGAGCAGTGCTGTGTCTTCCATCTGCCCAAGTCACACCCACTGCACCACAAGCTGGGGAAGATGGGGTTGCATGGGGTCACTCCTGAAATGTGGCTGTTGCTGCTTTCCCTGTAAGACTGGAAGGCCCACAGCCAGAGCTAGGATGCTCTTGTGCCAGTTGCTGTCCCGCTGCAGAAGAGAGCCAATCTCTACCCCAGGGAGTGTGGGATGGGGAGAGAAACGGGCTATACCATGAGAAAATCTCCAGGTTTCAGTCCTCTGCTAGGACAGGGACCAGGGCAGAGCAAAGGCAATGCTGATGGCAGCCAATCTGAGCTAAAGCTCTCTCCCTTCTTCTTCTCCCCACAGGCAAAAAGAAAGCAACTTTGTTTGACAGCCAGGCTCCGATCTGCCCCATCTGCCAGGTCCTCCTTCGCCCTGGGGAGCTGCAGGAGCACATGGAACAGGAGCTGGAGAAGCTCACCCAGCTGAACATCAGGTAAGCAGCTCGTTGGGGACCACCAGCATCCTTGGGGAGCCAGCTAGGACACCTGCAGGTGGCAGAGGGGATGGTGGTACCCACAGCTACCAGGTACAGGAGATCTAGTGCTAGACAGTGAGGCAGAAACATTTTCTTGGAGTTCACTGCAATGGTAAAGTCAGGCAGAAATGCCTCCCGGAGGGCACAGACATCCCTTTCCCTGGGGACGTGTTCAGTGAGCAGCTCTCATGTTGCTGACATTCCATGATAGAGCAGCCCTGCAGCATTGGTGCACACTGCTCCTCAGCTATCTTCAGCATCTCTTCTGCTTTCCCCAGCATGGAAAAGTCCTCTATTAAAAAAAAATAATAATTGCATTTTAACTGCTGGCAGTTATTTAGGAAATGGCTGCAGCCAAGGGTTGGCATATCCCTGCCCCTGCCTTAATAAAACTCGGCAGCCTTGGAAAAGAGCGTATTTATTTCAATTATTAATGAATTCTCCGGTCATTAAAAGGTGAGGAAAGGGATCAAACTGCTGAGTAGAAGCAAAGTTACGTCACCAGGTGGTAGGAGAGGAGGGAGAGCATATGTGTCAATGTGTGTGTGTACGCCAGGGCAACGGGGTGCACGTGGCTGTGCACAGTGCGGAGGATGCAGAATCCATCCCATCCCTGCCTTGGATCTTCTTTGATTCAGCAATAGCCTTTGCACATGGAGGGACAAGGAGGGAGCTTTAGTTAGAGAAAGAGAGACCTCCCCAAATGCATCTGGTTGGGATATCCCCAATTCAGCAGCTGCATCCTCAAGCTGAGACTCGTGTCCCCCACGCATTGCACAGGAAGATAGAGAAGGGGGGGAGAGGGAACAGGCAGCCCATTTATCCCCCGCGACACCCAGTCCCCTTGCAAGTGTAATTTATGGTGTAATTTGGGCCGCATCCAACTTAATAAAGGGCCACTGCAAATTAGTGAACAGGTTTAAATGAACAGAAGCAATTAGTGCTCAGAGGAGCCCATCAAAGAAGTTGGGCCAATATCAGAGTGAAACTGAAACCGCAAGCCAGGAGCAGAGGCTGGCTGGCGCGAAGCGGTGATGGGAAGGTGGCGTTTAATGGGAAAGGAAAGGAAACCCTAAATCATAAAGCATGACAAGGGCCATTGTGGGCCAGCTGACAAATGAAAAAGAATGGCATTATTCCTTTAAATAACAGCAGCAGTTAGAGAGGAGACAGCTCTCCCTGGCTTGCCCTCGCTTCCCTGGCCTGCTCCACTCGGCCACGCAGGCGGCGAAGAAGAATCAGAGGTCTTTATTAATTATTAAATAACGACTCCCTCCGTAGCATGATAGATAACGTTCAATCTGGGCGATGGATTCAGGCAATGGAGGCTAATCTGTAATACAGCAGCTCTGCACAGGGATGGGCTCTCCCAGTTCTGGAGGGGAGCGATGCAAGGGCCAGCAGCAGCAGCAGCAGGGAGGGAGGGCAGCAAGAGTGGGCAGGAACAGCAGGCAGCAGAGTGTGAGAGGGTTGAAGTCCCATGCACTGCCCAGCTCCAGCGAGGCAGCTCAGTGTAGCGGGTGGCCCTGTTTCCCATTCCCCCACCTTTCCCGCCTGGAGAAGCCAGGAGCAAGAACACATCAACAAGAGAAGAGAGAAACTAATAATGATCTCAAATAACCCAATAAACATAAAAATAAAATGTAGGCCTATAAACATGACGGGCACCGGCAGCCCTGGCCGCTCCCTGCCAATACCGACTTGTTACCGAAATGGCCGAGCAGCTGTTACTTATCAGTCTGATGAGGAGAAGCAAACCAGGGGGCTGCCTTCCAAGGGCTTTTTTTTTTTAATTTAAAGAGGTTGCAGCCAATCATGGCTTGTGATGTTAAGTTTTAATAAACCTGAATGACTTGCAACAAAATCATACATTAACCATTCTCGGGGTTAGGAAGGCGGATCCCGCCCCTGCCCGCTGAGCCTGCAGCACTGGAGACTTGGTGGGCGCTGCATCAGCTCCTGCTGCAGCACCAGGACTCCTCGTGTGCTGGGATCTCTCCCGAGGGACCATGGCCACAGGGTTGTGTGGTGGGGTGAACCAGCCAAGATGCTGTCGTAGGGTCAGATCAAGAGGCTGGTGGAGAAGCAAGGAGCGGGGGCTGCCCTGTGCCATCACCTCTGCCAGGTGTTGGGCACTCACGTGGACTTTCGGGCATTGTTAGAGTGGGGAGCTTGGAGGAGGGCAGAGGAAGGAAGAGGAATTTCTCCAGGTGACTGCAGGAGCTTCTTGGGGCTGAGATACAAGGAAGCTGTAGGCACCACCTGGATGATGCGATGCATGGTTGCAGATCTCCAGGAGCAACTCACCCACTCCAGTGAACCCCTTGCTCAGCTGGTGGCAATGGGATTTGCTATCCCCCAGAGACAGGGACAGCCCTTTCTCCCTCCGTGGGCAGTGCTGGTGTGACCATTCTGGCCTCGGGACAGGGACATCTCAAGGTCTACCCAGCTGCAGCATCACGCAGTAAGGCAGGAAGAGCCATCCATGCCTAAGGGCTGTAGGTGTCCAGGCTGTTGGAACAGTGATGAACATCACTCAGGAGGATCCAACCCTGGTGGAGGGTCAGGTTTTCACCTGAAGAAGCAGACTTGAGTGGGAATGAGGTACCTGGGTTTCTAACTCTGCTGCCTTCTTGGTGTGTTCAGTCCCCCAAAGCATAGGGAGACACCTGCTTGTGCTTGCCCCACGGCTCCTCTGCCCCATGTGGGTCCAACCGAGCCTCGTGCACAGCTCTGTGCTGCGAGGAAAGGCTCTCTGAATGCAAATTTCATTTCTGAGCCACTGGCGCTGTTTCAAGAGCGGCAGCCTCCGAGCCCTTCTCGGTGTTACATATGTAACAGCCTCATTGAACTTGACATGTCAAATTCAGGCCATTTGTGCAAAATCTCCCTTTAATAATACCGTTTCATTTCGCTCAAATGAGACTTGAATGCATGTAAAATGGAAAAGGATATTTAAGCGCTAACATTAGGCAGATGTCTTGCCAGAGGCCGATTGAATATATGAGATTTTGAAGTGCTTAACACGTTTTCGGTGCTCCCTCTTAGAATATGTCACCTGGCTTTCTTTTTTTCTCCCCCTCGTTTCTTCCCCCCTCCCCCCCACCTTTAAGTGAAGGGTATAAATTGAAAGAAAACAAAACTACAAGCCTTGGTTTTATGGGTTTTAACTCTTGCCAGGCAAGACTGTTGGTATTCCTCCTCCAAAGGAGAAATTACCTTGTAGCTCACCTTTGCAGAGCACAGGCTCAAAGCAGCAGAGAGCAGGAGGCAGGCAGGTAGCAGTCCCATGGTGCAGGGCAGAAGGGATGCTCTCCTTGCTCTGCATGTACAGCTCAGAGAGCAAAAGGTGCCCAGCTGAGCTGCTAAGTGCCACAAAGCTAAAAATGAGAAATAATAACAGTGACCCTTTGTGTACACTGTTGCCCTGCGCCCCAGCCAGGCTGCAGAATACATGAATATTCTTGGTTTATGTTTGAAGCTGATCTGTGCAGTAGATGTGAGCCTCCTATCCTCACTCAATTTATATTCACTTGTTTTACATCTCATCCATGCTAAAGGCTTGCAATAAAGCACACTGAAATGTGAGGCTCTTTCTGGAGCTGTCGGTGGCCCCAGCTCCAACCTTCAGCTGGTGCTCTGCCTGCAGATGCATTTCCCCAGCCCAGGGCTACACGGGGAGCGCAGGTGAGTTTGAAAGCAGCACCCACGGGTGTCCCTCAGGACAGGCACACAGACACACCCTCTCCTGTGTGCATACAAGTGCGTTGCTGCACGTTTCACTGTGGGTAAATACTGTGAGCAGGAGTGATGCTGGGCGGGGGGACCCTTAAACCCTGCCTGCTGCTCCCTGGGCAGCCACTGCAGAGGACAACCTCCTTACGGAAGGGAGGCTGGGTGAAGGGCAGGCTTGGGGCTCTGGTTTGAGTTTGGGGTGGGAGGGAATTTGAGGACATGAAGAATGAATTTGAGGATAGAAGAAAAGTAGGAAGTAGGAGCTGTGGAGCCCCACCTCAGCTGATGCTCCACGATGGGTCCGTGGTTCTTTCTAGTGTTTGGGGAAGAGGTCTTTATTGGCTTTTATTGGTTAAAAAACCTTAGGAAGTCATATTACAAGTATTACAGTTGCTGAGTCAAGCAATTTGAAGGTTGGAAATGTGCCTTTGGATGCAGAGGTTTTAATAGCATGATCTCTGTTCTTGAATATGTAGTGCTCTTTTTTTAAAAAAAATATTTGGCAGGGGGTGTTTTTATTTCCCTGTGTGACGACTGACAGATTCTTCCCTGCATTGCCAGCAGCAAACCCATGCTTCTGAGCCAGGATTTCCCCTCCCCAAAAGGAACAGGTGTATCAATATAGCTGGGGAGGGGTCCAGAGGGTGGGGCAGTGAGTTGAACTGTGCTGTCTCTGTTCCTGCTCTTGCAGCTGGTAGGATGGTGTGTGCTCAGACAGGGCTACCTCAGCCCCTTACGCTTAATTTAAAGGGGTTTCTAAGCTTAGCAGACATATCCAGCAGTATTCTTGTTCCATATTGTAATATTGTCTCTGCCTGTGCTATGGCATCGCAGGGCTGGGCACGGTAATGCCTCTGGGAATGGATGGGCTTAGGTGGGAGGGTGAAGGATGATGCTGTTCTCACAGGGTCCCATGGCTGTGCAAACTCTCCCCTTATTCACTTTTCTTCCTTTTTTCCTCTGCAGTCAATAATTAATCTGAGCATACTTGTGTTTTAAAGCCCATGCCCACCTGTAGGCTGCTCGCAGTCTGGGCTAGCAGCCCTCACTGCTCCTTGCCACTCTTCTGGGAGCATGGAACCACATCTCTGCACATCCAGCATGTCAGGAGCTACTGATTTCCCCTAATGACCTTTCTGTGTATGCAGGAATAATTTCTCCTCTGATTCTCTGATTACGAAGCATTTCCCAGAACACAGGGAGCACCGAGGTCTCTCACCTTGGTGCAAATGGAAAGTGCTGTGGGCTGTTTTCTGGTGACCTCAAAGATGCTGTCACAAAAAACCAAATAGTGTCAGGCAAAGGAGGGCAGAGCAAGATGCAGTGGGAAGGCCTTTGACAAAGGAGGTGCAGTGCCCAGATGGGGGATTTAGCTTGACTCTTAGAGTCCACTTGGATTCACGTCAGAGGAAAAGAGCCAACCAGGGGAATATGGTGCTCCAACTCCTGCAGTAGCATTCAGTGCACCTCTGCCCAGGCTTAAATATTCCTTTAGCATCCCCCTGAAGCTTTCTCTCCCTCATTTGCACATGTGTTCTTTTCCTCTCTCTGTTCTTAATCCTCCCTTCTTTGGCAGCCAGGGTGGAAGCAGAAAGTGCTGCACAGAGCATCCTCACCCTTCTGTAAGGAGTTTCAGCTCCAGGTTTCTTTATGTAGAGAGGCACAGCAGTGGCTTTTCTCAGGGGACATAGGCAGCTCTGGGTCCCCTGGGATAAGGAATAAGGAGGAAGCTGGCAATATAGCTGAAACATGAAGGCTGTGGGATCTTGAGAGATGGACTGATCACTCCAGGCAGGGTGACTTTTCTTGAGAGATGTCTCCAGACCTCGAGACGCATCCTGGATGCATCCCTTCACAGGTTTCTGATTCCCAGTGTTTCGTGGTCTTTCTGATATGTTTTTCCCATGCCAAACCCCCAAGTCTGCACTGGAGATTCCTGCTGATGGACGAGTGGGGAAGCACATCATCCCTGTGCGTGGTCCCTGTGTGCACAAATTACAGGGGCCTTCTGTGTTGCTCCTGGTCAGTATAAGGGCCCAGAGCAGGTTATGACATGGGGTTCACACCCCGGTCCTGCTCAGGGAACCTTGTGTTTAAATACAGCTGCTCCTCTCACTGCCCCAGTGCTTTATTTCTGTGGGATCTGCCGAGCGCTGTGTTGTCCCAAAGGACCTCTGGAGGAAACCTTCCTTGGACCAGTGTGGGCAGCTGCTCTGGGAAGGGTGAGTGGCCGTGCTGCCAGGCCTGGCAGGATAAATAGAGTGTGTAAAATGTGAATTAGCTCTGTTGTCATGTGTCACATCAGGGTCATGGCTCTTGCCGCAGGTCTCCTTGATTTATGCCTGGAGACTTCTACTTGATGGCCAGGTGCTTCCCCAGGCTTCTTGTGTAGCAAAGACTGCGGGTCCCCCAGCCTCTGAATGAGAGATCAGAGATGTTTTTGAGTGAGAAGGGTTTTTTCCAACACTCTATTGAAATACATGCTGATTCCCTTCCTTGCATGCAATAGACACCAGAAGGTGCTCCAGACAGGGCAAGGAGCTCTGGCCAACAAGTGAGATTGCAACTGGGAAAAGCAGGCACTGCAACCTCCTGCTTCTCAACTTATCCCTGTCTTTTTTCTTCCTTCTTTCTCCCTCTTCTTTTTCCACCTTCTTCTTTTCCTTTCTTCCCTTTCTCCCTCTCTTCTTCCCCCTCCCTCCCTCTCTCCCCACCCCCCCGGTATCAAGGCGACATCTCCAAGCCAAGTACTTTTAATTTCGCCCGTGGCCCTTGCTGACACGGTGGATATGCACAGCAAGTTAAATTCCCGCCTGATCAATAAAGCAGAAGCAGTGTGTCCGACTGGTCGATATTTTTTTATCTGTCTTCAGCCCAGTCCTGCTGATGACAGCCCCCTGTGCTTCAGCAAAGGCACTCAAGGGCATCGGGCTTTGGCAACACAGCTCTTTTTTTTTTATTATTTAAATAAAAAAAAAAAAAAATTCAAAGCCCAACAAAAAAAAAAAAAAAAGTTCATGGAGTTTGGCCTTTGCTTAATAACGTTTTATGATTTATCTTAATTTTTAATTGAAAAAAATTTGCGAATTAATTGATTTCTGGGACTTGCCAATTAACATTGTAATTGGGTGCATGATAAATTTCGAGGGAGCATCATTTTTCTCCCTCTCCCCCTTGTCACCGAGAAGGGGAATCGCGAGGGCAGCTGCTTCCTATCCATACGCCTCCCACTCTTTCCAGAGGTGCTGCTGCCCTCCTCCCCCCTTGCTACTGTATCTTAAAGAAGGAACAAGAAAGCTAATAAAGTCATGTTATTAGAGTCTCACCAGAGGTGACCCCTCGAGGCATAAATCCAGGCCTGGGAGATGCTGGGGACAGGTACTATTAAGTGCCTGACCGTGCTTCGCAGGCAGGACTGGGTACCTCTCATGTGGCACCCTCTGCCTGGGTGTGGAGAAGGCAGCCAGCCCTCCTGGGGCTCCCAGGGGCTTTTCCAGAGGGCTCTGACACCCTCCAAGATGTTCAACTGACCATTTCATTGCCTGTGATGTCTCCCTGATGCTCATCCCGGTTGTGAGCCCTCCATGCAATGCCCAGCTGCTCCAGGGAGAGACCCAACAACAGCAAAAACCACATCCCACAGCGCCTGCAGCATCCAGGGGTTGTCCTGCAGCCAATGTCCACCAGCAAAACCAGGCTGCTGGGACAGGCTGGTGTTTGGGAGCTGCTCTGGGGACACAGAGGGGGTTGTTCATATCCTGTTTCGCCCCAATGCCCTCAGGGAGCAAGATCTGCCACCCCACAGCAGAGGTGTTCAGCATGGAGCATCAGCTCTGGAGTCGTGGGTGTCCAGATTCAGGCCTGGGTGCATCTCCAGGTGGGTGGTATCACCTAAAGCTTTCTCCAGCAGTATGACTCCTGTCAGATTTAAATTAAACACCCTCTGTCACTGGAGAAACATGCCTGCAAGTGTCAGCTTCTTGGTGATACCTGAGCAGGGCCAGGACCACCTGCCTGCACGAGGCAGCTAACAGGGTCACATCCCTGTGGGAGTTGTGGAGAAGAGGGTGATCTGACTGCTGCCAAAATAAGGAGTGAGGACACAGTGTTGTGCCAGGACAGGGAGAACAAGACACATTTTGGGGGCTGAGACAGTAGAAATACCAAATAAATTGAAGCATGGTTGGTGTCTCTAGTGATTCTCCACCCACTTCACATGCTGGTATGGATTGTCTCACAGTCAGCTCCGTTGTCCTGTGCCCATGAGCTTGGATGGGGCTCCGCTGTGTCATCCTGTAGCCCCTGTTTCACCCCAGACTGTGCAGATAGTGAAGGATGCCAGTCTGGGTGGAGGATCCCAGGCTTCCCTGGCAGAGCCACAGCTCTCCCCACCAGTTGAGACACCAGAAAGGCCAAGATCAGTCCAGCTCCAAGTCTGCCAGTGTCAATGGCAGGGAAACATGGGGGAATGGAGAGAAATTTATGAGGAGAGGAGTCTGTTTATTATCTAGCCAATGTGGTGCTGCTGATACCGTGGATTTATCTTCTTTCATCCCCTCTCTGATTTGTGTCCCTGCCCCTCAGTGTGGCAGATTAATCACGGACAGAAAAGGAAGAAAGACCCTCCAGCTTCCTTCTGTGCACTCAGAGGGTGGCAGTGACAGCAGCCTGGACCCTTCATCCATGGCTTCTCCAGCAGAGACAGCACAAGCCAGGCAGCTACCTGCCCTGCTTGAGAGATGCCCCGTTCCTCTCCAGCCGTGGCAGACCCCAGGGAAGGCAGATGTTGCTGTCCATAATGTGTGGGTGAGAAGCACTTCTCCTGGGTCAGGGTTTCCAAGATAGCACAGTGCATGAGAAAATGTGTGGATGTTTTCCCTTGCTCATGCAGTGCCCTAAAAGTGCTGTGAACTCTCCTTGAACTGACTTCAGACCCACAGCCCATTCCCTGACTCCAGGGCATGGGTTTGCAGTCTGGGGTTTGGGACTTGGTAGGGCAAAGCCTTCCTCTGCTGTTGACTCTCAGTGCAGCAGGAGTCCTGGGAAGGGATGTGTGGAAACCCAAGGGTGAGAAATAAATCTCCGGTCAGTTATTTGCCCTGAAGCAATGCATGTCTTCTGCAGAGCCTCTTCTGAACTGCCACATGAGCTGGGAATAATTAAACAGTCATTATAGCCATGGTAGCAATGAGCCCCCCAGATCAATCTAATGCATGACCTTTCCCTCTGATTTTTCTTTTTATTTTTCCAGCCACCTCCTTTTCAAATAGTGGGAGAGAAATAAAACAATGCCCCCACCCCACTCTCCTGTTTGGCCCTGCACACATGGACCATCACATCCTCACCCAGAAACCTGTGACCCACTCTGAGCAGGGACATGGGGTACCAGAGGTTGATAAAGGAAAACCCAGCAGGGCAGAAAGAGTCGGGGATGCAAATAGGACAGAGCAAATAGAGGGTTTCATCAGGGTCAGGTCATGCCACAGTGTTTTATGATTCTGCTGCATTTCTCCTTCAGTGTCATGTTTTTGGGGGAAGTGGGTGACTGTCCTGTGGGATCAGATTTGTCACGACTGACCATGTTGGACACTGAGGTCTCACAAATACTGACTGGGGGAGCATTTGGGAAGCATGTCTGGCACTGTAGGTGCAGAGTGTTTCTAGTCATGATTGCAGCCTCTCTGGTAATTTTTTACCGTCACTTCACTCCTTTCCCCATCACTGGATGCAGGTGCTGCTGGAGGAGCCACAGCGGGTTCAAAATCCAGTTTCCTAGGCACAGATCTCACCTGGCCATGCTGGGGGCTGTCACCTGCAGCTAGGTGTAGCTTTTAAAAAAAAAATAATTCAAACTCCTCTATTTCCTTATTTAGGCTGCAGAATACACTTCCTCTTATTTAAACTGGTGTTCACAAAAATCCAATTCCCTCTGTACCTAACAACTGATCTTGCCATCCACACAGCTATGCTGGAGGCTTGCTCTGCTGCCAGGGCTCCCATCCCAAGGCTGCATGTTCAAGCCACAAGTCCTGCAGCTAAAAATAATTTACACTTGTTTTTGGCTTGTGGGTTTTTTTGTTTTTTTTAAGAAATGCATCTATTGGCTGCAGCCTGTAGAAACCTTATGGTTTTGCAGGATCTCGTGTGGGAGCTGCATGTGGCTGGTGCCTGTCAAGCAGGGGGTTGCTGAGACTGGAGTCCTCCAGCTCTGCAACTCTTCCACAGAATCAAAGTCCTCTTACCTGCTCCTTACTGTCCTTCAGGGATGAGTACAAACAGCTGTAGCTGCCCGAGCTTAAGGAACTTCTTCTCTGCAGTTGTTGTTAACTATGTGTGGGGAGTGCTGCCATTCCAGGTCTGGAGCTCAGCCCTTCACTGAGGGATGCCCATCATAAATCCTGCCTTTCTGTAGGTGGGGGCTCTGCAGAAATCTTGTTTGATGGTGCCTGGGGAGCCCAAGTGGTTGTGATGGGCTGGAGCACATCATTAGAGCTGTTTTAGGCTTTATTGTTGCTGCACTGAGACTTCAGGCAAGTCCCGTCACTGCTCTGTGCTCAGATTTCTTCTCTGAGAACATTTCTTTCTCTCTCAGTCTCCTCACTCAAGCTGCAGCTACAATTGCTGCCCTTGCTCCAGGATGCTGCAGTGATGCCCCAGTGCTGGCACAGTCAGTGTGTGTGCTGCAGTGGGTTCAGGGGAGGAAAGCTCCTGATCCTGCTTCCCTGGATCTGCCAGAGCTGCCTGGGCTGGGGGGTCAGCGAGAGCCCTGGCTGTGTGGGGGGGACTAAGGACACCAAAAGCACACCCTGGGTCATGTTCTCTGTTGGAAGCTGATGAGCCATATCCCATGGGGAACAGGCCTTCTGCTTGTTGCCTGACTTGGGCACCCAGAAAACTTCTCTTCTTTTGGAGAAAAGCTGAGATTCCTACAATTTAAAAAGCTTAAAGGAAAAGGACAAGTACCACCTTGCTCATGGTAAAACACAATCAGATCATTTAACCTTCAGCTCATGCCCTGGGTTTTTCCCTGTGGGAAGGAGCAGCAGCATGGGGATGATAAGGGACCACTCCTTGCATATTGCCTGGTTTATTTCCCTATGGCAAGCACACCCCAAAATGCAGGACCATGACAAAATAAATAGACTTGAAGGTCATAGTGACCATGGCAGGGGCACAGGAAACCCCAAGACTGTGGGTAGGGAGGGCACATATTTGGCTTGCTGAGCTGCCCTTTGGGAAATCACTGTTGAAGCACTGGGTCTGAACAGCCCCTTGGGGCTCAATCAGGGACATGCCAGAGGGTTCCCAGTTGCACCTGGGGATGCTCCTAACCAAATCTATGCTTAGCATTAAAGGACATCTGCATGTCTGTAGTGTAACCTGAGTCTTGCTTTTATTGTGAAGGGCCTTGCTGAGAGTAAATGCTCCTCTTAAAGGTGATGGGCCTTAATATAGAAGAGTGATGAGTCCTCAGAGAGCACCCTGGGGCACGTGGGGACCTGGCTGTGCTGCTCCTGTTAATGGGTGATGCAGCTGCAGCACTGGGTAGAGCCCTCTGGCAGCCTTGTATCACTTGGAAATGCAAAGTCTTCAGGAGAGCGAGTAGGAGGTTGCTGGGTCTTCCCAGGGCATTTCTTACTGTTCTTTGGTACTTTGGTGGGGTTGCCTAAAAGGGAAAGAAGTTGTTTGGCTGTAATGAACTAGATAAACAATTCCCCAAATAGATTAAAACTAACTGTAACTTAGAAAAGCGGGTAGTAATTATATTTTATTAGCTAGCAAAACACCATTTTTTTATTTCATAAGATAATTCTGTGTAAATCACCTTAATTAGAAGTGTCAGACGAGCCCGTGAATATCGTACTTAGTAACTAATTTCCTATGTACAGGTTATAATTTAAAACACATGGATCACTCGCCGAGTGGAAATATGCTAGCCATGAAATAATGTGAGGAGTGTTGGGGTTATTACTATGTAAATGTGTAATCATTTCAGACCACTGCAGCCTGGCTGGGTGATTAAAGAGAATCCCAAGGTCTCCAAAGATTGTGCTGTCTGCAAGGGCCTAGAGCAAAAAAACTTTAAAAGGCACCGAAAAGTGTTTGAACTTTAAAGGTCTTGATTTCCCTTTTACCATTTTTAATTTGTCTGCGGTGTTTATGGAGGGGAAGGTTTCTCTTTGCTGACGGCCTTTCGATCCTCAGCCTGCTGCCAGCATCCTTAAGAGGCGTGGGGGGCTGCAGCCCTCGTAATTCGGGGGCTGTTTGGCAGGATGGAGAAAAGCACCACTGAATTGCAGGACCTAGGTGCTCGGATGATGGGGGCTTGCACCCATTCCTGACCCATCTCTGGAAATAAATAAAAACAATTTGCAGACTCTAGCAATAGTGTAGGGCTACATTGCAAGAAAGAGAGTGGGTATTAATTCTCCAGATTAAGAATGAAATAAAGTCTGCCAAGTTATCTAAACTGGTCTCCTTCCTTATCGGTCCCAAGCAGAGGCTTGGTCTTTTGGCTGACCAGAGAGACTCTCACTCTGAAAACTGCAGTTTCCTGGCAGCAATGCCATTTTTAGTAGGACTTAATGATATTCTTCCCCTTCCCCTTGAAAAGAAATAATTTTAAACACCTTTAACAAGAAAAGGGAGGAAATGAGTTTGGTTTTTTTAACATGGCATTTGGATTATAAAAGTTGTTTCACACTTTGTGCTATTGAGAAATTCAAGGGAGTGGTGGAGATACAGAGGGGATGGAGATCTTTCCCATCATGCTTGTTCTTGTACAGGCTGGAGGTGGTGCAAGCTCTGCATCTCAGCGGGCAGCAGAGATTAATTCTGGTCTGTGCTGCCTCCTGAGAGCAGGGGATGGAGTTGGGGGACAGGCCACAGGGGGGGATCCTGTACCCCCCAGTAAGCATCCAGCAGCACATCCCCTCAGGGAAGTGTGGGAGATGATGCCCCAGCCCATCCATTGGTGTTCTCCAGGAACTGGAGCTGGGAGTGGAGCTGTGGCATTTGGGGTGACCTGATGGCAATGGATGACTGTGTATTCCCACCGTTTCACGGCTGGGGGCTAAAGGCAGTGGCAATGGGAGAGGAGGGGGGCCATAGCCCCAGGAGAAAACACCTTCCTCCATCCCTGCTCATTTCATAACACCCAGCCATCTGCCAAATCAAGGCAGATTAAAGCCAGCCAAATTCAATTTCTCCCTGCTGGCACTGCAGCTCGGCATCTGGGGCTAAAGTGTCCCCGACAAAGCGAACATGACAGGCACATTGCTTTTTTGTCACATCTAGTACCGTGTTGATCTTCTAAAAGTCTCATAAAAATTTATTGATGTCTCCCATATTGCTGTGATTGAGAAGAAAGGAGCGCGGGTGTGCGGAGCCGGGCGCGCGCGCGCGGACGAGCGTGTGTGCGCGTGTATATTAATGCTTCTGAAGTAGATCTGATTTGATATGTCTTGTTCTATTGTCAGCATCTGTTTAGCGAGGCTTTTTAATACTTTCTGGCTGCCGATCACTCATCCTTAGCCTGGGATGCAGGCTTGCATACAAATTTTGTTATTAAACACAATTCCATTCCCCCCCCCTTCGCCAACCTCCGCCTCCCCCAGCTAACCTCCCCCTCCGCCCACCCACCCATCCATCATCTCCCTGGGGCTATGGGGAGCTGGGAGCCAGCCACCCCACCAGCGTGTGCTTACCAGCACAGGCACTGGGCTTGGCAACATATTTCAAGAGCCTTTTGCCTGCTGCAGGTGCTTTGCATTGACAAATCGAATCATGGGGAAATAATTTATTTCCTAATGCTGTTTGCAGCATGTTAGCAGGAGAATTTACATGAGAGAGATTACTTTAATAACCAAAAAATTACAGTGCAGGCCTCCCCGCCATGTCGGCTTTGATATGTAATTGTTTCAAGTTTAACCTGTCTGGAGGGGGGAAGGTGTTATTAAATCTATAGCATCTCCCGCTGGCGAGGGCAGGCGAGGAGGAGCACTGTGGCGGGGACCTCCTTCCCTGCTAAATGGGGAACAAGCTGAATTAACAAATCACTCCAGCCTCCAGCAGAGCTGCTGCTTCCCCAGTGCAGCTGAAGCTGAGGGGATCTTCTTTCCCTTGCTCTTATGCTGATTTGGTTCTCTTCTCTTTCCTTCCCTCCTTTTTTCCATTGTTCCTGACCTTACACAGGGCTTGCCACCTGCACTCCCCACTCCCTGGCTTTCTTCCCTGTGTCCCTGCAGACTTGCTCCCCACTTTTCCCTGGGACTGAGAGAGGAGCTGTGCAAGCCCCAAGGAGGGGAAGAGTCAGGATTTGACTCATGTGGCAGGGTTTGGGGAGTTCCACTCATAGGTCATTTTATTCCAGCTGGAGAAATAGTTGGCACTGCCCTCCTTCCCATGCCCCTCCAGCCAGGGCGAGGAGGCTCTTGTTGGTCCGGTGAAGAGGAACCATGTGCTTTACTATTTGACCTTGTGAGATCCCTCAAAGCACTCCCCTCCTTGCCCACCAGTTTTGTGATTCTGACCCCATTCTCTTCTCTCTTGGCAGCAAGAGCTCCATCCTGAAGGATGCCATGGCAGCGGGCACCCCCAAGGTAAGTGAGCACAACTCAGCATTCTTCCTCCCAGGGAATGCTCTTTACACCCCCTCACCTTCCCAGCCTGCTTTGTGTCCTGCTACTCAGTGTCTCCCAGGAAGGTGGCCACGCTTTGGGGACAGCCAGCACGGGGGAAAGCTGCTGTCCCCATTCAGCTGCTGGGCTGGAGTAGCCAAGTCCCTGCACAGGGCTCTGCGATCCTCCTCTCCTGCAGCCAAGGGATGGTGGAGCTGAAGGACCCTGTGGGCTCTGGGACTCCAGATTGTGTCTAATGACAGCTAATGAAAGCTGATCACACGCAGGCTGAGCTCAGCCTGGGAAATCACGTATGGGAGTTCCGGGAGCCAGAGCCATATGCCAGCTTTGGAAGAGGGGACTGGGCCTGCCTCAGAGGAGTGAAGCACACCCAAAGAGGAGCCCAAATCACTAAAAGGCCCCGCCTTAGCCACATCCCCCTCCCCAGGAGCCACCTCCCATCCCCTTGGTTCACAATGCATAAATACAAGGTGCACAGAGCACTTTTTACTGATTGGTATTACTGTTAGCTGGACTTCATGTGACACAGCAGTGGGAAGGACTGGGGCTTGGGCAGGCAAATGGGCAGCAGGGAGCACTGCAGGGGCAGCTGGGCATTGCACAGCCTCTGAAAACCATGCTGTACTCCCCAGAGCAGGCAAAGGTAAGTGGTCCAGGCTTTCCTATGGTTCTGGTGGCACAGTCCAAGTGAGGGACACTCACATGGGAGGTGTCTTCGTGCTTGTTTTACTAGAATCAACTTCAGGTCTCATTCCCCCTTGTTTTTTCTGGAAGCTTATGGTCATATCTTGTCATGTGATGTCAGAAACAAAGATTGACATTTCAGCTCTATGTTTTCCCCTTGGGCCTGGGTGTCTTGCCAAGCACATCAACACCCTGTCTGACCCACCAGGGGGGAGCCACCATGCTGACCTGAGTTCCTGGAAGGTAGGGATGAATCCCAAATAACCCCAACAATTTCCCAAACTGTCCAAGGGAAAACAGAAATCACAGCAACGCTCCGTAGTGCTCCACACCTTTGTCTCATGTGTGACTGTACTTGTCTCCTGTGCCCCATCCCAGATAGACTAGGAGGAGAGTGGAGACCTGACTGTATCTCCCATGAAGAACAAGCAGAGCAGAAAGCAATCCCCCAACCCACCCACTGTTGATAATCCACAGAGTGCAAGGCTGCCGTGGCATGTCTTGAAGGAACTGGAAAGGGCACCAGCAAAATGAAAGCAGCTGGACTCTGCAGTCTTCCCTTTCCCTCCTTGTCAGGTCTCAGTGTAGATAACTCAACAGTCCCAAACACATCGCCTGTGAGGGAGAAGGACAGCCAGGAAGACAGATTAGCTGTTTGGAGGCAAACACAGTGAGTGACTGACAGAGACCAGATAAAGAAGAAGGTCCATCTCGCGGCAGGGCCGGGCTTTTGAAGTTTCCATTGACAAAGAATCCCATTTGCCTTGAGCAGGGGGATTAAACTGGGACTGGAGCGTCGTTCTATGTAAAAGAGATCAATCGTCCCCTGTCACCACATGGATCTTTTCCCTTTGCCCGTCACATCTGGGGCTAAGAACATTAACTTCAAGAAGCCAGGAGAGCAGGGAGAGAGAGGGTGAAATCAGGAAATCTTTCATTCCTTTCTCAGAGAGCTTGAAAGCCTCTCAGCCCAGGAGGATTCATTATTTGTGGGTGGCTTTTGCTGGGAGGCAAGTCCTGTGTGGCATGGGAAGGCACAGTGCTGTCACCTTCACCTGAGTTTGGTATTAAAGACTCCTTTGTACCCAGGTGGGACTGAGGAGGAGGGTGGTAGGGAGATGAAGGCTGCTCTTTCCCTTTGTGCCTGCTTTATGTTTACAATATGGGGTGCGAGTAGCCCATCAAGATGTGAAGTCCTTCTGAGAAAATCCTGCTGGGGACAAAGCTGGGCCTCTGGGCCACCCTTAACAGGGGTCCCAGCCAATGGGATGGGAGACAGACCCCCAGGGTGGGCTTGCAGACCATGTCCAGGCACCCAGGCGTCACTGGAGGTCTGGCAGGCACCATCTGGGAAGATCTGGGACCTGTACCATGTCCCACTTTCCACCCTGGGCACGGGTAGAAGGGATTGAGAGGACAGTGGGGACTGCTACAATGCTTCCTGGCCATTCCTTCTCCTGATGCCAACAAAAGGGACAGCAGCTCCAGCAGCTCAGCAATGGGAGAAGGGGCTGCACCTTCCCATCCCTCAGGAGCATCCCCTGGCAAAACGAACAGGGGCAGGCTGGTTTCACTCAGAGACATGGGAACTGGGATAGGATGCAGGCTGGCACTACTTCTGTGGTCACCAGTGGCTTTGAGTCCACTTTAGGGCTCATGTAGGACCTTTGCTTATAGCACCACTACCATCACTAGTTCTGTGCTGGCCTAAGGATCTTCCTGGGGTGCAGCTGGGGCAGGGGATTTAACCTCCCCATGCTCTGTCTCCTGGCTTGGCTCCCATCAGTTGTCCCAGCAAACGCCTCCCCTGGCAATAACAGCCCAGATGTAAATGCATGTTCCTCGCTCGCTGCTCCCCTGCCCCTGAAGAGCTGTCACTCACTGCACCGGGTCAATTTTCATGGCAATATGTCAAAGAAAATCCAATCACTCAACATGGGATGTGATGAATGCAGGATTATTGTATCAGATTCTTCTATTATCGGAGCCGACTGAGGCAGTGACGGTCAAGCGAGGGCTGTGAGCTGGGGGGTTCCAGCCAGCACATCTGTTTGGTGCCCGGGCTCTCTCTGCCCAGGCAGCTCCCAGGCAGTGCTGGGCACCACAGTTCTGCAGTGCTCAGGATCCTCGTTTGCTATTAGAGACCAAGCCCAATCAATGGTGATATGCCATCATGGACAAGACACTTGGACAAGCAGACTGTCACTCAGGAGGACACTTTCTGAAGATTTGTCTGAGCCAGTTATGCCCCCAGACGTCTGTGAGCCCAGAGCTTCCCGACAGCACTCCTCAGCATGGCCAGAGGCTGGGTCTCAGGCAGAGCAGGGAGCAGGGAGGTACTCCAGAGGCATATGGACACCACCATAGGCTGTGTTCAGACTGGTTGCCCAGGAGTCTGTAGCTGTCAGTAATGTGCAGCTCCCCTGGGCATCGTTCCTGGACTTCACACTCTCCCCTTGCCTTACGCCTCTTGCCTTGGCTGCCTCTTGCAAGGTGTTGTGCAGGAGAGGAGCACTCATTATGTTGAACCCATTCTGGTGAGGTGTCAGTCCAGCTGTTCCCACTCTTCCTTGAGCAGCTGGTGGTAATTCTGAAAGACAGCGTCCCCAGGTCCTCCTAGCTACCTAAGAGCACTTCTTCCCTACTGCCCATGTGGCCTGTGGCTCTGCCTCCATGAGCTGTTGTCTAGGTGGGATATCATCACTGCCCATAAAGATCTCAGTCCCTAAATTTCAGGGTATTAACTGCAGACTATTACCTGTCACCTAACAGGTAAACTTACATCCCCTGTGGAAGTGCTGGTACTGACCATTGATTGAAAGGGAAGAGACTGGGTTCCATGAAGCACCCCTGCTGCTGCTTCCTAATACATGGCTGCAAATTGCCTTTCCCACTAACAGTCCAGCCTGTGCTCTGGCTTTTGCTGAAAACAAACACTGATGTGAGTGGCCACGAACAAAATCCGTCTCATGCACCCAGCAGCTGCTTGTGGCTGGTTTGTTTAGGTGTGCACCCAGCTCCACGGAAGGTGCCCGCAGGCAGGTGGCCAGCACACTGCTCCCAGACCTCCGGCAGAGCTGGGAAGAAAGCCACAGTGCCAGAGCCCCTTGATTTCCCCACCCACCCCTGTGATTTTACAGCTTCAACGAGCAGTTTGAGAGAGAATTACAGCATCTAGTGGGAAATTTGACCACTAAAGCCCTCCAAGGAGAAAGTGCTTCGAAGCAAGCAAGATTTGGAGCCTTAAACCTTGACAGAATGTCTGTATTAAGCCCTTCCCAGCTGCCTCACTTGAGATGAAATTTCTAGCACAATCATTTAACTTCTCCATATCACATCTGGTGGTCGGAACTGAAAATGGGTGTCAGGGCCCCAGGGCTTTAACTCCTTCTCCTGTGTCACTGACACACTGGAGAGGTTGGAGAAGTCATTCACCGTATCTGTGTCCCCTCCCTCTGTAACTGTGATTTACAAGGAAAGATTAAAAAGCTAAATCTGGGTTCTGTGGCAAAGCTGTGGCCAAACCAGGGACATGAGAACAGCCCACAGATACACAGAGGAGAGGAAATTACGTAGGATGAGTGTTGGCTGGCCAAGCTCCCTGCCATTTTGGGGTGATGAATACCAAAGTCACTCCAAAAACAAATCTCTGCCAGGTTTCATTCTATAAAGCAAATTACCCCATGAACAAGCAAAGCCCCTTACTCCCCTTGAGCCAAACAGCTGTACCCTTACATGAGAGTGGGGGAAACCACTGCATTTGGCAGAAGAAGCGGAGTGGTTGTAGAGGGGAGCAGAACAGACTGGCAGACCCCAACAGACTTTGGCCAGACCTTTTTCCCCCTCCATCTCCAGAGTGCTGATGTGCAGTTCTGCTGGAACCATGTAGCTGGTGTCTTGTCCAAGAGGACCCAGAGCTCTATTACAATCCCAGGTGTCACTCTACCATGCACAGAAATAAATTAGTAGCTCACATTTCTATAAGCTTGTTCTTCTTGCAAACCACTGGAATCTTTCAGTGAGGGCCAAAAGCTCCTGATACTATTATTTCTGTTCCCTTTTCACACCCTTCTCACATTTAAGCCTTTCATCCTCAGCTCCATCCCACCTTTATCTCTGCCAGCTAAAAGCCACTAGATAATTTTACCTCTAACTTTCACGGTAGCAAATGTGGACCCTCCAAAAGCTTCTAGCAAACTCAGCTCTAATAGCAGCATCTTTGTGTCGGGGATCCTCCAGCAATAACATAAAAAATGGCTGGCAGAGTTAAGGGAGAAAATCGCAGCAAGGCCTGGTATCACTCATTGCTTTCGGGTTACAGTTCCCAAGTGATAACAGCTATTAGCAACACTTTGACGGCTTCCCTACGGTGGAGGGGAGGGCAGGAGACAGAAAACATGTCAAGCCATCACCTCCATGTTAAGTGATAAGTACCTATTTAGACGGCAGAGTTAAAGCTGAATGCATCAAGCAGGGAACACTTTGTGCCAAAAAGAAAAAAAAAAAAAATTTAAAAAGGCCATATAGATACATAAAAAGCAGGGTTAGGGTATTTGTTCTGCTGACAGCAGCCGTGATGGATTGTTTAAGAAAAATAGACTCCTTGTGTTTTTCCAGGGCTATCAGAAAGCAGGAGTCCGGCACTTTAATACTCTCAAATGACTGGCCTTGGGAGGCAGCAGAATGTCAGAGCCACCGGCTGGGCTCTCCCAGCGCTGACACCTGCCCCTGCCGCCCGCCAGAGGCAGCGCTTAGGGCTGGGGGCGGCGTGTGCCGGCAATTTCCATCCATTTCCTCGGGCTGGCGGCTGCACCCTGACACCCATCCCCTCCCCTCCTGCTGCCCCCCGGCCCACGCCTGGAGCGCCTGTGGGTCAGGAGCTGGTGGCGTGTTGGCAACGTGTGTCCTCGCTGACATTGCCTCAGAGCTGCCCGCGGCTCCTGCACCCCAGCAGGTCCGGGGATCAGTGGCCTGGGATCCGGCACACCGGCTGCACGATGCACGTTCAACTCATACCGAACCTGCCCCCGTATTTATACACGTAAAGTGCGCGTTGTTCCCAGTGGCCGTGAGCTGCCGAAACACTCGCAGCCCATCGCCACAGAACACAGGCACAGTGCACGGTGCCGGGGTCGGCCAGGGTGTGAGCCTTGCTGTGTGAGCAAAGCTTATGTGGTCTCTGCTTCCTGCCGGGAACCGTGGGCACAAGCAGGTAAAGCCGACCGTCCGGGTGTATCTCTTCCCCTTGGCACGGCACAGCTGTGCTCCAAGGGGTGGGAAGGAATCACTGAGCACGGCCACGGCTGCCCAGCATGGCAGGAGGGGCAGGGGGAAGGAGAGAGTACAGGGCTCGGACAAGATTGATGGCCTCGTTGCCATTAAGAAAAAAATTAGCCGGTGGCGGCTATCATATTAAAGGGTGAAGAAGCCGTGAATTATTTTCTTAAAGATCTTATCACTTACAATGATAATTTTACCTTCCAAAAGGCCACTTTTAATGAGGCAAGCCAGGCAAAAAGTCATGATTTAATGCCAGATTTTTTTTTCCAAACACATTTTACTGCTTTTTTGTCCATGTTTAAAAAGCGCCGGTGACCTTTTTTTATTTAGCTTGCCCCAGGTGTAATGCTCAGGCTGATCCTCTCAGGGTTTATAACCTCCACAGAGAGTGCCTCTACCCAATGGAGAGATGATTTAAAGAGGAGGGAGAAATATGAGGCTGCACCGCCGCTCACATGAGGCCCTTGCTCTGCCTTTGATGGTGGGATCTGTGGTTTGACAGTAGGTGGGAGACCAGGGAGACAGGAGAGTGCTCTCACCCCAATATCCTCACTCAGTCACTCCCAGAAGGGGAGCTGGGATGTGCTGGCAGTCAGGCAGAGACGAGCTGGCTGGTGGCCTTTCCCTAAGGGAAAAGGAACATCTCAGCATCAAGGCTTGTTCCCACCATGCCAAAGTGGATGGTCCCCGAGTTAGGAGCTGCACACAGAGCACCCAGTGCCATGTTTTTGGGGTGGGATGCCAGAATTTGGGTCTGCCCTGCAGTATGGGCATGACTGAGGGCTGGGAGAGCACATGTAAAGCTACGTTTTTCCTCCACAGCCATCTTCCAAGAACCTCGTTGAGAGAGGAGTGGGAATTGCTGCCTTTTCCCTACTTGCCTGAATCTGGGTGGGAGTGAGCAGAATGGATGCAGGGGACACCAAATCCTTAGGTTGACATGCTGTGGTCAGCCATCCTCACCACTTAGCCATTGGAAAACAGCCTCAACATGACAACTGGGATAAAAGAGGCCAAAACTGGGATGGCACAGAGGCCTAATGCAAGATTGAAAGTCACCCTGATGATGAGTGCCTTTTCTAATCCCTTAGCCTCTGAGCCTGCATCCCTGCCTGCCCCCATGGCTGCCTGAGAGGCAAAGTGTGGCACAGCTCACGGAAATGAGAAAAACAAATGAAGTCAAGTTTCCTAAGAGTGAAGGGGAAGTGTGACTTGGCATCTCTAACGCTGTGTTTAACATGCCGGCGAGGTATTTAGAATTGAAGTGCTTGCACACAATTTAAAAATAGACAGTTTATTAATCTAAACTGCAAGTGTATGTAGAAGAGGCCTTGAGATTGACATCTTTGGGATTAGTTTAGCCCTGCGTTTTTCCAGAGGTCATTGCCATGGTGCTCAGGAGGTTTGTGGAATAAATGGGGCCGGCATTCTTCCCGGGACCACACGCTAAAAACTAATACATAACGTTTAATTTACTGTCTCCATAGCTAGCCCAACCATTTTTCACATAATAATATTGAATTAGAGCTACCAGAAGCTGAGGGGGGAGCTGGAGGCGGGGAGGGTTTGTCTGTCTGTCGTCAAGGAATGGGGAGATGGGTATTTTTTCCCCTTCTCTAGAATACATTGGGAGACAAAACAGATTTAACCCTCCCAGCTCCAGGATGCTTGGCTTATTAGAGGAGGGGAAGGGCATTAATGTTGCTGCAGTCAGGGCTGTTGTTCTGAGTCACAGCTGAAGGCTTTGAGCCCCATCCCTCCATTTGATAGGACATCTGTAATCCTGCTTCTTCAAAAATGATCCTCATTCTCCATTTAGAATATAAAGAAACTGCACAACAGCAGGAGCTTGGGGTCTGCACTCTGCAGAAATTCTACAGTGGGCTTCTCCAGAAATAAGTGAGCTGTTCACCAAAATCCATCAGCAGTTGTGTTCAGCCAACACATGAAGCCAGGGGGTCCCCCTACTCTGCCCATCTGTCCCCTGGGAAATGGGGGCTGGTCTCCTGAGGCAGCCCTTACTGGGTGCCCCCAGCCCTGTGGGCTCCCACTGGCCCTCCCAGCGCCTGGCATCCCTGGGCTGAGCTGAGGAGTGAGCCAGCTCCAAGATGTGGTCAGCACAGCCCTCACTTGGCAGAAGGGATTGTGCCTATGAGGAGATAACAAAGCACCCCAGCAGGTGATTCCTCTGTGACGCCTTTCAGGACATCACACCTCTCCACAGCTGGTAGAACCATGCTTTATGGCAGAGATCTGCAGTGCGCACCAGGACATGACCCTTGCCCTCGTGACTCTTGCAGGGCTGACAGCTCATACCCATGGGGTTGAGCCCACCATCCCAAATCCCCCTCCTCCACCTCCATTCCAAGCCTGCCTTCTCTCCATGTCCATGCCAACTGCACTGCTGTGCTTTTCTCACCGGAGAGCTGTCCAAGCCTGGGGGATTGCATCCTGCTGACTGAACCAATTTGTATGCTGAGTCATTTTTCCACTTGCTCATATCTTTCCAAAAAATGCACATTTTTTCACGTTTCATTTCAGCCCAGAGGCAAATGTTTCTGGAATACTTCCCTTTCTCCAAGGTATTATGCTTTTTAATAATGTTGTCACCACACTTGACCTGTCCAATTCAGATGATATCTACACTTCCCTTCACAAACACACACATCTCCGAGCAGTCATTTATTGTCAAATCTTGCCAGCTGATTCTCAGAAACAAACATCTGGAGAGCTCCCTCTCCAGTGTACATTTTTTCACAATGTATTGGGCTATATTTAGCCTGGTTTAGCTAATTTATAATTTAAATTAGAATTTTAAATTGCGTTTTTCCCTCAAACTATTCTAATAATAAAGTTCACTTGCGGCTCAGTGTACATTTCTTTAGATGCTGTCAAACTCCCACAGTAATTTTCCTGCTAGAGTTCACTGTGTGTAGAATTTAGACTTACCTGCTATTGACTTGAAGTTTATCAGTGATTTCTTAGGTCTCAAATATCACTGAGCTTTTTAACCTTCTAAAAGGCCCTTTTTTTTTTTTTCCCCTGTGCTACTTATTAAAATAAATAGCATCATTACTGAAGGAAAGGGTAGTTGCACTGCAGAGGTGCTGAGAGCTTTAGTGTAGTTTGCAAAGCCATTGAGAGATTTAGTGGCACTTAAAAGGGGTGGACAAGGACACGAAAGCACCACTCCACCTCAGCATGTGAATTTCTGGTGGTGTCCTCACGTATCATTTCCAACAGGGACTGATTCTGCCCCCACCACCAGACCTGGGAGAAAAATGACCATCCCATTGCTGCCTGATTCATTTGCACTTTGCTAGACCCAGCAGCCCGGTTCTCTCATGGGGCAGAGTTCCCCTGGGAAGCCCAGAGCCAGCCCCACAGCCCCGTATTGCATCCCAGTGCAGTCCCACAGCCTGGCAGATGCTCTCTGTGGCTTTGAGGACAGCTTAGAGACAGAGAGCTTGGCAATGCTCACAGCATGAATTTCTCCTTTCTCTTGCAGTCAATTTTGTTGTCGGCCTCAATCAAGCGGGAAGGAGATTCTCCGACAGCGTCACCCCACTCCTCAGACGACATCCATCACTCGGACAGATACCAGGTAAGTGGGTGGATGCCGTTGCCGGTCTCAGCCTTAGGCAGGGAGCCAGCTCACCCCAGTGCCCACAGCTCTCTGTGTGAGAGCTCTGCTCTTGGCTGTGCATCACTACACCAGGTTGCATGCCTGCAGCATGGGGACATGAGCATTTGGTCCCTCACAGGGCTGTGAGCGTGTGTTTCTGTCTGCAGAGTCCTCCCAGCTCCAGCTTGAAACCACAGCAGTACAAAACCGCTTAAAATCTTTGTAGGGGTTTCTGTTACATTGTGTTCATCATTTCAGTAATTTCCATGGCGATGTTTATCATTACCCACCCTATGCCATTGAGAAACTTTCAGAGAAGTAACTTCTTTTTTTGTAAAGGAGTGAATGATGTCAGTCTGCAGCAGGCCAAAGTTCTCCATTTCACTGGTGTGCCAGTGCCCAGCAAACTGACTCTGACTCCCATCCAAAACAGAAATGGTTCTGGATCATACACAGCCATGCCACCCTGTTTTATAAAACACTCTCTGCCCAGAAGAGCAGCAGGTCCTGACTTGTGATGCAATGAATAAAACTTGAGGGAGATGGAGCAAGAAAAGAAAAGAAAGGCAGGAGTACAAGAACACCTTGTCTGGCTGTAAGTCTGCCTGTATTTTTGGGGCAGGCTGGTACACCTGACTCCAGCTCGACTCACATCCAAACTGTTTGGCTGCAATCCTGTGCTCAGCCACTGGCTTCAGTAGGCTCTGAAAGGCAGCTGATAAATTAGTGGAGGTCATCAGCACAGACCCAAGTATGTCTCCCTGCTGTGTGGACAGGCTGGGTGGGCTGAGGCTGTACCAGTGTGACAAACACCCATCACCCTGTATCCTGTGGTGCTCTGCAGCCATACCCAGTGCCCAGAGTCAGGCAGGTGGTCACATCTTCCTGCACCATCCACTTTGCATGTGCCAAGTCTTTATTTGGACCTGCAGAGAGAGGCTGATGACCAGTTTTGGGGCTCTTGGCTGAGCAGACCCAGTTACAACGTGTGTTCCTGAATGTAAGTCCTGTTAGTAGCAGATTTGTACATTTGTTACCTGTTACTCCCATCATCTGTCCTATTTATTGGTGATATTATCAGTTGTGGACCAGATCCTCCATTGCTTGCTACGTATTCCCGTGTGGCTTTCAGTCATAACTTGGTGTCACATCCCAGCCACTTTACCCTCCTGTGAACAATAAGGCCTGGTGCAAAGTAAGAGAAGCAAAACCCTGCAGAAGATACAGAAATGCCTGATTCAGGTAATCCTGCTCTCTTTCCTGCCTTGTTTATTAAGGCTAATAAATAAATTACGTTCTTTTTGAAAGGGCATGGAAGAGACTTTTACCATGGCTCCCTTTGTTGGAGAACACCCCTCCCTTCATGCTCCACCAGACATGAGTCTCTGTGAAATTGGTGGGCCCTTGCAGTCCTCTGTTCCTATACATTTTTATTATGTCATTCTGGAGGACAAATATTCTCAGCAGAAGCCTCTCTATGTGCTGAGTCCAACCACTCTCCAATGTGCTTTAAGTTTGTAAGCGCATTTTATGGAGGGCTGCAGCCCTTAATGCAAATGTGTAATGGGAGTTGTAAGTCTGCACTGCAGGGAGAAAACACCTCTGGGGCCTGATTTTCATTTATGCTTGTGCTGGCTGCGTTATGCTGCACTGGCAGTGTAAAGGGACCTCAGGGTGGGTGCCAGGGGTGTGTAAAACCTCAATGTATTCCTTAATAAAGCCACAATATGAGTAAGAATATCCCCTGGTTTACCAAGGGAAATGCCCAGGAAGCAGAGCAGAAGACTCTAACGGTCGTGACTTTAAAGGCTGCAACATTTAGCTTCCCATATGTAGACATGTGCTGGAATTATGAATGTCCCCTGTGTTATTTGTGATCTAATCAAGATTATACAGAGTATTAGTAACATGCTAGAACGTGAGTTGTGGGTGTTTAGGTTTTCAGAATTCCTGCAGTTGTTTTGTTTTTTTTTTTAGTCTTTGTGCTTCTATGCCATGGGGATACTTAGGGAAGAAGGAGATTTACAAATAGGAGTGCTAAAGGAACACGGGCTTGCTGACCACTCAGGATGCTTGCATTGCTCCCCATGAGGAGAGGGAGCTGCAGCGGAGGCAGTGGGGTGGCTCCTGGATGGCGGGAAGGGGGAACATCTTGTCTCCTCTGTGTCAAGCCTGGCTGCTGGAATTTGGTACATGGACGCTGATCAGACCAAGGTGGTGGTGGCTGATGTAGTGCAGGACTTTATGATTTGGTCCATAGTGGCTGCTCATCCTAAAAACAGTATGTTCTATCAGACAGGGCTTTTCCTGTGCTGTGAGTAAAAATAAAGCCACTTTAGAAGTATTTATATAAAACCCCGATGGAAAAATCAACAGCAAATTACAAACAATACATCGTACTGGGAAGATGACATTTCAGGCTTGGAGGGAGACCCCCTTGCCTGGGTCAGGTGAACCCATGGGATATTTGTGACTGAATACCAAGCATAGCAGAACTGAAAGCCTAAAATCATTGTCCAGGGAAGGCTCACCTCCCTCCCCCCAGCTCAGCAGCGAGCGTGACTCCCGAAAGACAGCTCAATTCATTAACAGGGTAAAACCAACCAGCAGCTTTGGCTTTGTGAGTGAGCGCGTGTATGAAAATCCAACTGCAAGTTCTGTGGGCAGGCAAAGCCGGGATGTGGGACATGGGTCAGGACTGGGCAAAGATCACGAGCCAGCACCTGACCTGGCTGGCTGCCCATCATCTCCTGGGACAGAGAAACGTATTCGGGGGGGGTTTCTTTCCCATCTGAAGAGGGAGCAGCAGATTGTCAGGTGCCAGAGCAGAGACCTGTAACATAGGTTTGATTCCAAGAAGCAAAGTCTGGAGAGTCTTCAGAGGGGGGGAACAGACGGGATCTGTGTGTGTAGGAGCCTCTGATGCCCAATTTGTAGCCCCCACCTCTGTCCCAACCGCAGGCTCATCTGCTTGGCCCATCTCCCCACGGCTGTGGGACAGACGTGGGAGAGAGATCCACAAGACAGCTTCAACCGCTCAGGTTTGCTAGAAAGGGAAGGAATAGAGTGGGATAGAGTGGGGAGAGGAGTGACCGCGCGGGTGAGGCGGCAGCGCTCCGCCTGTGTCCCCAGAGCAGTGGGGAGGGCAGGTAGGATTCAGAGCCCTGGAGCTGAGGTGGGTGCCCCGTCCAGCCCCAACAGACCCAGCTGTAGTGTCTGTGCCCAGCTGCGCTGAGCCTGCAGGATGTCCAGGAAGGACAAGGCTCTGCTCCCACAGCCAGGGCAGGGGCTGGAGCAGCCCTGGGCTGCATGGCGGGGCTGGGCAGGGGCCACTGGGCACCCATTGGCTGTGAGCCTTTGGGTCTTGTTACCCCCTTGGGCTCCGATTGGCCAAGAGCCCTTGGGCCCCTGGGCCCTGATTGGGCAGGGAAAGTTGGAGGGTGTTGCCCCTGGTCCCTGATTGGTCAATGCCTTTGGGTTACAGGTGGGGCCAAGGCTCTGATTGGCCCGTGATGTCAGGCCTGAAGGGTGCTCAGTCCCTATTGGATGAGGGAAGCTGCTTCCAAGTCTCTCCCAGGCTCTGATTGGCCAAGGGCCCCTGGGCGCCACCTGCTCCCAGGCTCTGATTAGTCGTGACCCTTTGGGCTCCAGTGGCTCCTGATTTCTGATTGGCCAGGCGCCGAGGGTCCCAGTGACCTCTGATTCTTGATTGGCTAGGCCTCCCTGTGTTCCAGTAGCCCTTGATTGCTGATTGGCCAGTCCCCCGGGTCCCGGCCGTCCCGGGGCTCTGATTGGCCGGGCTCGCCAGGCGCTGCCGCCCCCTGTCGGTTGCCATGGGAACTGCCGGGTGAACTCTCACCCGCGCGCGGCGGGTCACATGACCGGGGCCAACATGGCGGCGGCCGCCGGGGGCTGAGCGGCGGCGCCCGCCGGGCCGCGCCGCATCCACCCGCATCCCGGGCCCGCCGCCCGCCCGCGG
>VYXB01008746.1:346884-380263 GCA_013397135.1 Pachyramphus minor
GGTGGGATGGGCCGGGCCTTGTGTACGGACGGGGGGCGAGTTGTTTACACCCGATCCCTGACGCTTCTCCGCTTTTGTGTCCCCTCTGCAGACTTTCCTGCGGGTGCGAGCGAACCGGCAGACCCGGCTGAACGGTGAGTGCGGCCCCGGCCCCTTCCCCACCCGGGAGAACTTCCCAGAGTTGGGCCGAGTTCTGTGATCCCCCCAAACCCCCCCCCGCGGACCGGGAGCCTCCTCCGGCCTCCCCAGGCACAGGCGGCGCGGGGGGTGTGCGGGGGAAGCCCTGCTCCCACCTGGGCTCCCCGGGAAAGCGGCTCCCACCGCCCGGGATAAAGCAGGCCCTGGATCCCGTGTTTTCATTCCGGGGCCTGGCTGCTGAGCTCTCGCAGCTCACACGGCTGAATCTTGAAGTAAACTTTTAAAGCAGCATCCTGAGCGTCGTCTGACGTCATGGTTTGTTTTCTTTGTTTTTTTTTTTTCCCCCCTCAAACCCACCGATGCTGGTGCTGACTTGTATCTCTGTGTGCTCCTAGCACCAGGTAAACAAATATTTCTAGTGGAAAGCATCTTGGTGTTTTAAAAAAGCAAATCACACCTCATTTCATTTCAGAGAATATCCTGTCTCTGTGCTTCTATATTTGAAAAAGAAAGCTGAAAGGAAACTTTTTTTTAGAGCTGAGGGAGTTGAAACTTTTCTCAAAGTTGAGTGGAGTCAGAACTTACCATTTAAATAGTAACAATAATCTCTCATCTGGTTTTGTATTGGTTGTAGCTACTTCACTATGTAACGTTTAGTCAGAATTTGGTTGTTCAGGCTATCAGCAGGCTCATTAATCTTGAGCTTCCTGATCTGTTAATTAAAGATAACACCAATGATGTTGTGCTAATGGAGTTTATTTAGAAGAAGATATACTTTAACAAAATAGCAAAAGGCTCTAGAGTGTGCCAATAGCAAACCAGTTTGCTTGAATTTGAAGTCCTCCATGTTTAGTGTAGTCTTAAGCAAACAGAAACTCCTGACCCAGATCTGTGATAAGTTACACATAACTGAATTCAGAGCTAGCTTGGGGGTTTTTAAATATCACCCTAGAGGGCCAAAAACCTGTGAACTCTTGCAAGTCTGTTAAGTCACACAACAAAGAGGTGAGTTGCCTTGCATCAGTTCCAGGTGGCTGCTGGCAAGTGTGCTCATATCTGCACTCTGAGATGAGTGCAGTGAGCTGCCAGCACTGGCAGGTGGACACTTTGCTGACACAGACTTCAGAGGTGCTGCTGCTCTGCGGTGACTTGTTTTGTGTGACAGAGGTCTCTGGAGTCAGGGATGTCAAGCTGTTCCTTTATAATTTTTGGATAGCTGGGGCTAAGCTCCCACCTTCCACCTTTTTTTGGGCCAACAATGTGCAGTTACCTTATTTTAAATATTTTTTAAAAGTCTGAGCCAGACTTGTGAAATTCTTGGTGTTGTGGAGTCCTTCACTGTGAACAGAAGCTCTTGATGGCAGCGTGCCCTGCTGAACTGGCTCAGCAGTGCTTTGTGCTTTGGGCTCTAACCTGAAGCAGGGCTGCAGCACAATCTGGGCAGGCTGTGATCTGATCTAGGAACTCCTCTTGGCCCCTGTCCTTGGATGTTTCTGTGAGGCTGGGCTCATCTGAAGGCAAGCCAGTAGTTTTGTACAGCATTTTGCTGGACCTTTTACCCTTTCCGTGTGTACCTTTTGGGGTAGAGTGAGGGAAACTTAGAGCCATATTCCAAATGAGGACATTGGGTTAACTTACATAATGCCCCGTACACCCAGACAGAACAAGGTGCAGATGTTAGGAAGCCAGGTGCAGAAATTTGGCTGAAGTGCTTTGAGTCCCAGAGGAGACAAAAGTAGACCAGAAGTGGTTCCTCCCGACCTGAGCTTTTTGTGACTGATTACTGCTGTTCCCAGAACGTACCTGTAGCGATGGTGCCTGGTCCAGCCCTGTGTTGTTAGGTCAGTATTCAGCTGGATGGTTGGGTAGGTTATACTGCTTTGTATTTGTACCTCTGAACTCGTCCTCCTCGTTTGTTTGCACTAAAATAACTTCGTGGTGTTTGTAAGCTTTGTCACGTTATTGTTAGTTGTTGAACATCTCAAGATGGAGAACACTGGAGTGCTTTAGGGGGAAAAAAAGCTTATTTGTCTATATCTTGTATTTTAATGAGCTTCTAATCAATCACACAACTTTATAGCTTGCTCTGTGAGAGTGGCTACCTTGTCCCAGTTAGTTCACATGAACAGAAGTTGTGTAGAACTTGCCCAGAGGTAGTTGGCTTTTAGTTTCATGTTCTTATTGGCATACGGCAGAGACTTAGTAAATGCAGACTGTCTGACAAAGACCTATTTCATTTGTTTTTATGTTTTACAGGTACTTTTCAATATCGTTGTAACCAGTTTATTTAGATATCTCCTGTGAAGCTTTTATCAGCTGAGTTTGGAAGCATTTGGAAACTCCTCCCATAAAAAGGGGCCCACAGTATTTGCTCTTCTCCCACATAGTCCTTGAACCAAATCTTGGTAGCCCAGGGTGGTTTTGCCTGAGTCTTGTTTGGCCCTTTATATGTTCTGTGCTGTTGTGGTTATTTGGGAATGTGCAAAAGGAGTGAGGGGAAGAGAAGGTAGAGAGAGAAGTGTCTTTTGTGAGCTGCTGTTGGCCTGGCTGCAACATGATTAGGGTCTGGCAGTTAAATGGTTCACTTGTACCTGACTGGCCAGAACTTTAATTCTGTAAGTCAAACCTGTGACTTAAATTGAGCTGTAAGTAAGGCAAATGCATTTTCAAGCTCTAGAGCAGGAGATTAATGTTCTGTCTTTTAGGCTGTTGGTTGAGTGTTTGTATCCCAACTTCCCTGTCAGCCTCGGTGAGTTAATCCTGCACCTCTCACCTGTGCTAAACTCACTATCCAGAGGTTGTGTCCTTATGAACCCAGGAGTATGAGGTACTGATTCCTGATGAACCCTTGTGATAAAGAAGGCATTTATTTCATTTGCCTTATTTCCAGTGTTGCCAAACTGGAAACTTTAAGCCACCCTGTAAATTGATGCTTATGGAGTTTAGCAGTGCAGAGCAGGTTAAGTAGTCATTCAATATTAGAGGCACAAAGTTATGGGTTAGTGTATCAGAACATGGATTCAGCAGGTTAAGTATGTGCCAGCCTCAGAGAATAGTGTCAGATTGAAGGTTGCTGACAATCATCTCTGTGGAACTTCGGCCATGCAAATCTGAAAGCCCCACTGAGACCCTCCTGTGAATCTGGCCCTTAATGTTCTCTCTCGGGCAGATGAGCAGCAAATCGTACATAAGGTCTGAAACAGATTCCTTCTTGACCATCTGTTTTCTTGCTTCTTCTTATTCTTGAGATGTCTTTTTGTGCTCTGCCATTGCTGCCTTTGTTCCCTTAGATCAAATCCTGTGGATAAGTTGATCATCCACAGAAATTTTTGGTGATAGGCCTAACAAAAATAGGTGTAACTACTCCTTAAGACTTCTCTGGTAGATTTGCAGAGACCAGGTGCTACCTCTTGTGCTTGGATATCTTTGATTCAGATTTGGGGCTATTTGCAAAACTAGCATTCTCAAGTGAGTTGTGAAATGGGTCCTTACAAAGGTCCTTTTGCTCCTTTCCCTGAGAAGCTGATTCCCATTTTGGTGGTGACCCTAAGCCTGTCTCTCTGAACAGACCTCCAGGAGGAGGTCACCACGCAGTTTGTTGTTGAACCACCAGCAGTATGTCGTGTGCTTTTGTAGCTGATGGGTGGGGGAGGAATAAAGCTGGATGATTTTCACTGGAAAGGAGACAAAAATGTTTTCACTTAATTTGATTGGCCTGCCACTGCAGGAGCTGCTAATGATGTCGGCATAGGACTCGGGGGACCACTCAAACTGGTGAAGGGAATCATAAGAGATATTCCTAGTAACTTAATCACCTCCTTTGATGCTGCAGCAGAGGCTGGTGTAGTGTCCACTGCTAGATGCTGTGTAAGAGCATTTCTGAGGTAATTAGTGCCCTGTCCTGAAGGTGAATTTTTGCTTGGGGAGGGAGTACCAGTGAAAACTGAAATCCATTAGCTTTTCTCACAGGAAGTTGTGCCGGGCTTGAGAGTAACATGATCTTCAGGCATTAATAAGGTTTAGCCTTGCTGGGGAGAGCCCATTGTGAGAAAAGATCCTTGGACTCTTGTGCCCATAAGGCAACAGTGGTGGGCTGGCTCCTTCTTCCTGCACCTGTGGGAAGGCAGGGGCCAGTGTTCCCTCAGCAGTCGAGGCTTTGTTGAGTGCAGTTTGGCTCCTTCTCTAGTACAAGCACCCTCTCACCTTGCACAGTCCCATATTAGGGAAAGGAAGAGCAATTCCCTTTGCCAGCACAGCTCCTGAGATTAGTCAGAGACCATAGCTGAGATCCTGGCTCTTGCAGAGGGACCCAATTCTTGCTCACCTCCAGGAGCTACTTTCTTATTCATCTGCTGTGGTGACTTAAACTCCGTGGCCTGATGGTTTTGTGTAATCTGAAGGAGAACATGCACTTGCAGCAGGAGCAGTGTGTAGGGTAATGTACATCTGTTAAAAGTGAGGCCTCAGAGGTGCTGGAAGCCCTCTGATGGCCTAATAATAATTATTAATGCTAATAAAAATTAGTGAACTCCTCACCTCCTGGCAGAAGGTTGAAATAATAACTATGGAGTCTTTGTTCAGTCAGAGGTAAGAATGGGTCAGCCTTGTGCAAAAGCCTCCTTCCCTGAGTTCTGTCCTCTTCTTGCATCCAGTCCTCTGCTGTCTGTATTTTTATCTTCTTGAATTACGAGAGGGAATGGCTTTTTCTTTTTTTTCTTTTCCTCCCTCTCCCATTCTCCTGAGGCAGGAGCGCGGGGAGGCGAGGGGGGGGAGAGGGATTAGTGAGCTAATTAGAAATGATCGCATCTATCAACACTAATTAACAATCCTGTGGTCTCACTCGCGTGTTCTTTTGAGCTGCTCCCCTTCGGGACAGCGCCACAATCACCCCCTGCCTTTGGGGCCGCTCCGTCCCCGCTGCGCTGATTGGAAGTGATGGTCGTGTCGGGCAGGGACAGCACCGCTCGGATGTGCTTTCCGGGCTGCGGCGTTCCCGTTCCCTTCCCGCAGTCACCAGGGGCACCCTTGGCCTCCGCGGGCACGGCGCTGCCGCTGCTAATGACCGCGGAATGAAAGTGGCAGAGGGATTTGTTTTTCAACACCTCTTTCTTCCAGTGGCTTTTTCACTTGTGGCGCTGCAGCGTAAAGGGACGCTTCTCTGCGGAGCTGAAGGAACCAAGAGAGGGGCTGGTTGCTGGGTCTTATGTGGAGCTGGAGCAGAGTTTTGTTCCCAGCTCTACACTAACATTTCAACACCAGATCAGGTGCTCGTTCTGGCAAGCAAAATGGTCCCAGGAATTTAGCAGTAGAAGACCTGAAATAAGTTTTCTTCCTTTTATCACAGCTACAGTGCATGAACTGGAAGATGGCAATAAAAAAAGTTAAAAATACTAATAAATTCACCAGGCAGACTGACTTAGTTGAATTGTTTGACCACAGGGAGTCGTACCAGAATAATTAAACTGCTCCTTCCCTACATTTCCCTGGTTGAAAACATGATGAGGTGAGAGAAGTTTGTGTCTGCACTCAGGATAGAGAAGGCTTTGTTCCTGTGTTTCTTTCCAGTCAGTTTGCTACAGAATGCTCAAGTTGTATCTGATTCCAACCTTCTTCCCAATTTTGTGCTGGTTCTGCAGAGCTAGTGAGGCAAGGAAAGAGCATCCTTAACTTACACGAAGTAGCCATGCTGGAGGATATAGGCATGCACTAAACCATAACTTCAGAAGTCTCTTGTGCACTCAAGTACAAACCAGAAAGAGCATGGCTTAACTCTGACTACTGTAGAGGGTTGTGGAGCTGTCAGTGTAGTGTACCCAACACAAGAGAGGGTTGTGGAGCATCAGCAAATAAAATTTAGACAAACGATGAAAGCTGTGTGTGTTAACTTGAGAGTCTCTGTTATTCAAAGTGCCAGATATTGAAAACATTCTTGTTTTGGTCTGAAGTTGCTGTCCCTTATTCTAGGAATGTCACACTTGCAGAATCCTTTTCATGGTGTGAGGAGAGGAGATTGATTTTTCAGGGAGTTTTCCCACATCTCTGTCTCAGCGACAAAAAGCAATGCCCAGGGAATAATTTGAAGCTTTCTTAGTGTTGGAGCATCAAAGAATATAGGGCATGATGAACAGTCCTAGATTGTGGGAAAGTATATCCTAACCCAGAGGGCCCTGTGTCCAGGGAAGCCAACAAGAAAGCCTTGCAAGAAGCCTTTCAAGTCTGTGTTGATGTGTCCAGCTGAAACTTTATAAATCACTTGGTGATGTGTGTGCTTTAAACTGATGCACTTTAGAAAACAGTTGACAGAAACTTTCCTGTACACTGGTCCTTCTCATCCTGGCATTCCAGCAGCTTTCTCTGACTCTTGGCTGCAGGGAGCTGTTGATCCCACAGTGTTCAGGCATGAAGGCTTTCAGAGCATGCTGCAGTGCCCACAATGTCAGTAACGATTTCTGGCTAATGCAGCTTTTTGGTGGTGTCATCTCTCATTATCACATGGGCTTTCCTTGGGCTTTTCCTTGTCTCTCATTCAGAATTTTGACCTTCCTTATTAATTAAACAGTGACTTTCCTGCAGCCAGTGATTGAGTTATTCAGTAATACCTGCCTAAAGCCATCATAATAAAAGACAGAAGTTCTTTTTAATGCAAATGATTTGGTTCCAGATGTTTTGATCACATTAAACGATGGCTCAAATTAACCAGATATTGGATTAAGCAACAGGCTACCTTGGCTGCTTTTTCTAATCACTGTGATTCCTCACGTTTGTTTCCCAGAGCATGCCCAGTGTAGCCCCCAGTTTTCATGAAATAAAATAACAGCATGGGTGCTGTTTTTCACAGCAAAGATCTCTCCTTTCCTTAAATGTTACCTGCTGCTAAGATGGTGCTCTGACTTGTTTGTGGTGTTGTGGGAATTTTTCAGGGTGTACCAGAGGCTCTGTGGTGCTGGAGGTGACTGTTACACACCTTGTCCAAGGCTTTCAGGTGCTACATAGCATTTTAAGCTATAGGGAGTAGATGTGTTAGTGGAAGGGCCTCGGACTTAGAAGGCAGAATCCAAACCAGAATTCACTGGCTTTATCACTCAACTTTGAAAACAATTTCAGCCTTCCAAGAGAAAGTATTTAACCATTTTAATAACTTACCTGGGGATGTGCAGCAGCTATTCCCTCTCCTAGCTGCCTCTATGAAATCAGGGAGTACTCAGCCCCAGGTTACAGATTTAGTCTGAAAAATGCCAAGTAACTGCCTCTGCACTGTTTACAGGGCTCAGAATAGGGAGTTGCAACAGGATTTTCTGGTGCGAAATCTTACCATTTCTGCCAAGGGTTTATTGTTCGGAGCTGAGCAAATAAAGAGTGCATCTACAAACTTGACATGTCTTCCTTTTCTGTTTGTTTTCTTTCCCTGGTTTCTCCATGCAGCTCGGATTGGAAAAATGAAACGGAGGAAGCAAGACGAAGGGCAGGTATGTCCCCTCTGCAGCCGACCTCTGTCAGGATCCGAGGAGGAGATGAGTAGGCATGTGGAACAATGCCTTGCAAAGGTAGAGGCGCAGCAGGATCACCAGCTGCCATTCTCTTCTCCCTACTCCCAGCTTTGTCTGCAGTTGACCTGATGTGGGGCAAAAACTAACACTGCTGAGCTTGCAGGCAATGCTAACTGTCTCTCTGAGATCTGTAGTCACTTCTGTTTGTCTTGGATTCTTCTGGATTTTTCTGCTGTGTGGCATTAGTAACTTTTTTTACTTTATGCACCCTTCTGCTATTACAGAAGTCTAAGATGTAGATGGTAAAGGTGGTGCTATTGAAGTTTATGAAGCCTTTTGTAGGACTTCAAGCTTCCTATGTAGCACAGCACGAAGAGTTCTTTCTGATCTGTGCCTTTGAAAACATTAGAATTAGTTTTTGTTGGGTTCTTTTGTAACAGACTGGAATTTGTAAATGTTGCATGACCTTCTTGCTCCAAGAAGTGCATTTAAACCAAACCATTCTCTTGCTGTTTATCCTAAAGACAGCAAGGAGGAAGGACAAACAAGCCCTAGGGGAAGGGAGGCAGTTGTGTCATAGGGCTTTCTGTTTGTGTTTCTCAGGAAAAGCCCTCAGTAGAGATGATAACAAATTAATTCTTGCTGCCCTGAGAGGTGCATAGTGTAAAGCATGTCCCAAAAATATGCTATAGGAGAACATTCCTGCTGGGGGTCAAAGGAATCTATGGTTTACATGACAGAGGAATTGTACATGCAAGGCGGGGGAGTACATGTTGAAATGAACACCAACGCTGTTAAACGAACCAGAGCTTAAATTTCCATGTGTAACAGTCATGAACCTTGCAACTTGTTTTGATCTTAAGCTTGTCAACTTCTTCCAGCACCTGATTACTTCTAGATTTAGGTCGCTGGGAACAGGGGTGGGAGGAGATGCTGCTGTCCGCTCTGTTCTTAGCTGTCCTGGGAACAGCCCAGCTTTCCTTCTCCATCCCACCACTCGTTGTTAACCCCAAAGAGCTATTTCGTACATCTCAACACCCTGCCCCTGCTTTACCCTGTGCAGAGAGAAGGTTCATGCATGACTGAGGATGACTCTGTGGACATCGAGAACGAGAACGGGAACCGCTTTGAAGAGTACGAGTGGTGCGGGCAGAAGAGGATACGGGCCACCACCCTCCTGGAGGGAGGATTCCGAGGTGCGCCAGTGTTCTGGGGGCTCTTGTAAATCTCTCTGCTGTGGAAGTTCGTCATTACCTGTCTTTAAAGGGAGGGATGCGGGGATTTGCCTTTCAGAAAGGGTGGAACCATCAGCCTTTGCCAGGATGTAAAGTGTTTTCTGTCTCTCTTGAATGATGAGAGTCAAAATTTGTGCAAATCTTGAACAAAAGGGTGGCGTTTATTTCTTCCTCAAGAAATGTGTCTGAAGAGGGAATGAGTAGGAATGGGTAGATCACTCGGGGAAAATAGCCTTTTATATCTTACACGTAGTAAGAAATACATGGAAATATGTGAAGAGAGGGAAATAGAAATGAAATTGTAAAAATTCCCAGCCTGGAGTGACGAAAGCTGGTGTATCAGCCTCTGGTGATGTATTGGAGGTGACAGCTAAGTCGCTGTAGCACCTGCATAAAATATTAAAGGCCAGTTGTGCATTTATCACTCCATCCCTTTTAAGGTTGATAAATGAGAATCCAGGAACCTGCTCTGCACCTCCAGCACTACAAGCCTTTAGGGCTCTCAGACAAACACATTTTATTTTTCCTTCTTCTTTTGCTCCTTCCCCAGTGACGGGGAAATCAGTTACCGAAGGGAGAGTGAGTTATGGCAAAATTTGACCTCTCGTGAGCTTTATTGGTGAATGTAATTTTATCTGGAAACCTGGCCCCTTTCTTACACTAAGCCCTTTGGCCTCAAAGAGGAGGATTTACTAAACTGTTCGTTGGCATGAACCTCAGGCACTCAGAAGAGTCTCTCACAAGCAATCCATGTAGTGCATGCCTAATGAGAAGGGGAATGCTGGCTCCCTTCGTTCAATAAAGAGGATGGGATCTCTTCCTATATCAGCTTGGATTTTAATTTAAAATATCTCAAGGGGAAAAGCTGCTGCATAAGGGAGTTGGACTTAAAAGCCAGCCATGTGCTCAGATACAACCAGGCACTCCTGATCTGCTCTTGCTTTCCTCTGAAATTAAATTGTATCTGGGTTTGTAGCAGAGCAGATGATTGGGAGCACAGACTTGAAGGAGCAGCTTCTTTGGGTTTTAACGGATACCTAGGGAAGCTCACACTAGCTACTTAGTTGTCTGTAGCCTGACTTTTTTGTGGAGAGTTGTGTCTGTACATGATTCCAGGTAGAGACCTGATGAGATCATGCAAGGTCTTGGACTCTGTTTATGTAGTGTAGACACCACAGTCCATGGCGGGAAAACTTGGGATGTCTGTGTGCCTTTCTTGTTGTCACTGCTAGTCCTGATTAGAAAAAGCTACTTAGTTCATTTCTTCCCCTTTTTGTACTTGAGTAGTTTCTTCCTTCACCCCCACCGTACACCTGCATTTGAGGAGAGCACAGTTTTCCACTTCCTTTAGTGTGGGCATTGTACTGTCTTCACCTTAGTGTTCCCACTTGTTTTTGAGTTAACTCACTGAAATATGATCTGAACCTTCCATATTGCGTCAGTTATATGGAGACCCTCTTTCATACGGGGCTTCAGGTGGACAAAATGTGTGTAACTGATGTGGTTAGGCTGTGTAAATGTAAAGTACTTGCTCTTTGTTGCATTTTATTCATTTTTTTAAGGAATTTTCAAGTATGTGACTTTGCATTATGTAGATCACCTGCCTTCCTCCCCCAGAAGTTAGACAGGTTCCAGCATCAGCCAGTGCTGCAACCTCTGCCAGATGGCTACACACACATGGACAGATAGTTCTGCAGTTCATACTTAGAGATGGCCTTGCTTCCATCAGGAAGTATGGGGTGTGTCTCTTCTTTCCTTTTTTTGAGACCTTCATGACACCTTCAGGAGTTATGTGAACAGTTCCAGGAAAAGACTGGAAGACCAGGAGAAAAGTAGAGCACAACTACATGCAGTTCTGAAACCCTGCATAATTACCCTGGTGGGAAGGCTTTGGGTTTTTACTACTTCCCCTTGTGGTGCTGGATAAAAGGTGTCTGTAGATCACCTCACAAGCACAGGAACATCCCTGTAGCATTTGTAGTGAGGAACATCCTCCCTGTGCAGCTTTTTGTGGCAGAGCCACTGCTGAAGAAGTGACTCCACCTGAGCTGCTGGCAGGTTTCTAGCACCTGGCCTTCCTCTGGAGCATACCTGTGCTGGCAGCTGGATTCTACAGCTGCCATGCTTCTCTAGAGAAGCCTCCTCTTCCCTAAACAGGGAACCTTTTTGCCACCAACCTTCTACCTAGTATTTCGGGATAGCCAGGCAATGTATGCAGGATAGCTACCTACTCTGCACAAGAAGCTGCTGTAAAATTTGGAAAGCCAAAGCTAAGCTGGAGTGATCTCCCATAGGTGGCTGATTGCATTTATTTTTAATCAAATCACACTTTTACATGCTCTGTTTTGTGGCTCTCATATTGTCTCTAGACTGCTGGCATTCAGAGGTCTCCATCACTCAGACCTGCTGTGTGCACTCTCAGGTAATCTTAAGGTGACTGCCTTTCTTCTTTCTCTGCCAGTGTTGGCTCTTGCCTTATTTTAGGGACAGAATTCTTAATTTACAGCCCTGAAGCACAGCACAACGTTTTGTAGATGCTTTCTAATGCTTAAAACTGCTTTGTCTGGAGTTGGCAAGGCCCTCGTTAACCCCCGTCACCCGAGGCTTTGCATTTGGCTCTGTTCCCTTTGCTGAGAAGTTGCAGCGATGTGGAAATCAAAGGTCTTTTATAATGCCAGACAGCCCTTGCCAGGCTACAGGGATGTCACCAGTGTCTAAAGAGATGACATGGGGAAATACATAAAACCAGAGGGGAAAATAGATGGCCATGTGTCTCATTAATTTCGGTTTTAATGGTGTGTTGCTCTGAGGAGATGTCATAGCTGGGTGAAGGGGGAGCAGGACTTAACACAGGCCCTGGCTTCTTCTTTTTATCATTTTTGGTTAATGGACAAAGTCACTCTCAACATGAGGAATACTCTCTGCCAATTTTATGAAAGGGCGTGACAGATTCCCAGGTGGAGTAAGGTTGGGAGATCTTGGGGTTTTTCTTCTTAAAAACAGAAAGGTCAGGGAAATGAACAGCCCTGTTCAGATTTTCTGGAAGATAGTCTCATACTTAGGAGCAATCACAGGCTGAAACTCTCACTTGTATGGTTCCTAGGGTAACGCTTTCCTGCTTCCAAAGCCCTTGCAGGGAAAACTTGTTCCTCTAACCTCCGGGGCTGTCTTAGAAGACAAAGAATTTCCAGCTTCTGTCTTGGTGTTACAGCTGCAAAGCCCCAGTGAGGTCTAGTGCAACAGAGCCAAAGCACAGCTCCTTGGCTGCCACAGCTCTGTGTACCTGAGGCAGCAGGTGGAAAGAACAGGCAGTGGCAGCAAGGAGGAATATGACATAACTGAGAAGTGCAGGGATCAGTATGTTGTGTCTGAAATTGTTGAATTTGGTGAAGGCTTTCTGTCAGGAAATATTTGGTACTTCTAGCATTCCTCCTGGCTTCTTAAAGCATCGTTTGCTATCACTTAATTTGCTTAATAAAACTGGAAGAATGGAAGGTGTAAATGAAGATTATTGGCAGCTTTATAGGGTTTGGAAACCACTTCATTTCAGCAGAGATCCTGCTTGAAGTAGGGGTTTGTGGGAGAGTTCTTGGTTCTCTTTGGGGTAGGTGCAGAAGAATACCAGCATGAAATACCAAGCTCTGTTTAAATTAAGCTCATGCTTCGAAGTGAAAAACTAAACTGATACAGTAATCAAATATTTCCCTGTCTCAGTACAATGTCACAAGACTAAAATTTCTCTTGAAATACCTGAACATTCAGTAACTCTCTCTCCCCACGTCTCTGAATCATCCCTCTTCGAAACTCATTGTTGTAGGGGATTATTTCATGCCATCTTTAACGAGTTTCTGTGTTTAGGATGCCAGCAAGGCTTTGCAAGTGAAAGCATCAACTGGCTTCCTCTCTGATGGATTTTTTTTTTTTTTTTAATGCTCAACATATTTGTAGCAATTCTTCTGTTCCTCTGCAGAATGGATGCACGTTACCCTCAGTGTTTACACTGTAAGGTTATCCCTTTAAAGAATTCCTGAGGGAAGTTCAAAAGGGTTTTTTTTTCTTTGAAAGATTCAGTGTCTCTTTTTGTGTGTATGTCTCTTACTTGAAAGAAGGGGGGGAAGTGGAAAAAAAGTGCTTTATCTGAAAAGAATCACATCAGCTTCACACTGATAGAAGCTGCTGTCATCTCTTAAACGGCTTAGCACAGTCAAAAGGCAAGAGGACTTAAAACAGTGTCTTACACAGGGATCGATGGGTGGAACACATAACTCGTAACTGCAAAAAAAAAAAAGCAGTGCGGGGGGAGAGATAACGGTAATGATTGCATTGAGGGAAGCTTGAGGGAGGCTTGTTCTTTGTAACACAGCTTCAAAGGTGTCTGGACTGGTGCCTAAGCAAACTGTCCTGTGAAGTCGCTGCCTCTGTAGGTCTAGGGAAGGCAGTGGGGAGGGGGGGGGATGTTTGCACCCTTCTGTTTCTTAACAGATGGGACAAAGATTAGTAAATGCCAGGTTAGCAGCTCCCTTCTGCTGCCTCGGATTTGAGGAGGTCTCTCACCGCCCGTTCCGGGAAGGCAGCTTGTCCAGGAGAGGGGAAGGAGGCGAGGGGCGGTTGGGGAGCTGGGGTGGGGGGCGGGATGTCAGTTTATCGATCGCACCTCAGTCAGGAGAGCTGCGGGCGCAGTGCTCTGAGCACGAGCGGCAGCGTGCTTAATGTGATTGAAAGGCAGTTAAAATGGCGGTGACCTTTTCAGGGGGAATTAGATTGCCTGCCAAGAGTGGTTAGAGGGAGTGATAACGCCAGCTTGAGGAAGCTGTCCAGTCTGCTTCAAAGGGAGAGAGACAGGGAAAGCGAGCTGGCAGCAAGTACCATTTAAAGCACGAACTGAGCGGTCTGATAGAACAGAGATTGCTGTCCTCTTTAGATATGAAAGAATGGGAGAATTCTAGCTAAGTTCTCTCCACCTGCCCCGTCCTCCTCTTCTCCCCTCCAGCTGCCTATGAAAAAGCTACCTTCTAGGTGCAGTAGGCAGCTAGTCATCGCTGCTCTTCTGGGTTTCTTTTGCTTCAGCAGATCAGTTGCATCAAAAACAACAGAGAAGAGAGGAAGACTTTGAAAATGTTAAAATGGCAAGCAGGGCATTTTCAGGGAAGGGTACTTTCTAAGAAAGATCAACATGATAAGGATCTGTCTGATAGATTGTGATACTCTTGAAGAAGGAGAAACACACAGGGATTACTTAACTCTGAAGTTTCTCTTTATTTCTCTGATATTTCTCTTTATTTCTCCATGCTGCCCTCCCCCCAAGCTAGCAAAGGGCTTGTATCTGTTTGGTAATGTCTTACCAAGGGAAAAAAACAGCACAACTTAGCATAGAGAGACTTGGTAAAGCCTTATAAGCTGTAATGAACTAGTTATCCTTGGGTGCCCATTTGCACTGGATCTCATGTCATGTAGAATTAAGGCAGCTGCCTGGAAAGTGGGACTGTATTAAAATTTCTAAAAGTTTCCAGCAAATGGCTGCAGTCCCACTGTCAGCTTTCTATTGCCAGAGAATCAAGATGTGCTTCAGTTTGAGCAGCAAGTGGTGTAGGCCAGCCTTCATCCACTGCAGGTTAGTTGTCCAAGAAAGAGCTTTGGGGCAATGGCTGTACGCTCCTCCAGTTTGTTCTCCTTCTAAATCCGTGCAGCATTAGGACCACACTCTCAAGTGCGAGGTCCTGGCATCAGATTCCAAATAGATACTTTTCAGTTCAGTAGCAGGTGTTTGTGAACATAGTGACTTCTTGTGTCAGGTAACTGACTGACAGAAAGCTCTAAAGAGAGAGGAAAGACTCAGTTGCGCTTCTCTGTGCAGTGTCATGAACATAGAACTCTAACATAAAACTCCTAAAATCTGTGTTTGACATGTATGTGGAAACTGAACCACGGAGAAGCGTTTTCTCTAATGTTATAAAGGCAGTAGCAAAGCTGGCAACAGATGTGAAAAGTCTTGTTCCAGAATCTCACCTAGTAGCCAGCTGTGCCCTCTTTTTCAGATAAAATATAATGAGACATGCAGGAAAGCTTCAGGAGGCAAGGAGACTTTCATTTTTTCTGTACCAGGAGGTTTAGGTTGCATTTAAGGTTATACCAGTAAAAGGGTATAAACTGATCTACTCAAATGCAGCAAAAGTGTTTGAGCTATACAGTAAAAGTGTGACTTCTCCTAAGAGACTCTGAGGCAAATGGAAGATGTCAGTGGCGTATTTAGGCCTTTTGGAAGAGTGGTCTGGTAACTAGAATCATCTTCCCTATTTCTGTGTCCCTGAGTCAGAATTCATTCGTTTCACCCTTGCAGGCTAAAGCAAACTTCAACTCAGATACTGAAACAGTCTGTGGTAAGAGTATAGGGAATCTTTGCTGTAATTAAATTCTTAATCTCCTCCCACTTAGCAAGAGCTCAGTTCAGTGCCTTTCTCTGCCACATTTCCAGTGTCATTGTGGTGAATTTATCTATACATCTGAGCATCCTTCCCAGCCCCTCCCACCTGGTATTTTAGCCTTCCTGTATTTAGGTTTTTACTTTCTGCTGGTCAGTTCTACCTGCTGTAAGCTTCCAAGTGGGCAAGATGTATAAATTGCGTGTTTCTCAAGTGCTTATTCTATGCCTTATCCCCCCTTTAGAGGGCTGCCAAGTCCCAGAGCAGTAGGATACCTTACCTCAGCCCTTGTGTAAAATGATGGTAATCCTAGTAATCCCTCTGTTGCTGAAGGACAGTACTTTGGACTGGTCTGACAGAGTAGCCCAACTGCTCCTTCATGTCATCACCTCTCTCCTTTGAGAGAAATACTGGTCCATAAGCTAATACTTGACCCAAAAATGCTAACAGATCTGTTTGCTTAGTGTTAGATACAATGATTGGATGGGCTGCACCCAGTTCTTTATTCATAGTTTGTGTCTGCATATAGAATTTGAAGGATTCTGTGGCTAATCAATGTCTCTTGGCTATTGTCCTGTATCTTAATACCAGAAGTGGACTCTAGTGAGCAGGAAAAATGAATGGCCATAGTATGTGATTTAAAAAAGAAAAAAAATCCTGCCTTACATACACAAGCCAGCATGGCCTGCCATGTAATTGATGCTCAGTGTCCTGTGTGTTTAAAGTTCATATAATGCTTCAAGGAACAGCATTTTCCTCGTTGTGGAACGCAAAGTAATTAATGGCACTTGGCAAAGTAAAAATCATTTTAACTGGGAGAAAAGAAATTGGTGCGTGTAGCTGTTAAAATTTCTCATTGTTGATTGTACATTTCTGTTAATGTACAATGTACATGCAAAAATGTAAGAATCTAATTTTTATGCTCAAACTGCCAGAATGCATTAGCTGAAAGGAGCACAGTCAACTAAACCTTGCTGGTTGATTTGTGGAACACCAACAGCTGCTCTAACCAGGGAAAGATCTGTGGGAAGAAGGGCAATTCTCTCCAGTTCACAGTATTGAGTATTGTATTTGAGGGATGAGCAAGGATGTCTGTCACCTACTTCCTAGATGAAGGAGGTTGAAAAGCAAACAGAAAATGTAGTTGTAACACCATGAAAATTGGCAGAGGGAGTAAGGGAGCAGCTAGAGCACCTGAAAGTACTCAATTTTTTGAAATAGACTGGGTTTCAAGTTGACAGCATCTCTTTAAACTTCAGTTTTACTAGTTCTTGGACAGCAGTTGCTCTGCAACCCAGTTTTCTAGTGATCTGTCTGCTGTGGTTTTGAAAATCCCAGGCTTTTAGACAGTAATCTGATAATTTTTTAATTCCTTTTCCCATGTGCCTGCAGTTTTGCTAGAACTGCAACCTACTTCTTGGACACTCAGGTCAAAACTTCAGCCTTAAGCACACAATAGTTGATTGACGCGATTTTAATAGCATTTTAGAATACAGTTGTTAAGTCAGGGGCAGTGAGATGTTCCTGAAGCAAAAAGGGAGCACAGGTCTCGGTGGCTCTGAACAGCTCCTGTCTCCGCGCGTCGTCTCTCACACGCGGCGGAGAAACGCATTATCGAGTGGTGCCCGGAAAGCAGCTAACTGCGTTTGACACACGCCAACTCCCTGCCTCCACACTGGATAATTGCATTGTCAACTGTTCAGCAAAGTGGCAGGTGACACTGCAGCCGGATTGATTGTCCTACTATGGAGGCTCCCAAGACTGTCAGCCACCCAATCGATAGAGTTTACACAAGACACTGTGACTGCATCTGTAACTAATTTCAGTTTGAACCTCGCAAGATGTGGCTGTCCCTGTTTCCTGGCCTCCTGTTCTTTGCTTGCATCTTCTCCCTGGACGAGGAAGTTGTTTTTCCACTGAAAGCCTGGTTTTATTTCTTGTTTTGGAGCTGGAAGTGAAGAAATCAATGGTGTGTTTTGTGGTTTCAGAGTTGAGGGCATTATAGCACATGGCTAACTAGCAGCTCCAGTTTTGCAATCAATAGGCTGATCAATTGATTAAATTAGCACTGATTTTTCTTTCTTCTTTCCAACCTAGAAAAGAATTAGTTTGGGGAGGAAGAGCACATGTTGTTTGGCCTGTGAAATTTAGCCCTTGGTTTTTCCAGTCCTTGGTTGCCTTTCCCCCATGAATACAATGTCTGTGCTCATCATTATTTAAAGCAAACTGCATTGAGCCCCACCACTGGCAGTGGCCCGATGTAAGCCAGGGTGTCACTTTCAGCTGTTCACCAGCCCTGCTGCTTCATGCTCGGCTGCCTTAGAAAAGTCATCCTCCAAGCTCTGCTGTGCTGTTTTATTATTGGCAAAGCTGCGACATTCCTGTGATCCCTGTCAGTGGTGCTTATTGATCCAGTGATGTGAATCTGCTTAGTGATTCAAGATTACTTTAATTCTCCCTCTTCCTTTTTTGTTTGTTTCCACCCTCTCCCCAGGGGAACAAAAGCTTTCAGATCCACCTTTCCCTGACTGTGGAAAACGAGCTGTAACTGCAGACACCATGGTTGTTGCTGCTGCTTTTGTACTTGAGCTCCAGGTTTTGAAGAGCAGCCTTTGAGATAGACCTGGGGGTGTTCTCACCTTAGTGCATCAGGCCAGCACGAGGCTCTTAGGAGGCAACCATGAATGGCCACACCAGATCAGACCTTTTGTCTGAGCACCGTTTTCCCTTTGCAGCCGTGATCTGTACCTGATGGGTTACAAGAGCCATAAAAGACATCTCTGGAATACTCCTCAGCACTGCAAGGGGTGGGGAAGCCTCTTCCCTGAGCCTTGCAGCAGCTGGCTCTTACCCTGTACAGCAGGGCTTGCCTGCCCTTTGTTCAGCACGCTGCTGCAAAATTATTTTAGTGGTTGTAAAATTATATGGCCCCTTTCTTTAAAGGCAGCTGTTTCTGTGATCTGTTAGCAAAGATCATTGCAAGCATCCACACCACTAAGCAGTCAGGTCTCTGGCAGCCCATTTGTGCCTCTGTGAGAGCTAATAGATGGCATCAGATGGATGCAGCTGCTGTTTCAGGTGTGTGCTGTAACGACACATTTGGGTGTCACTTTTCCAGGTAAATCACTGGTTTGCTTTAAATGGATCTGGCTCCAGAGAGATAAAACCCTTGTCTTGTAAGCAGCTTTTCTTGGCCTCTGAATGTAATTTTTGTCAGCAGCAGGCTGGGAATGTCACCAGAACTATTCTATCCCTGTTTGTGCTAAGAAACCGTGGGGGAACAATTTCACAGTCCAAAAATAAGGGTGGGGAGGTATTGCAGATCTGTAGAAAGGCCTCTGTTCAACATGGCCTCATCTCTGGCCTCCTCTTGCTTTCCAGAATTTTTGATGGCTTTCTCTTTCTTCCCAAATGCCTTTTACAATAAAACGGCATCCAGGCCACCTTGTCCTCTTAGCAGTAGTTTGGGATACTTCAGCAGATGATGAAATAAACCCAGTTTAGAGCCATTCTCGGGAAGTATGTGAAGCCTGGCCGTGAGTCTGCATAAACTACTTTTATTGCCTTCATTGTTTTTACTCTCCAAGAAGCCAACGAGTGACATTTCGGTAAGAAAATAGAGTGAACGTGCTGGAAAGGGAGGTTGTACAGAAGGGGGTCACTGCAAGGAGTGTAATTAGCAAAGGCTGCAGTTCTGGAGATTTATGGGAGGCTTTTTTTCTTCTTTCCTGAACGCGTGTAAATTACCTGCGAACAGAATGAATGCCTCTTCCTGGCCAAAACAGGCCCCAGGAGAACTGTATGCCCCTGAGATGGATTTGAATTTAGACCCATTTACAGAATTTACACAAAATTCTGGATTTCTAGAATTATTTCTAGTATAGATTTGACACACATACACACCCCATTCCTTGGGGGCCAAACCAGAGAAATGTTAGTTACCCAGGTGAGTTTGATCCTCTGCATGAGTAGCATCTAGTAGCTGGATTCATAATGGTGGTGCAAATAATAATAGTGACATCTTAGTTTTCTGCCTTGGCTTTGTTTGGAGTGATAATTAAATATAAACATACAATTAAAGGTATACTGAACAGCTGGCCACCAAAACGGACTTATCTGCCCAGATTCTGTCATTGAGGAACAGAGGTGGGGCACAGTAAATCTGTGCTTTCCTACCTGTGCTCATGAAATTAGGCTCATTTTGGGTCTGCAGTGGTCTTGTTGTCTTACCATTCTAGCCCTAAGCCTGCCAGTCTCCATGTGAGCTTGTGCCTGTGCAGGAGCCAGCAGTGCTACCAGCACCTGAAGCAGCATATGTTGTCACTTTGACCATCTGCCACTGAATGTGATGGAGAAAAGGAGGGACTTGAATGTGAAGTCCTTTTATCTGTTCTGTGAATCTGCTTATATATCATGTTAATGATTCTCAATCTTAGCCTGGGCCACCATTCACTTGAGAGATCTTGATGTGACCGGTCACTGGGGGAGTTGCACACAGGAGGTGAGATTTGAGAAGCAGCGCAGAGGTCAGAGAGGATGCTTAGGCACAGGAGATGACTTAGGAGAAAGAAAAGTGCTATGACAACTTACGAAAAGGGGAAGGAAAGGATTTCTGGTGAGATTTATCTCTAGACATTGTTAACAGGTGCATGGAAAGGGTGTGAAGTGTTTTCTCCTTCGAGTTCAGCTGATTCCTGTAGCTTGCCAGTGCTTACAGCTGGCAGCGGTGAAGTGAACACCAAATTTTTTCTGCTTTTCAGACGTCTGAGTCAGTATTTCAAAAACACCGTTGGCTTGTGTAGAGTACCTAAATTTTTCAGAAACTGCCTTGAATTGGTGCTCAGGCAGACTGCTCTGAGGCCAGCCCAAGCAAAGAAAGCTGTGTACACAGTGCTAGGTAAGTGATGTTGATAGGTACATTCTGATTGATGGGCGAGTTTGTCTCCCAAACTGTCACAGGGTTTATAGAGGTGCCACTCAATACCAGTGCTGGAATTGCTTGTCAGAGCACCTGGCTACAAGAGCAATGGGGATTGGAGACAGAGCTGTAACTTTGTTTTTTCTCTGCTTAATGGCCCCGGCGTCTGACCTGGCTGCTCACTGCTGTTTGTCTGGACCTTAAGGAGGCAGCTGGGATTAAGACTGTCAGAGAATCGTGCTGCTTTAGCATCAGAAGGTTAATTGTATTGGGGATGGCAGCCTATGACAAGTGGTTGCTTCCCATCAAATGCACAGCAAGAGCAAAAAGTTCTTCAGCAAGGAACCAGCAACATTATAGGAGAGGCTGCATTGGGTTTGTTCTTTTTGCATCTGAAAGCAGCGTTTTCAAATTCACATGTGGAATTACGTTCCTCAGGCCTTGGGTGACTCCAAAGAGTCACAGCTGCTTCTGTGAATAACAGATCATGTCTCTTATGAATTCCTAGGTCAAACTCGCAACTTAACATTCAGTTGTCGGATTTCACTTCATTAACACGTGGGGATAAAGTTCTGGTCCCGAGCATTGACCTCTGGATAGCAGCGCTGGCTGTAGAGGTCCGCTCTGGGCAATGTTGCTGATGGCTGTGAATCACTGTGTGACCTTCAGAAGACGAGCCCTGCTGGAGGAACCTTTCCCAGTGCACAGTATTGAATTGCAAATCACCAGAGTGTAGTGGTAGGGGGTCTTCTGGAAGCTCCTGTTCTCCTCTAATAGGTCCAAAACAATGCTGTTGCAAAGGCCATTTTATTCCAGTCTGCCCTCTGCACTCCGTTTCATGTTTTCCTTGCTCCTGGATGGCAGTGTACACCACCGGCAGGAGCTGGAAGTTGTGAGCCCTCTTTACATTTGGGCTGAGTTAGTGAGAAGCAGGTGTGATCATTTTGGGCCTTCCTTGCATTTAGTGGTCCTCTTAATCCATTTATAACAGCACTTGTCCAGAAATCTGGTTTGAATGAGCCGGAGATGAATGAATAATGTCAAGCAGTTCAGACGTCAAATATTTGAACAGCTGTGTGGGTGTTTTCACTGGCTTTGTGCATGGAAGCAACCCCAGGAAGTTAGACAAGGAGGGTCAGGTTGAAATTGTGGCACCAAACGCCATCCCACTGGAACTGGCCTCAAAATCCATCCCTGCTGCAGAAGAAAGGGCATTAGGATGCTGATGTCAGGCCATTCGTTCCACAGGTGATGCTGGGCCAAGCTTTGCATCTTGTCCTTCGGTGTTCTCTTGTGTGCAGGGGTAGACCTGGGTTTTGTGAGTTTTGATTCACATCAGAAACATATTTTGTGGTGTTTCTTTTTCTCTAAAGCAGCTTCTGAAGTCCTAAAGCTGATAGCCCAGCTTATGTTCAGAGCATTGTCTGGATTCATGGAGGTTGCTTTGATTAGCATACGGTTTCTGAATCGGGGAGGTTTTTCCCATATTGCAGTGGACTGCACTTGGTCATGTCAAAAAAAACATAAAATCTATATTGATTGAAAAACTGAGAGTTGGATCACCTCACTGTGCCTTCCTTTAGGCATCAGTCTGGGAGTCCTTGTTTGATCAGAAAAGAAAATTTACCCTTCTCATGCACCTCATCTTAACCTGTGAACTTCTCTACTTCTGCTGTGCCCTCCTCTCTGACTAAAAGGCTCTATCAGATCATCCCAGTGTGTATCTGCCATTGCAACACATACTATCCAAACCCTCCTCCTTGTACCCCTCCCTGTGTAAGGAGCATAGTACTCTGCTGGCAATCCAGTGGTTCCTATTATAGAGATGGATTCAGCCAAAGCTCTGGAGTATTTTCCTTTCAGACTTAAAAGGGATTTTCTTAAGTATAAAGGTTTTGAGAGCAAGGACACCAGGATTCTGAAGTCAGGGTGCCTTAATATTTGTAACCTCTATTGCAGTAAGCAGATCTTCTTGTCTTAAGCTTTAGCCATAAACCACTAGTTGGCTTGAGTCAGTTGAAAACAAAATTGATGGAAAGGTGCATTCTTGCTGTGTGCTTGGCATCCTTGCAGAGAGAGTGACACAGGGAGTGGTCCCACTTACATTCTGTCTTTTGGACACCTTCCCCCGCCAACCAAGGCACTTGTTCCAAGTATTCATTGTCTGGCTAACGTTCAGATCACCTCTTGGGACTGGCCAAGTCACAGCTCCAGCTTTACATGATTTGTGTTTCCCACAGCTACAAGAAAAATGAAGACCTGTGTGTCCAAAGTTTATGGCCTTTGAGAAGTGATGGGCTAAAGTAATGCCAGGTGCAGGGGACGGTGTTACTGCAGGTTAAATGCCATGCCTATAAATTACCACCCCATCGCCCACTCTTGACTTTTAAAGCAGCTTTGAAAGACTATCCAGCTTCTTTGACAGGTCTCTCTTGCTCCTCTAAATCTCCCAAACACTGTGATGAACTGAATGAGTCAAGATTTACTAGATGATCCATTGCAGCAAGAGGAGGCAGCTCGTGACACGTGTTGGCTGGCAGCATAAAGCCAGTCTGAAACACTCCACCAGGGGCCTGCTGGAAGAGGGCTGCCCCAGTGACACCACAGGGCTGACCTACAGGGATGGCTCCTGCACTGGTGGTGCTGCTTGTGTTACCTCTGCTAAAAATTAAGTCTGGCAATTACTTTGAAGTAAAAAGTAGTTTATGCTTCTAGGGAAAGGTTAGTCTTAAAATCGCTGTCGTGCTGCAGCTATCACTCGTTAAAGACCTTCTTGATATTCAGGGAAGAGAAATATCAGATCCATATAAACAAATTTTATTGGGGGCTTAATGAATCAGCGAGAGCATCCGTTCCTAGAGAGCCACAGTAAAGAACTATGTCTGCATGGTGTCCTTGGAAATGAGACCTTTGCTTTGTCCTGCTCTCTGCACAGATGCCAACCATTAGAAATATAGTTGACTCTTCTGGGCTTGTGTCTGTGTGCTGGCAAGAGCCCAGTGGGCTGAACAGGCTCAAACATCTGTAGCACTAAAAAGGCTGCCCTAATGCTTTGGAATATCCTCATTCTTCAGACATTTATATAATATTCAGTGCTCCTACAATAATCTTTGCCTGTATTCTGCATTGAGAACCACATTCACAGTGCAGGAACGTACTCTTGGGGCATCTGTGCAAGACCAAGGCAACATCTACCTTACTCTTTCAGTGTTTTCAGTTGGTACATGCTCCCTGGTCTACCACAAACCTGGGCCATCTGGATGGTCCTTCAGGCTCCAGCAGGTACCTCTGTCTGAGCCAGGTGAAGTGAACACATTTCTATCTGCAAAGCTGATGACCCTGAACAGCTTAGATCTGCTGCAGTATTGAACACAAAAGAGGACCTTCCAACACTCTGGGGTTCAGGAGACCTTTGCTTAATGTCCAATCTTGTGGGAGAAAGCATATTCAATGTTAGCTCTCGTAAAGAGTAAATATATGTCTTCCATAGTTTCCCTTCTATTAATAAACATTAGGCAGCAAATACCATGTGAAGATTAATCTTTGTATGTTTTGGGGCAGATTCAATTAAAAGAAGCCTGGGTACAGTTTGCAGTAACAGTCAACAAAATGCTTGGGAACCAAAATAAATGTATTAATTGTTAGAAAGTGGCAACTGTTGCACAGTCAGTCTCAGGTGGAACTGTAAAAGCTTGCTTCCTGCTGGAGTTGGGACTGGTCCTGTGCCTGACCCACCTGTGCTGGAAGAGCAGAACTCTTGATGAGTTGCATTGGAATTTGTTCATATAAGAAGTGCTTGTAAGGAGCTGTTAATGACTGTGAAGTCTGATTTTTTTTTTCCTTCTTCTAGAAATAGGTCTGCTGTTCTTAAGTGTATTAAGTTGTAAAATCTAAGCCATGACTAAATGCATTTTAAAAAGAAAAAGATATTTCTAATTGTATTTTAGCCTTTCCCTGCCCTCTGCATCTGAATTAAGGACTAATTCAGAATGTCCCTGTGGCCTTCTCTTTCTTACCTCCTAATAGTGTAGACTTTGTGTTAACTGTGTCCATGAAAAATTAATCTTGCCTATTTTGCTTCATTGTTTTTTTCTGCCTTTGAGAGAGACCCTTACATTTTAAAATAACTCATGCAGAGCTAAAGCTCAGGAATGCTTGATTTTAAATGTTGGGGGGGCATTGAGAGCATAAAATATAGGAAGTTAGAGCATTTCTGTGAGTGTTCTTGTGCAGTCCTTGGAGGTCATACCTTTTATGAAGCTGTTAAAAGACATCACGCAGACTGGTGCTGCAGCACCTTTCTTAGGAGATCTACACTTCATCTCCAATTTAAATGCTCATCCATGTGTTTTATTTTCCTTCAGGTTCTGGGTTTATCATGTGCAGTGGCAAGGAGAATCCAGACAGCGACGCTGACCTGGATGTGGATGGAGACGACACACTTGAATACGGGAAACCACAGTATCGTTTTTGAAAGGCTCTTACTGGGAGGGAACCCAGAGGTGCATCTGCAGCTCCCTTTCATACAGCGCTGCCCTGGGAAGTGGCAAATATGTGTCCAGCCCTACTGGAAATGATACAGCCTTCTGCAGTTACCATGTTATTTGAACTAGGAGGGACTCCCATTACTCCCTTTGAGATCCTTCTGTTGATGCAGCACTACCTCAGACCAGGTTGAAGTCTGGAGGAGACATTGTAGGGGATCAGTTAATGTTTCTTTGTTCTCTTCCATAAGCAATCTGTTGTCTCCATCCAAGTTTCTTCCATATGGATAGCTTTTCCTGCTCCATGGGTAGAAATTGAGTTTATTTTCTACAGGACACCCCTTTTTTTTAGGGGTTTTGTTCAGTAAGCACTTTTCCCCTTCCCCTCTGACAGATTGATTTTTTTTTTTTTTTTTTTTTTTTTGTTGTTGTTAATATGAGAGCATTCCAAGCTTCAGCCTTCACAAGTGTGGTTTGCGGGTATCCAGAATAATGTATTTCTATTCCGGCACCGAAAAAAAAAAAGGCAGATAACCANATTAAACAGTTTCTGGACAGATGTATCATTAAGGGAATTTCTATAATTTGGGAGATTATTACTCTTATCAACATCATCCAATCATTTGGGGATTTCTCCATCTGGGAGCCAGGCTCTTTGGACACACCTCTGGGAGAGCTGTGGGCAGACTTCTGCCCCACAGGAGCTGTAACAACCATCAAGGAGGAATTCATGCAAGGGTATTGGCAGACACTGCCTGAACTGGAATGAGGAACAATGTATAGCTATGGAATTAGGTTTTATTGAAATCTGTACCAGCCTTTAAGATTGAAGCCCCAACCCTTAACTGGTAAAAGATCTCTGTACCTCAAACCGAAATAGTGAAATTGTTCAGGTTAGGCTTGCAGGGGTTGAGGAATTGATTTTCCCCTTCTAAGAGGCTGTGGGATTATGTTACTCTCAAAAGACTTTGCTCTTTCTTTCCACCTAAAACAAAACTTTAATCCAGAGTTTAAAAGCAAGGCCCTTCGTGGTTACCAGCCCCTCTTCTTTTGAGGTGTTCCCAGTTGGAATTAATTCTGTAACCCAGATAGTGTCCTGACCATCTCTGCAGCAAGGCTGTGTGTTCCTTAACCCCTTGTGCTCAGGTACACAGAGGCAGACGTTATCCCTTGCACTGGAGAAGAGCCAGGTGAAGCCAAAGAAAGGGAGGCGCTCCGAGGTGCTGTTTTAAAGTAAGTATCATGCTTTTCTAAATCACTTCAGTTCCTTTTGGGGAATCTCAGTTTGTGGAAAATCTTCATTCATTTGAGTGAACGAGAGATGTACAAAGAGGCATAGTCTGACAGGTGGGTCTCCATTTCTGCGTGTGCAGCCTCAAAAAAAGCTTCCCTGCACACTCTCCCTCCCTGAGACACCCCACTGCCCAGGCAGTGCAGTCTTTGCCCTGAACAGTGCTGGACAGAAGATGAACTCTGTTGATGAGGAAACTGTACTGTACTAAGGTATCATCTTGCTTGACAGTTAAATGTGGTCTCTAGTCTACTGGGAGCCTTCCCAAATCTTGTTCAGCACAGGAGGAGTCTGGCACCCAGGCTGTGATTTTGTTGCATCCCATTACATGTTGTGGCATGTGCAAATTAATCCTTCTATATTCAGCTCTGGATTGGGGCAGGAAGTGTGTTTTGCCCACATACATATGTGGAGAATGCAGGCAGCCAGCATTCAGGGCACTTGGGGAAGCATTCCAGGCAGATAAAATGAGTTTTACCAGGGAGCTAGGATTGCTTTCTGAGCCCTCTGCCCTGCATAAAACATGACTTAAATTACCCCTCTGTCTCTTTCACTGAGTGATCCTGTGAGGTCAAGGTTGAAGGGATTGATAGAGCAGTGAAATGAAGTTTTCTTACTGCTTAGCCTATTGCAAACACTAGTTCAAAATTAGGTTTCACTTCATAGAAAAGTGGCATTTGCCACACTGGATCCAAACCATTGGTCCATTCAATACTTTGCTAACCATGCTAGTCCAAAGGCAGGGCCTCCAAGATGCTGAACCTCCTTCACAGCCAGGACTGTGGTATTGTAGCAAGAAGATACTGGTTTATCAGTGGCTGTCGATGCTTGGTGAGACAAGTGAGGATCTGAGGCCAGGAGACCCAGGTCCTTCATGTGGCTCGCACCTAACACATTGTTTTGCTGTTTGGGCAAGGTCCTTGCATGTTTCCTGGGCTTGTTTGCCCATTTCTAAAGCAGGAGAAGTGATGTTGTTTGTAAAAGCACCTTGAAATTTCGGTGAGTTTCTGTAGAAATGCAGTGGTGTAGCTGAAGCCATGAAGCCTGAGCCTGTGTTACCTTTCAGTGCAGCTGTCTTAGCACAGAGAGCTAAAGCATCATACACTCACAGCCTGCTCAGAGGATTCCTTTCTCTTACAGTCCCTCTTATTGGTTTAGGAGTTGTCTGCACTTCAGTGCAGCTGTTTTTCAAATGGGAAGATGGAAAAGATGGGGCTTATGAAGGTGTAAAGTTATTCCTAAGGGGAGAAGCTATTGCAATGCAGTAGGTTTCTGTTCACAAGTAAAGTTCATCTTTGAAACGGTGCATTCAAAAATGAGCCTTAGGTCACAGGTGCTGTTTGAATCCCAAGCCTTCAGTCAGCATCACAACCCCTGTGGGATTCTGCAGAGGTCACAGCTAGAAGTGCAGGTAGGGAGAATACTGGTAGAAATGTGGAGTAGCACAAAAACACCTCCTGCAACCAGCAATCCATTCACGTTTTGAAGCCTAGACTGATGGATAGAAGTACTGAGAGAGAAGTGGTGGATGAAAGGGGTATCTTTTTTCTGAGCAGCAAAATTCTCCATGTTCAACCTTTAGCATTCTGCCCTTTTCTCTTTTAGTGGTGGCACACCCAGTACTCGAATAACACCGGAGTTTTCTAAATGGGCCAGCGACGGTGAGTGTTGAACTTGTAAATTATTCATTTGTAAGCTACAGGAGGGCAGATAGATGTTCCATATCTTCTGCTTGCCAGTACTTGGGCAAGGTAGTTACTAATGCTCTTGTAGAGTGTCATCAGATATGTATGCACATACAATCACAGCATCTTTTTGAAACTTTACAGCACAATTAATTGTAGTCAGTGGCAGCTGGAGAAGTTCCCAAAAATGCCACCTTAACTGGTATGGTGATAAGAGATAGGGATTGGATTGACTTGCTGTTGTGTCACCAAAAGGCAAACTGCTGTGTTCCAGAGGGAGCCTGCAGAGCCTGTGTGATGGTGGTGCTCAGCTGCTGGGGGTTTAAACTACCCTGTTGCTTGGGTTTTTTAAAACTGCTTTCTTATCTTCCCTTATTTGAAAGGGTATGCTAGAGACGTGTATTGTGGTCTTTTGGGTAGATCTTGTCTTTGCTGGCCCCTGTCCTGCTTCATGAGCTATAGTTGAGACTCTAGAGCAAATGGGTTAATGTGAATACATACCTTTGCATGCACTACTTGAAAGCTCTTAGCATTAAGGAAGGGGGAAGCATTAAAACCATTCGACTGCTGGGTTTTTTTATTTAATGCCAGCAGCACTAAAAGTGTAAACAGCAACCTGGTGGAAATATGAGAATAATAAAACCTGGCGCTTTCCAGCTGCAGATGCCAAATCCATTTCCAGAGCTGGGCAGTGCTGCTCCACCTCCCTTAGGAAGGGAGCTGAAGCTCAGCGACCTGAAGAGGCTTGTCCCAATGATTTTGTTCCCTGTTCTGTTACTGTCATGCTTTGGGCATTTGATTCCCAGCCTTGAAAGTACCTACAAGACATAACTGCTTGCCAGTGGGAGGGGGTCGAGTAGAACCAGTTTTGCTGAGGGCATGATGGTTAAATGGAGAACATAGGATATCTATCGCAGGCATTTTCTTCTGTGGGATGGGCAATCACATTTATTTTCTGTGATGTAGGAGCACTAGCTTGTAGCTATGATCAGCTGCAGTAGCTACAGCCACAGAGGTGATGAGGGAAGCCACCCTGATGACACTTGCTATGAGCTGTTTTCTTGTTACCTTTTATTACCTGAAGCGACGGTGCTGAACCCATAGCCTGGGGTCTGGCCCCAGGACAGTTCATCTGTCTCATGTCCAGCTGGTGTCTCACACCCTCCCCAGTGCTGGGAGCAGCCACGATGAGCAGTTCTGTCATGCTAGTTACCTGACATTCATTTTTCTGCTTATATCTGAGGGTTCTCAGCAAAGGGAGAAGCTGAGAGCAGGGTCTGGGCTGTGTGGATTTGCTCTGGACCCACCTTTCTAGAAGTACATTTCTATGTGGCAGCTGCATCAATCCTTCTGAATGAAATCCTGGCTTAAACAACTGGTACATCTGTGAGTGCCAGTTATGAAGGGGAGGGAGGTAGGGGTTGTATCTTCAGACTTGAATCATAGAAGCATTCTGTCCGGAGAGAGCCTCCCCCTGCCAGACAGGGAACAGGGATATGTAGCATCAATGTCTTCTCTCTCTTACTGAGAACTGGCATAAAAATTACTCAGTGGGGTCCTCTGCAACTGTGACTCGCTCAGACTGTTTCATTGCAATGATCAGATGTTCCCTACTAATTTTTCTGTTCTTCCCTCAACAGAAATGCCCTCAACGAGTAATGGTGAAAGCAGTAAACAGGAGACCATGCAGAAGACCTGTAAGAACAGTGACATTGAAAAGTGAGTGTGAAGTGTGGATAACTTCCATTTTTCTTGTTTTAAGGAACTGTAGTGTCCCATCTGGTGCTCCCAGAAGCAGTGGTAATCTGGGGGTGGGCATATTTGAAACTTTTACCACTGAGAAGGGAAGTTGTGCTCCAACATGAAGCCTGGACTTGGAGCACTTGCTGCTGCTGTGGTCACAGAGGGCCTGTGGGGAGTTCTCCAGCACATATCTGTGTGGGCAGGTACCCAGTGACAAGGAATTGGGTGCAGCTTCCAGGGGGCTTCTCCACAGCAAATTGCCATCTTCTGAAATATGTAAATAGATCTACCCATGCTTTCCACCATATTCTAGTTGAGGTGGGTTTTCAAATGCTATGTATTGCATAACAGCCTACACCAGAGCTGGAACTTTGGACAAGACTCAAAACCAACTTTAACATGACAAAAGCAATTGGCTTGTCAAGCTGTACTTCAATCTTTTGGATTCCCCCTGCAAATGTATCATGGGATCCTACTTTTACTGGAGAAGTTATCTTGTCATTGCACCTTGGTTTTTGAGGGCAGTCTTTCACATGGTCTTTATTCTGTTTTCTTGGTGGTATCTGCATGTTCCACCTTCCGTCTCTCCAGCAAAAGGGAATCCCTCAGCAGCACTGTAACTTGGCAGAAGCCTCACTGAGAGAATTTCTTCTTCCTTAAGATCCCTGTTGCACCTTTGTATAGTTTCTAACAGAAATGATGTCTCAGTTCCTGAGTTTTTTACCTGCAGCCCTTCCAGTGATTTAGAAGTTTAAGTCCCAGTGTTTGAATATACAGTAGTGCAGGGGACTCCTGGGCATCCCCTTTCCTGTCCCTTTTTGCTCACTGAATGTGCTGCAGTCTAGTCTGAGATAGAAATAAATGGTTTTATCTCCAGTGTTTGAGTAACAACCTCTATCCTCAGCCTCCTTCCACACACTGCTAGAGTGACTTACTGCTCAGACAGATTTGATGGTCCAAACCTAAAACTGCAGGCTCTTCTCTGCTGCCAGGGACTGCATTAGCTGGGATGGGGCAGTGTTTTAAGTTGATTAGTGCCTGATATAAAATGTTGACCCAAGATCAAGTGAGAGACCAAAGAGCTTGAATGAGGTGGAAGGAATGAGATAATGGTGGGTTTTAAACGTTATATTTTGGGATGAAGTCCGTGGATAATTTGGGATGGGGAAAAATCTGGTGGTAGCATTAAGCTGACTTTACAGAAAGTTATCATTTTTTTAATGCAGTTTGTTCTCCTTCTGCCCCTGGTCCTGACTTGAGAGGTTGTGTCCCCAGTACATTTCTGGATCTCTGACAGTTCAGGCAGCCTGGCAGAACGTATGTTCACAGTCAGGGGTTAACTGGGGAAACTCCCTGCTGCAGAGGAAACTTTACCATTGCTTTGCTGTCTCGGCACTTTCCTTTTTACAAGCCTTTTTGTTAGCATGTCCCAAATGTTGTCTGTCTGCCATTCAGTGCCTCTCAGTGAGCAGACTTTGGCCAAGCACCACTGAGTTTGGGAGCTTGCAGGTCAGTGCAGAAGCAGATTTGTCCTTGGAGCCAGCCAAACAGTGCATGCTGTCTTGGTGGCAAGGACTCATGCCTTCTGCCCTAATCTGTCAGCCTCTGTCTCAGCTGCTGCCTGGCTTCCCTTTGGGCCTCCTGCCTGTCAGCCCAGCAGCCCTCCACCCTCCCAGATCCACTCCTATTGAAAATCTTTAAACTGCAGGAGCTGAAAGGATTTGACATTTTCCAGAACACTTGAGCTCAAGTGATAAAATTGACATAGCTTTAATAATCTGATCAAAGAGGCTTTAGCTAGCACCTTTTGAAGGGTCCCAGAATCCTTTCCAAACAACTCTTGTGCTAACACTGCTGTGAAGTGGGGAGAGCGTGTATGTGCGTGTGCATGTATATGAACACACACCTTGCTCTGCAATAACCTTGCCCCACTAAAACTTCAGTTCTGCTAAAAGTCAGCAAAGCCCAATAGAAATTGCAGGAAATTCCTTAAATGTCTTGGTCAGTCTTTCCAATAATGTTAATTTTTTTAAAAGTTGCAAGGGGACCTTTTTATTTAAGGTGCTTTATTTTACCAAGGTTCAGAAAACAAGATGGTGTTTCAAGTGGAGAATTTTTTTTTGCTTTTTTTTTCTACCTTTTTTTTTTGCTCTTCTTTCCTTTGAGATTCATGTGTGATAAATAGTTTCTGTCCTGCCATTTAAGGAGTCTCAATACTCTGTGTGCTTGTCTGTGTAGAGGGGTTCTGTTAAATTAATTGATAACAGGGATCAGAGCTAGAAGCCTACAGAAAGGAGGGGGAAGGGTTTCTCACTGTCTGGCTGTTTCCCACTCCACTGCTGAGCCATGATATATGGCGACCCAGCCCAACAGGCTAAATTGATTCATCTCTAGTTCCTGTTTCTTAATCTGGAGCTAAATTGGTTTCATTTTTCTTGTTTTGGGTGGTGCTTAGAGGAAGTTTTTGGCAGCATCACTTTACTCCATTGTTTGTAACTTCAATTTTTGCCTTTAAATCTGAGCATTATTGATTGGCATGTTAAACCTTGTGTAGCATCTCATTAGCATTTTAAAAATTGTCCAGAAGCACATGGCTTAGCACCTGTGTCAGCCTTGCTCTCCGTTCAGAGCTGTGGCTAATAGAGTTAGCAGCGATCTGCGTATTGATCCTTCTCTCATAAGAATGACGTTCCTTCCTCCCCTCTTCCAAAAATAAGTCCAGGCAAAGAGAGCAGTGTGGGTTTGTTTGTTTTTTAATCCATTAATACAGTACAGCGAGCAGTCCTCCTTTTGGCTGAAATTCTTTGCCTGCCCGAGTTCATTTAGTCTAAACTTGTTTTTTTGCGGGAGAGTCTCTTGCATGCAGAACAACTAGATGGGGTTTGGAGTCAGTCTTTGTTGGTCCACTCCTTATGCCATGCCAGGTCATCAGTATCTTGGACAAGCTGATCTCATCTGATAGTGTTGAACTTCAGATGGCAGCCACAGCACTGAAAGATGAGGTGCTGCTCCCAGCTCTCCTTCCCAACACCGCAGGGTGTCTGAGCCCTGCTGAGCTTTTCTAATCTCGACCGTGTGGGGTGTCTGGGAGACACCCTGGGGTGCTGAAGGCTCACGGGGAGAGGTGAAGGAGCATCACGCTGTCTGAGCTCTGCCTGTCTGCTGAAGGCTCTGCGACTGCCAAGGCAAAGCTCAGCTGGTGTGATGCTACTTTACCTCAACTTGAGATGCAGCTTTGCTTGGGGAGAGCAGCTGGTCCCTAATTGCCCAAGCATCCTCCCCGACTGCTCCGCCAACGTCATATTCTCAGCACTACTGTGCACAGAGAGCTGCAAAAAGCACCTTCCCCACAAAAAGTCTTCCTTCCTGCTCCCTCCCAGGATGCCTCTTGTGAGGGTCTGTTACCATTTTGAAACCGAGGTTCCCCGGGGTTAAAAGCCAGCATCTTAATTCAGAGTGCCAATGTTCAATTTTGCTTTCTGCCACCAGACTAGATTGCAGGCCAGCGAGAGAGTCTGGGTTAGTGGCCCACTGGGTCACCTCCCATTTGTTTTCCTCAATTTTGTGTTGTCATAAATTCATTCCAGCCCGTTGTGGTTGATCAGTTTATCTCCGCCGGGGCAGGGAGCGCTGCGAGCATGATATATGGCACAGAGCATTGTAGCCAGCCTCTCCATGAATCACTCCAGCTGTTTGGTGTCAGCCCCAAAGCAAACAGGACCCGGCCGCTGAGCGTTGACTACGATGAGCTCAGTATGGGAAGAGACATGACGTATGAATGTTTATTTAATAATTCTCTAATATTTCCAGCGGAGTGTGGCTGTGCCTTCTGGGAGGGGTGAAAGGGGGGGAGGTTGAAGAGGGAAACTCTAATCTGTTGGGGTGGGTCATAAATCAGGCAGACAACATCATTAATCAGGGATGGGACAGAAGTGGAAGGAGGTGGGACTGGAACTGCCATCCTCAGTGGGAAGGGGGC